>CM032897.1:1107500-1285000 GCA_019176425.1 Megalops atlanticus | reverse complement strand
TGTAGGGTGAGATCTTTATGGGAAGCAGCTGTGAGGAACTCTGGGCCTCTCTGAGCCCTGCAACAGGACCATGATCCTCTCTGAGCTGAGGGTTACAAGCTTGTATCATACAGCCAAACACACACACACACACACACATACGCGCACACACGTAAATCTGAGCTTCTGAAAGCTCATCCATTGGAGAATGTTCCCCAGGCATTCTGCAGCAGGGTAGTGGAGCTGAATGTTTGACCTTTGTGACCTTCTTCACCTGGGCTTTGGATGCTCTGTGTTCAGTGTGGAGCAGGACTCGGTCTCTCTGCCTTTGTTTGGCAGCCTTTGCCCAGCTGGCTGTTTTGTGGGGTGAACTCTCGGAGTGATTTGTGGGGTTGTGCAGGGTCTGGAGCTCAATGTGGAGCCAGCAGCTGGCCAGACACTCGCAACGCCCCTCTATATGCCTCTCACATTCTCACACACACACGCAGGGACTGCAGATTCCAAAACCTATAAACAATTAGCATGAACGATCATTAGCATTATGGGTGGCATTTTGATACTGTGAAATTGTGGCTTTGTTTTATGAAGTATAATGTTTCTCCATCTTTGTCCGCTGGTACTGGGCAGATTCAGGCACAATCATTACATCACATGCCTCTGGAGTTGTGCTTCTTCCATGCTCCTACACATCCTGCTTCTCTAGTCAGGGTGAACATTGGCTGTCGAACCAATCAGATTTCAGAGAGGGGTTTGGGGGGCGGGGCAGGTTGGGGTCGTGTGGGTCGCACACCCCGCGATGATTTTATTGGCCAGAGCAGATGGCTTCTTTTCACTCAGTCCCTGTGGAAGTGGCCTGCGCTCTGTGGGTCAGGTTTAACAATGGCAAGTTGGAACAAAAAGTGTCCAAGGCCAAGCATACTCTTCAGTGAAGCTACCCCAGTAACAGCAGTAATAAAAATGGGAATGCTGTCAGATTTACTGTCTGACATGTTGCAGGATTCACTGCTTGTCACATTCACTGACTCAGAGTCCCAACCTCTCTTTTATTTGGAGCTCTGACCGCTAGCCTCCATTCTGAGCCACTGTAACCCAACGCCACTGAGCACTCTAAAGCCTAGCCCCGCCTCTCAGAGCTGCTGAACACAGTGCAGTCCAGCACTGTATCTCAGAGTAATCAATCACACTGCCCTGGAATTTATCAGCATTTATCCATAACTTTTACCCACAGTTACGTGCAAGTGTTTCCACACAAGTATGTTCAGCAAGTCCGGCAGTCGCCAGCGTTAAGGAAAAAGGAGTTTGTGTGTATAGGAAAGAAAGTAACACTTGCCGTTGCTTATTTAGTCAAATTTAAGAGAAATGGTGATTGAATCCAGGCAGGAATCTCAGCCCTGAACCACAGACAGACTGCAACACGTCACCTTCAGCACCCTGTGCTGACAGCTTTTCCACTGAGCTCTCAGCACTGACCCCAGTTCAGCCAACTGCTCGTCCATCACTAAAGAGGCGGGGCTTCGGCTCTGCAAGGGTGTCACATGACATTCCACCTGGAGTTCTGACCTTTGACCCTCTGACTGCCACTGCTTTCTCTCTGTGCAACTTCATGCTTCCATTTTACTTCTGCAATCAAATCCTCAGTGGTACAGTGAACAACTCAACCCCCTGTACACACACACACACACACACACAAACCGTGACCCAGTAAAAGAAATGTAAACGCGCATTCTTCAGTTCCACTCACTGGAATATCTGTTCCTAATTCATTCTTTTCTGTTGCTTAAGGGAAAAAAAAAGAAAAGAAAAGAAAAAAAGGGGTTGATGGCTTTTGCGAGCATGTAAGTCCTCACAGCTGAAAGTCATTTGTGCCTGTGGGCCGGCAGTGCGCTGACACGGCCCTGATTGGCTCCCGCCCTGCGTTTGCTTAATCAAGTCGAGTTAATCATCAGAGGAGAGCGGCTGGGTGGGGGAGGGGGAGCGGGGGGGTTCTGGAGTCGAGTGCTTCTCTGGGAGAGAGTCCAAGAAAGAGCGAGCAAAGCTCTGCTCACATGACCTACTGAGAGGAAGAGACAGAGAGAGAGAGAGAGAGAGAGAGAGAGAGGGAGGGAGAAGAGAGGGAGGGAAAGAGAGGGAGGGAGTGAGAGAAAGAGGGAGAGAGGGAGGAAGAGAGAAGGAGGGAGAGAGAGAGAGGGACAAAGAGAGAGGGAGAGGTCACAGGCTTAGCTGGTGATAAGAGAGCAGAGTAGGCCATGGGGATATGGGTTCACTCATTAATTAGCAAGCAGGAGAGTGACTAACAAACAGGAAGGATCAGACACAGAGTCATTCTGACAGTGCAGTTCCTCTCAATTCTTCACAGTATGTCAGAGCTCAGTGCTGCACATGAGAAATGTCTCTGGAATTTATTTTCATGGTAGAAGCAATGCATCTTACCGGAAAACTTTTTTTTTTCAGTTGTGCCAGCAGCATTTTCATGGTTTATGCATCACAGTGTTTTACATGCACAGTACTCTGAAAGGAGCAGCTCCCAGAGTTAGACTGAAAAAGAAACTGTATTGTAGTTGCACAATACTGGACCCACAGGGTTTACTAAACACATTATTAAGTGTTCTGCAACACAATGATCTGTGTTTTTTACGTAATCAGTGTTGTCAAAGGCACGTCCCCAGTTTATGTGAAACCAGCGGCAGCTGCACAGGGTGAAAATGGCTGGAATCTGCACTAATTGGGCAGGAATTCCTACAATTCTCCCTGGCTGTGGAGGCCCGCGTGGAGAGGCTGGGTTAGCGCTGGTTTATTGGGGGCGGTTGCTGTGGGCGACTTGCAGGAAGTGGTTAACAGTTTCCAGGTTCCTGTCTGCTCTCCCACACCTCTTTAGAGCGCGTCTGTGAGGTCACATGTCCCCCGTGCTGCGTATAGAGAGATGCAGTGGGAGTTTTGCGGCCGACAGGACCATGTGGGTCAGTGTTGTTATGGAAATGGTGTTTGCATGCAGGCACAGAGCACCCCCTTCTGTGGACACATGCACAAAGTGCCAGGGTTCACCCGCGCTTCACCAAGAGCTTCACTACGGGATTCGTCACGAGTGGCTACACACAGTACCAGCACATGACAAAAAGCATGCCTGTTATTTCTCCATGATTAAAGTTAAATCAGTAGGTATGAATTTTAATACAATAAGAGGCATTGCTGTTGATAAGGGTATAAGCCTACAAGTCTTTGGCTTGGAGGCTAAGGAAAGGGGTTGCACCTTGCTTGAGAGTTTGGAACTTTGACTGCCATACTGTGCAAGGCCTTAGCAGGACAGAAGAACTGGAAGTGTGGAGTAGGGATCCAGGTCTTTTTTTACTGACACGTTTGACAAGCAGACCTCACAACACTGCGACCACAAAGCTGGCTACATGACTTCTCCGACTGACCTGCCCAATATTCCACTGTGTTCTGTGAGCGAATGTGAAAATATTCCGAGCACAGATTTTACCATCAGCTTGTGATGCATTTCTTTTTTTACTCATAACTTGAACCATCAGCCTGGACTTCTGAGATGTTGCTTGTTGCGTAAGACGGATGGTCAGTAACTTCATTTGCAGGCTGCTCTGAACTGAATGGCCTCTTTGATCTGGAGGGCTGTGGATATTCCCGTGGTCTTGTTCTCCCTCTGAATGAGGGAATTTCCAGTGTTTCACTCTGAACAGTTCCAGCTGTTTTACACATTCCTCCCTGCACTGAGTCTGAGTGGGACTGAGTGTCTCAGAAGCCTCTCTCTGATGCACAGGGGGCAGGAGGGGGAGGGGCAATCACAGCACAGACAGGTATTAGCGGGATACCTGTGCATGAGGGGCACTCACCTGAGAACCTCCACACCACTCTGTGTGCTTATACTATTTATCTTCATATATATAAAAGAGAACAGCAGCTCCCTGTCTGTCTGTCTGATTGACCGATTGTCTGCATGTCTGTCTGTCTGGATGACTAATTGTGTGTCCATTTGTCTGTCTGCCTGTCCAGTTTGACTGGCTGTGTGTCTGTCTATCTGGTTGATTGACAGCCTGTCTGACTGGCCCGCTGTCTGCCTGTCTGTCTGACTGTCTGTCTGTCTGACGGCCTGCCTGACTGGCCCTCTGTCTGTCTGCTCCCTCAGGAGAGTGTTGAAGATGCCCGCTGCTAGCACAATGACCGGTGGAAGGGCTCTGCTGCTCTGTACAAACGCTGAGAACTGCATCTACCAAACCGCCAACGGGTGAGTGGCCACCAGCCTGGTGGGGTTCATCACTATTACTGACCTCCCACAACAGTCTAGAGATCTTGAGAATCTAAGCTGCTGTTGGACGTCTGGTGTTTTTGAGGAAGGCATTCAGACATATGAGACAGTATGCTCAGGGATTACTTTAACAGAGGATTTGAGTGTGAGTATAACTCTACATCAAAGTGGCGTGATTTCTTTCTAGTCTTTCACAGTGAATTATCAAAGAGGGTAGCGATACCTCTAATGGAATGGAGGCATAGATCAGTTTCAGGAGCTGCTACTTAAAGCTTTATTAACGGGTACTGGTACCAATAGGTAAGGCGATACACCCAACATTTATCATACTTTACAACCAGATCAGTGAACCTGGAAAGGATACCCATAACTCCACTCATAAACTGTCTCAAACATATGTTTTCCCTCTAAATTATGTCAACTACCCAGTAACTTCAGGTAGCTCATACCATAGTGAACCGCAGAGTGATACCGTAAACACTGCTGGTGAGAAAACAGATAATAATAATGAAAATTCATCATGTTCTCATTCTGAAGTTATGAAAAGGGCTGTGGAAAAGGAGATAACCCACGGTTTTATCAGCCTGAAAGCAGGCTGTTTCTCACTTTAGCCCTCCCCTGCAGCCATTAGCCAGTGTGTTTCTCTGTTAATGCAGCTGGTTTGCAATACTCTGCTTCCTCTTCCTTGTGGCTGAAATAGCCCTCCTCCAGCTACTGCTTGTGGTCTCGACCTTTCAGCAAAGGGGTCTCTTCCCTCAACAAGAACACAGCAATAAGAACCCCCTACCACCCACCCCCGTCTCTCTCTCTCTCTCTTTCTTCTCTCTTCCTCTCCCCCCTCCTTTTCTGAGCCAAGACGTTTAACCTCATTTCTGTTTCTAGTGCTCTGTAGGTCATAAATAATTTCTCCCCACCAGAAAAAAAGACTACTAAAAACGATTTAGTCTCCGGAAATGTTTTTCCTACCTCAGTCTAAGAGGTATAAAAGTGTTTAAATGAAATACACCATAAGTGGGCTATATAAAATCTCTCCAATGCTTGCCATCTCTGCATGGCCTTACACATTTTATCAAAAAATGTTCTGAAACATTTTCAGTGGCATTCAGAGTTCATATTTCCTCCATTTGTTTAATGAAATGAAAAGATTTGATGAGCTGGCCCAGGCCCACAGATCTGTTTATTTACTGAAGCGGCTAAAGAAAACAAAGGTAGTGTCCTCATGTGGACACTAGGGGGCAGATTTTCCAATGCATAAAAGGCTAAATTGCTTTAAATAGCCTACCTATAATAGGAATTTACCTTGAGGAGCAGACACCTCAGACCCCATGGAAGCAGCATGTGAGACTGGCCCAAAGCCCAGACTGAGCTGTCTCATAGATTGTCATGCTCCTACTGCATGCCTTGGATCTGTGAATGACTGTCCTGGTTGCTGTCAGCAACAAGAGGCAACTGTGTGTGTGTGTGTGTGTGTGTGTGTGTGTGTGTAAAGAAGAGAAATAGGTCAAAGTAAGCTGGGGAGAGATGTGGAGTGAAAGGCAAATGGAAGGCCTTTCAGCCGTTTGGAGAGAATAAAGTACAAAAGTCCAGGTTTCAAGTCATGCAGTCCACATTACGTAAAACGTAGTCAATACCCTTATTCGTGAAATGTAGGATGATCTGATGTAGCTTGATACGCATGCAGTGAGGTAGCGTGTGGGTGTGTGTGGGAGAATATGACACAGGAGTGTGGTTTGTGTGTCTTGGTTCAGGCTTCAGTGCTGCGGACTGAAAATCGGGGAGCCTCCTTCTGGGGTCTCCCAGTGGCCAGACCCGGGCAAGGACGGGGAGGGCAAACCCCACCTCACCCCCCTGCACACTCTGAGTGACAGCCCAGGGTGCACCGCCATGCTCACCCACAAGAGGGCGACAAACATGGACCCGCGAGCCAATGAGAATGGGCTGCCGGGGGGCAACAAGCTCTCCAGAGCCCCCGTGGGGCTGAAGAGTAGCGCCAGCATCCGGGACAAGATCTCCCAGTGGGAGGGCAAGAACGAGGGCATCCCAGCATCCCCGCCACCCTGCCCGCTGGCAGCCACCAAAGAGCTGGACATCGTGAGGAAGAAGGACACCAAAGCCACGGAGATCCAGAGGGGGGAGAGTAAGAGGTTAGTCAGCTGGGAGAGGCAGGACTCTGGGAAGGAGAATGCGGGAAAGCTGGCGGATTCGCGGCCTGTGTCCCCCGACGGGACTGCGAGGGAGAAGGAGGGGGCGCTGGAGAGAGGGAGCCGCAGGAAGCCAACGGAGGCTCTCCAGGACAAGAAATCGGTTTCGACTCGCATTCAGAAGCTGGAGCAGGCCATGAAGGAGGTGCCCAGCAAGAGCTCTCTGGTGTTACCAGGAAACTACTTCTGCCCGCCTCCTAAGGAGGAGCAGGATGGGGGTGACAAGAAGGTAATGGAGCCCATATTTGGGACTCTGGACGTGGTACGGCCCCTTGGGGGGCGACCCGGGGGCCGGCGAGGGCGGGACCGGGATAACGTGTACACTGAGCCCGGTACACCCACCACCACACCCTCCATCAACCCCCTGCCCAAACCCCAGCGCACCTTCCAGCACCACACCCCCGACGGGAACCCCAGCTCGGGCCCTGGGCTGGGGAAAGGCAGGAGGAACCTCCCCCCTCTGCCCTCCATCCCACCCCCACCTCTGCCTACCTGCCCTCCGCCGGGGGTCAACCGCAGACCCTGGGCGGACAGAGCCAGAGACAGCAGCAAGAGGTAAGCTGACAGGTACAGGGAGGTGTGAACGGAGGCTGTTTTTCGTTCTTAAACGGCACTACAAAACGCACAACCACTTTATGCTGGGTCCAAAAGAATCCAAGCTTTCATTTTACAAGGTTAAGCAATTGTCTGCTGCATGCACTTCAGAAACATGACCCCATTTAACTTCTGCTGAAAAAAAAATGTGCGTCTCTGATGTGCTACATGCCATACCTTAAGTGGTGTTATTCCTGCGCCAAATGTTTCAGCTAAGCTTTTGGAAGAATGTTTTGTGAAATCATTGTGTTTGTGAAGGTCTTAACCGGTTTGCTAACTTTCACTGTGGAGCAGAGATAGCACTTCAAAGTGTTTAATCTTGTCAAGTCCTGCTCAGTAAGATCAAGGAGATCTGGGACTGTTTGTTCAAAGTGCACTCACAACACTTGAAAAATAACTAAATACACTTAAAGTAGTGACTCTGGTATTTGGTATTTAAACACTGGGTGCTTCTTACCTTCTTTAATGACATTATGCTATGTTCTGTGACTTACAGCTTAAGCTTGCTTTAGGATGTTTTCAGCCCATGCACAGGAGAATGATAGCTTTGCCCGTAGAAAACATTTCGGTTTGCTGTGTTTTACACTTAGCACAGACTGAATTCACATGATAGCCTTCAGTGTCAGGAGAAGTGTTTGCAAATCAGCTACTGACGTACAGAGACAAATTTATACAACATGATTTTGTATCATAAAGCCAACAATTTCATCTGATATACTCTGGACCCCTACCATCTCAGGTCCACACTGACTGCTCACCTGGCTGCTCTGTCCCTCCTGTCCCCGCAGGAAGTCGTATGAGTTTGAGGACCTGCTGCAGTTGTCCGCAGACGGCTGCAGGGTCGACTGGTATGCCCAGTCCAAGCCGTCCCTCACGCGGACACTGTCCGAGGAGAACGTTTACGAGGACATCTTAGGTAAACACCCGCCTTCAGGGGCCGAGCAGGTGAACCGGACTCCTCTCTGTAAACTGTGACCTCGTGCTCTAGCAGGACTGTTCAGGATTTACGATTTAGGGCAGGTTGTTCCACCTTGCTTTTACATGCAGGGAATGGTATTCTTGGTTCTTCTTTCTGTCTTGTTATTTTTCTGTGGTTTCGTCAATGACAGTGACCAAATGCGAGATCAGGCCTGAAGTGTTCCATTGCATGATATTATTGTCATTTAACAGATGCTATTTTCCTGAATGACTTACAGACATGTGGGTTACAATTTTACCCATTTATACAGTTGGATAGTTAGGCAATTGTGGGTTAGGTACCTAGCCCAAGGGTACACCAACAATGTCCCAGCAGGAAATCGAACCAGCAACTTTTCAGTTACAAGCCCTGCTCCTTACCACAGCACCACAGTCTAGCCCATTCAAATCCAAAGTATTCCACAGTGTTTTACAACACAGCAGGGGGTCAGAATGAAATGTTTGTACATCGGCTGAATTTGGCTGCAGATACACAGGCTGTGTGTAAAAGGTTTGGATAACATTGACGATAATGAATGCTTTCACTACCAGGGATCTTATAATGTTGATACAATTACTCCAAGGACAGAAAGGTGCCTTTGTATTCATGGGGTTAAACTATGGTCAATGATCCCTGTACCCATTATTTACACATAGTAAACTGATGTGCAGACGTCTCTGGGCCATGCTGTCCAGACTGGGTCCCCCAGACGCCCAGAGAGATACCTGTGAAGGATGTGATCACATGACCGGGTGCAGCCGTGTGTGAGGCAGAGCAGTTAACGGTTACCACGGTGAGAGAGACCGTGAGGGACGTGTCAGAGGGAGGTGCTGATTGGCTATGTGAGGATGCAGGGTCCGGCCTCCCAGCACACTTCCTGTGTGGGATTGTCAATCAGAGGGAAGGACATGATGTCCCAGACGTTAAAACCGACGTGTTGTTTCGGCCTGGGAGATGCACTCAATCCGGGAGGACTGGGTCCGTTCTGAAGCAGCGACAGTGCGCTGAGAGGCAGACATCCATGACCGAGTCTTTCCGCAAGCTCTCAGTAAACACCATCCTCAAAGCCGTAACTCACAGGCGGATTAGAGCATCAGATGGAGCAAAATCACAGCCTGTTTTTCAGTGGATGAGAACTGGATGTCCCTCTGATACGTCCCTCCTACAGCCAGCATCTGGTAGACTAATTGAAGCAGGAGAAGGGGTGCGTGTGTGTGAGGGGGCGCGGGGCCAGAGAGAGCGCGCCTCTAACTCAGTTTTATCTGCGCAGAGGGTGTCCCTGTCAGTCCTGCAGTGCAGTGTCTGTTCTGTGTGTGTAAATCTGCTTCCCTCTGGCTCCTGCACCCTCCTGCACACTCGTACCAGCAGGGACGCTGAGACCTGATAAAGATGCTCCTTCCTCTGGCTCTCAAACGCACATCTGGAGCGAAAAAAACAACCACAGAGTCAGCCGGGCTAGGACAGTGAGATGGGGAGAGTGGCATCGGGTTTCATTATGAACCTTTCATCATGGAAAAGACGGCCACAGATACTGAACCCGTCGACCAGATAATTAGCTGAGTGCGCTTCATATTAGAAGTTCTGTCTCTGCCAGCGCTGAAGCTGCAAGTGCTTTGCGGGCATGTTATGAACATTCTTCAAAGGGTGTGGTCTGAAACAGAACATCTGTAGCCAGCATAGCAACACACGCAGCACGGGAAGGTCCTGTTACCAGCTGGATCCTCTGAGATTTAGGATGTAAGGAATTCAGGAGCTGAATATCTGGCGAGTAATGTAGGATATCTGTGACGAGACATTAGTGTTCAGTGGGGTCTGCAGTGCTGTGGAGAGATTAATTTGCTGTGTTTTTTATTGTTCCTCTCGCAGATCCCCCTTCTAAGGAAAACCCGTATGAGGATATAGAGCTGGAGACCCGTTGCTTTGACAACAAGAGCCCCCTGCCGCTCTCGCCCCCATCTTCCGCCCCTGACACCCCCACAAAGGTACCGCACCTGGACACTCTGCTGCATGCACATTCTGAAACACACTGTGAGGCATGGAAACATGTGCTTTTCCCCCTCATTGGGGATAAAGGTGCTCTGTAAGAGGGACGTCTGACGTCCCGAAGATGCTTCGTTGAAGCCCAATGAAGCAAAGGCATGTGAGCTGCAGGAACAGTGGGGTGCCCCACCGCGGTGTGTCTGACGCCCCCTCTCCCCCCTCTCCCCCCAGCTCTCCTCCAAACCCAGCTTCTTCAGGCAGAACTCAGAGCGCCGCAGCTTCAAGCTGCTGGACCTGCGCAAGACCGGCCGCGAGGGGGGCATAGCCTCGCCCTCTCGAATCAGCCCCCCCTCCACCCCCAGCAGCCCCGACGACACCCCCTGCCTCTCGGGGGACCCCTACAACCGCAGGCGCAGGAAAATCCCCCGGGTAGGTGGCACTGCGGGGCCAGAAACAGGGCGGGGATGCGGTCGGTTTGGGAAGCACAGGGTTAATGTGCGGCTCATGGTTTAGGACCACTGCAGAGATGTTTTATTTTGTCTTCAAATGCACGCGTCTGGGAATGTTTTAAAGAGGAAAAAAATGGCTCAAAAACAATATTTCTTCCTGTTTTCTGTCAGCGAGGGCTCTGAAAGCAGAGTGTAGCCGTGCTCGTGGGGCAGGGGGAGGTGGTGGAGATGAATTAGGAGGGGTAAGGGTGTTCTTGTCTGCCTGCAGCTGGTGCTGAAGATAAATGGCATCTTCGAGGCCCGTAGGGGGAAGAAACGCGTGAAGAGGGTGTCTCAGTCAGCCGAGTCCAGCTCCGGGAGAGGTGAGTGTGAGGCCCCCCCCCCCTCAGACCCCCCCCACACACAGAGCCCAGCCCAGGCTGCCCTTACCTGGCCTGCACCGCCCCCGCGTTTCGGGGTTCACATGCATGCACCCCGTCACGTGTCTGACCCACTTTTCACAGCACAATGGGGGGGTGGTGGGGGTGGGGGGCGCTCGTGGATCAAAACCACATGTGGGAGAGGGCCCTAATGCGCAGAGTTTTTTACGATGACATCATCATTGCCCCCACGTGATGTTTGGCCATCAGCCCCCGCGTTGTCTCATTCACTGTGGTCTTTCTTTTCTCCCCTCCCCCATGACTGTTGTCACGGTAACAGATGAGAACAGCGAGTCGGAGAGCGACACAGAGGAGAAGCTGAAAGGTGAGGAGAAACCGTCTGTTCTTAAACGTGTCGGCCTTCAGTGCCCGTGCAAGAATGCGACAACATAAGAAGCAGTCAGTCTTCTTCATCCAGTGTCTTCTACACAAAAGCTGTAAGAGCCATGTCCCCATCCATTTATTTAAGCAGGATGGATCACAGTAAGCAGCACATGCAGACTTTGTAGCACTTTAAATACATACTGTACAAATACATACATTATCTACTGAGTATGTACTTTGAAAATGTTCTGCTTTACTGTAATCCGTCTGGCAGTTGAGATTGCGTTTCCAGCTGTTATTATAAAGCAGCAGACTGGAGTTATAAACATGACATTAGAGTGAGTGTGTGATAAGACTGAGGGACTGTGGTTCTGGTCCAGCTCACAGCCAGCGGCTGGTGTCGGTGCAGTCCATGCTGAGGCAGACGGGTCGGTACCGCTCGCTGGAGCGGGACCTGCTGGAGCTGCAGGAGCGCCGGCTCTTTGAGTACTTCCTGGTGGTGGCTCTGCACAAGGCCAAGGCTGGGGCGCCCTACCTGCCCGAGGTCACCCAGCAGTTCCCCCTCAAGGTGAGTGACAGGCCAGGGGCTGGGGGCGGGACCAAGAGCAGTGATCTGATTGGAGAAACAGGGAAGGGGGTGTGGCAAGCTGTGGTGTTCAGTGGGTGGTTGCCATCTTGATATTGGCCAGAATATTCATATTAGCATTCAGATACACTGTATGTTTTGTTATTTTTTAAAGATAGAACCATTTTAAGAGGTAGACCAGATTCAGCAGTTATTACTAAATGTAGTAAACAGGCACACATCAGCCCTGTGACTGGGTTTGGTGAAGCAGACTAGAGTGTGTGTGTGTGTGTGTGTGTGTGTGTGTGTGTGTGTGTGTGTGTGTGTGTGTGTGTGACTGAAAACAGACTGTCACCCAAACACTGAAGATTTGATCACCAGATGAGGCAGTGCTGTAGTATCCTTGAGCACAGCTCTCTGCCTGAATGGCTTCAGTAAACACAGATGTAAATCCAGCCGTATGAATGGAAGTCGTGTAAAAATGTGAGCTGCTGGAGTCCCCTGGGTGAGGGGGTCTGACAGGCCCATAAACAGCTCACCTCTGCTGCCGGCAGCTGGAGCGGAGCTTCAAATTCATGCGGGAGACGGAGGACCAGCTGAAGGTGATCCCCCAGTTCTGCTTCCCGGACGCCAAGGACTGGGCACCTGTCGACAGCTTCCCCAGGTGAGACCGAGAGGCCTTCCCCTGCCCCGCCTTCAAACGCCACACTCTCTACAACACTCAACAACTTACAGAAAGACAGTAGCTGAAAGCTAAGGTCCACGGTGGTGGACAGTCATCCCTGTTTTTGTACAACGCCTTGAAAAGGTATGTTAGGTTATTGACAGCTTGCTCTTTGCAGGACAGCACATACAGCATGAGATGGTAATAACCTTGAACTGTGGTCAATCTTTTGATGAATGCAACCCTGAGACATGTTAAACAAAGTCAATAAATCCCATGCCTGCACAGGGAGACACACAAATCGATTGCTGTCAATGTCAGTGGCACACAGCTGTCAGGAGGCTGCCTCTGTTTGGCTGTGTGCCGTGCCAATCTGTGCCCTCCGGAGCCTGCTTAGTACAGCGGGAGTCTGAGATTCTCACTGAAAACCGGCAAACGCCTTTAAGCAGTCTGACCTTCCTGTTATTACTACAGCATGCTTTTCGCTGCTTAACTGTTTCACTCCCAGGATGGTTTACATAACAACAGGCTCTGAAAGAGTCATGTGCATCTCTCTTTTTTTCATTCATTTTCAGCGAGACCTTCTCCTTTGTCCTGACGGGGGAGGATGGAAGCAGACGGTTTGGATACTGTCGTCGCTTACTGGTAAACAATTAAAAGTCGCTGCTGCTTTGTGGTCAGCTGAGTAAATAATTCCGCCATAAATAGCAGTGGGCTTGTGGGAAAGGCAACGATTCCCTGTAGAGATTCCCTCAGGCCGGAAGGCAGACTGACTTCCTTTCGCTCCTCTCACTGTGTGTTTGTGTGTTTGGTCTGTGGGACTGGGGGTGTCTGAGATCATCGAGGCTGGATCCAGAGAGCTGACTCTGGTTCCGGTTTAGATATAGCAGCTGTTATGCAGTGGGATGCTTGATGCTGTGATTGGTTGGAGCTGACCCTGGCCACGCCCTCCTCACCCCGGCCTGTTCTGTTGTGCTCGTAGCCCAGTGGAAAGGGGAGGCGGCTTCCTGAGGTGTACTGCATCGTGAGCCGGCTGGGCTGCTTCGACCTGTTCTCCAAGGTACAGTGTCGCGTTTTTACTGTCCAAACACTAAGCCCTGCGTGGAGAGCACAGAAACACCCCCCCAACATCCCCCACCCCACCCCACCCCACCCTACCCGCAGAGCACCCCCACGGAACACCACCCACACGGCCCCTCTCTCTGCTGTAGTTTGTTCTCTCCATTTTTCCCACAAGCGGTTGCTGCTTTGGCTGACTTACAAATGACACATGTGAACTCCAGCTGATGTGGTCTCCTCAATGAGACAGGCTCTCACTTACCCTATGTGTGTGTCCTGTATGTGAGTGCGTGTGTGTGTGTGTGTGTGTGTGTGTGTGTGTGTGAGTGTGTTTGTATGTATGTGTGTCTGCAGTGTGAATATGTGTGTTTGTGCCTGTGTACACGTGTATCTGCAGTGTGTGTCTGCAGTGTGTACATGTGTATCTGCAGTGTGTGTCTGCAGTGTGTGCGTGTGTTTGAACCCTGCTGTGTTCCCTCAGATCCTGGACGAGGTGGAGAAGAGGAGGGCCATCTCCCCCGCGCTGGTGCAGCCCTTCATGCGGGGCATCATGGAGGCCCCCTTCCCCGCCCCCGGCCGCACCATCAGCGTCAAAAACTTCCTGCCGGGGGCAGGAACCGAGGTGAGACTGGCACAGGGCGGCGGCCGTACAGAACAGGACGGGCTGAGTACAGCTGGGATCCGACAGACTGTGGAAAGGACCTGTGCTCGCTGTGTGTGTGTGTGTGTGTGTGTGGAGATGACTGTCCTGACTCTGTGTGTGCGTCTCTGTTTCCGGCAGGTGATTGAGCTGTGTCGGCCGTCTGACTCCCGTCTGGAGCACGTGGATTTCGAGTGTCTGTTCTCCTCCCTGAACCTGCGGCTCCTGCTCCGGGTCTTCGCCTCTCTGCTGCTGGAGCGCAGGGTCATCTTCACTGCCGATAAGCTCAGGTGGGTCCTGCCGCCGGTACGTCTCTGTGCCACACACCCTCCTCCACGTCCTCCCCACAGCAGAGGAGGAACAGAACTCTGCAGCATGCTTCTCATTCTAATGAGAGATCCATGACTCCCATCACACCGGTAAAGTCATGACACCGCAGATACTCTGTTTATTATGACCAGATATTCAGCTCCTTTGTTTCCTCCATCCTCTGTCTATTGTCTAGGAGGTAACGGGAGATTCCACTGCTGATATAGATATTTAGTTTTAGAAAACCCCCTCATGAAGAATGTTCAAAACGAGCCAGCAAATCAGAACACTTATAGCTTCAGTGACGGTAGAGACAGAAATTTCAGCACGAGTCTCACAGAGCTGAATGAAGCTCGCTTTGTGTGAGGAGAGACAGGGAATGCACAGCAGAATGTGACACAGGGAGCAGAAGGGCTGCTTTCGGCAGCATATTTTAGCAGAATTAGGGCACTGGGAGAGTTCAGGAAAGAATGCTGTTGTGTTATATAGTCACCATGGGAACAATCTTTTTTGTGGAAAAACCGGGTTGCAGCCAGAGACAGGGTTTACGTAGCAGTGAGAAGCTGAAACGTGATTGGTGTGCATTCAGCAGGACAGCAGCTCGCCCCCTTCTGGAGGAGACTGGTATTGTGAGACATTTACCCTGACTCATGATGACATCACTTATTTTCATTGACTTTTTTTGGCTCTTGCCGTACACCTAAGAGGAATCAGAGGTATTCAGGGTGGACTTTCGTAAATGGTTAAGATATTTACTGAAGCAACCGGATACTTGGCTCTCCAGTAAAACACACACACACACACACACACACACACACACACACACACACACACACACACACACACACGCACCAGAGTCCAGAAAGTTGCAAGGATTGTATATGGATGCAGAAGCTCTGGAATGGGTGCCACATCGCCACCTTGTGGACAGAACCACAAAGAAAAAACCCCCAGATTGCTAAGCACTCTCTTGCAGCTCCGTGGTGAATAGCGCCCCCTATGCTGTGTATGCTTATTTTTCTCCAGTTCTGAGTGATGGTTTTACTTACAAAGCAGGGTTATTCATGAATAAATGAATAAATGGTTAGCAGACAGCACGCTGTCTCAGTGCTGTGACCCTGTTACTCTCTCTCTCTCTCTGTATCGGGGTGTAACGCTCTCTCTCTCTCTCTCTGTATCGGGGTGTAATGCTCTCTCTCTCTCTCTCTGTATCAGGGTGTAACGCTCTCTCTCTCTCTCTCTGTATCGGGGTGTAATGCTCTCTCTCTCTCTCTCTCTCTGTATCAGGGTGTAACGCTCTCTCTCTCTGTATCGGGGTGTAATGCTCTCTCTCTCTCTCTGTATCGGGGTGTAACGCTCTCTCTCTCTCTCTCTCTGTATCGGGGTGTAACACTCTCTCTCTGTATCGGGGTGTAACGCGCTCTCTCTCTCTCTGTCAGCACGCTGTCTCAGTGCTGCCACGCGGTGGTAGCCCTGCTGTACCCCTTCACCTGGCAGCACACCTACATCCCGGTGCTGCCCCCCTCCATGATCGACATCGTCTGCACCCCCACCCCCTTCATCGTGGGACTGCTGTCCAGCTCCCTGCCCCGCCTCAAAGAGCTGCCCATCGAGGAGGTGAGGTCACGCCCCCCCGACCTCCTGCATCAGGGCTCTTCAGCCGCTCTTTCATGGCAGCGATCTTTTTTAATGGTGCTCATGGGCCAAACAAATTCCAGCTCCCATTGATAAAATTAATGTGTTTTTCAGGTTTTGTTTTGTTATTGTTCCTCAGTGACTAAAGGTCACTGGATGAACAGGTCTAATGTAGGCCCAGAGACCAATGGCTCAGAAACAGCTTATGGTTAAATGATAGAATCCTTCTTGCCAACTCCAACAACTCTGATATCAGATTCGGACAGTTAATCATCATATTACATGAGTCACATAACAAATGACCTGCCGAGATTAGAGCTCTTTTTGGACTGTACAGGAAGTATTAGCTGGGTGGCACAGGAAAAGGAAGGATAGCCATTGATGTGGAAAATAAGAGAATCAGGCCTTTAAAAATAACCACACAAGTAGCTAAGTGTGGATGCATGCAGGTGACTGGATCGTGGTTTTCTTTATCTTCCCATTAGCACTTCAAGGCTGAGGGCTCATCAGAGTGTTGTTATGACTCAGTCACCTCTGGTCCTTGACCTTTTCCTCCCTCAAACAATGGTGCTGGCAGTCAGATGTGCTTCCAGCCAGGAGAGGCCTGTGGCAGGAAATGACATCACTCTCCCTTCTGTTCCCCCCACAGGTTCTGGTGGTCGACCTCGGCAACAATCGCTTCCTCAGACAGGTACCGTCAGCCGAGTCCACCCCTCTCCTGTGATTCACAGAGGCAACCAAGTAAACAAAGGCTTGAGGGGGGGTGTAGGAAACAGGGCACACATGCCAATATCACCCCTCAGCCACACAGAGCTAAAGTGGGAAGAATAAACCACATCACCTCTCAGCCGCAGACAGTTAGCCTGGGAGAGGCAGTCAGCTGAAGGGACATTTACAGCTTCAGACAGTGACTGATCTCTGGTGTCCGTTACAGATGGACGACGAGGACTCCATCCTGCCCCACAAACTGCAGGCGGCTCTGGGCTACATCCTGGAGAACAGGAAGGAGCTGGCCTGCGAGAGGGGGGAGACGCCCGGTGGTGAGTGTCCATGTGGCTGCCTGATCAGATGCTACGTACCGTGGCGTCACGTGAGGGCAAACACCCTCATCACTCCATGTAAAACTCTACTTCACTTTTTCCTCCAAGAGCACCAAAGCATCTGGAGCTTAGCCTCCATGCATGTCCTCTTTTCAGGTCCCTCTCCTGGGACATGAAGTATTATACTAGAAGTCACTGTTCTCTTGTGCTGGAAGTCTCTCTGGATGAGAGTATCTGCTGAATGAATGTAGTGTAATGTAATGAGGTGCGGCTGTAAGGACAGCAGACAGTGTGACACCTCGGCTGTGCAGTTTCTGACTCCGCCGCGTCGCCCCCAGACTCCTGCTCACTCAGCGCGGTGGTGTCCGAGGCCTTCGTGCGCTTCTTCGTGGAGATGGTGGGACACTACTCGCTCTTCATGGCCCCCGGGGAGCGCGAGGAAGAGTACGCCTCCTCCTCCTCCTCCTCCCCCACCCCCTCCTCCTTCCAGCGCGAGGCCTTCCGCAAGGCCGTCTCCTCCAAGAGCCTGCGCCGCTTCCTGGAGCTCTTCATGGAGACGCAGATGTTCACCGGGTTCATCCAGGAGAGGGAGCTGCGGAGGCAGGGCCTGAAAGGTACCGATACACTGTGCCGTTATACTGTAGCTTTAAAGTGTGCCTTTACACTGTGCCTTTACACTGTAGCTTTACACTGTAGCTTTACACTGTGCCTTTACACTGTGCCTTTACACTGTAGCTTTACACTGTGCCTTTACACTGTGCCTTTACACTGTAGCTTTACACTGTGCCTTTACACTGTAGCTTTACACTGTGCCTTTACACTGTAGCTTTAAAGTGTGCCTTTACACTGTGCCTTTACACTGTAGCTTTACACTGTAGCTTTAAACTGTGGCGGAACTGCGTAAGATGTTAGAACCTGTGCGCTGTAGAGCGTGACTGCTTTAATCCAGCCTCAGCCCAGCTTTCCAACAGCCTCCACTTCAAAGTAAAAGCGTACCAGCAACAACCTCAATTTTCAGCCTTTTTGGCTTGTGAGTTAGCTAGATCATTAGTTAAACACAGAATCTAGCTTACCGGCTGAAAGTAAATGGCATTTTTAGCTTGCTAACAAGCTAGCAAGCACAGTTGGTTTGAACTTCATTTGTTAGCTAACTGGGTAACTCATTTTTTTGAAGAAAAAAAAAACAAATAAATAAATAAAAACAGTCTGATATATTTTACTAACTTTCAAATAGTATTGCAGTATGTTAGCTAATACGGTTTTATTGCTGTGGTAGTTGTAATAGCTGGTGTGTTTCTCTCTTTAGGCCTGTTTGAAGTGAGGGCCCAGGATTACCTGGACTCTCTCCCTGGCAGTGAGAACCGAGGTGTCAACAAGTTCCTCAAAGGTCTAGGTAAGGCTTTCCCACTGTCGCGTGGAAGGGACTTCGCTTTTAAGACATGTCTGCTTCATGGATACACCTGCCTTGTACCATTGCCATTGAATTTTTTTCTCACCCCACACATTTGAACTCAACTAATCATTTTCATTTTTATTTCCAGGTAATAAAATGAAGTTTCTGTCCAAGAAATGATGACTGATGAAAGAAGGTATGATTTAGAAGCATGCATGGCAGCCAGCAGAGTCCACCCCGCCCTGTGGATGGATCCACACAACATACTCAGCACTGAGGGAGACAGCAGGACACATGCAGCTACAGGACCATGCAGCTGCAGGAACACACAGCACCCAGGACACATGCAGCTGCAGGGACATGCAGCACCCAGCACACATGCAGCTGCAGGAACGTGCAGCTCACAGGACACATGCAGCTGCAGGAATATGCAGCACCCAGGACACATGCAGCTGCAGGAACATGCAGGTCTGCGCAGAAACTGCAGAGGGGAAGCAGAGGAACAACAATGCCTGCGTGATGTCATGCATCCATGAGAGACCTGCGGGGGGAGGGTCGTTTTGGACTAAGTGTAGTCCGAACGGAAAATTATTATGGATTTCTGTTTTGTTTTTGCCCTGTCCAAAGCACAAACCGATAAACGGGAATCACTAAGCAACGTCCTAAGATTTAAACCCTTCTTTCTTCCCGTATCTGTGGTCTTTAATGAGCAAAAATACTTACTGAGCAGTGATACCTGTGGGACCTCTGTATCTGACTGTCTGTTTTCTGGCTGCTGGTGATGCCACATGGTGGAAGTCATGCTTACAGCTCTGTGGACCAGCAAGAGCCCAATCTGTACAGTGTACACACACGCTTGCTGTGTGCTTTCGTTTTTGAGCTATTTTTTAAGGAATGCGGATTTTTAGGTCTGAACATTCTACAACTTCTTGCAAAACAGGAGGCTATAATTTATATTTCCTGAGACAAACTATCTCTGTCTTCTTAAAAGAAAAAGAAAGAAAGAAATGTTTTGTACTTTGTTGTGGGCATTTATTTATGGGGGTGTCCTGTAAACCTGGGGTTGGAGACCACTTTGGGTAGGAAAGAAAGCTGTCACTTTGGTTATGAGAACACGTCGTGGAATGGATTTTAAAAGGTGTGCCAGAAGGAAGGATGTGATTGGATCTTTGTGAGAAAGTCTGGAATCTCTCTATACAGAGGGGAGGAGCTATGTGGGAAGCTTCAGCAATCAGCATGAGCTGACAGTGCTGGATATGATGCGCATGGGATCACGTCTGAGGATTGGAATGAGAAAGGACTTAATGTTGTAAAAATGTCTGAAAAATATTGCCATTTTGTTATTGCATTGAACAACCACTAGATTTGTCATAAACGTTATATGAGATGCAATGAAACTATTCAGTAAAATCATTTTTGAGGAAAAAAAAGCTGTGGGTTGAAACTGTGTTACAATTTAAGCAAAGACCAATTGAGTTGGTATTGGCCAGCTATATTCTGGTCTTAACACACAGAACTTTTATTTGGCTTGTTTTTCAGATAATTAAAAGAACTTAGTAGAAGAATATTTTAGTTCATATTCATGTCAGATATATTGGACCACAAAACTAAAACTGAGTTCTTGCACTGCCACAGATCAGCCTTGGATATCCTCTGTGACTTTGGTCTTCATTGTGATATGAGGTCATATGAAGTTATACCACTAGAAATCCCAGAGGAACATGTCATGTCTGTCCACAACTCTATGAAAGGGAATCACCTGCTTTTAACTCTGAGTGACACCTGCTTCATATTTCATATCACATAATGCTCTCTAGATTGTGTTTTTACCACTTTATGTTATTTTTAAGATAGCAGACTTATATGGGTGCTTCTGTCAGGGGTACATTTTCCATACAGCTTACATGTAGCTGGCAACATTTGCATAAGGCCAGCTCACACTGCCAAAGAGATGAGCACTGCGTGCGTGTGTGTGTGTGTGCGAGGAAGTATGAAAACAAGATCAAGGTTGTAAGTGAAAATGTGCTCTCCTCCACCCTCATAAAGACTCCCTACTGTTAGTTATCTGCTGTCAAATCACTTAATCATCTTTCAGATACATACCATTTCAGACCATATAAGCCGTCTGCCAGCAGGTATGAAAGGAATACTGACTGTGATGACAGTGAAGAGGGAGGTGGGTGTCCTTCTGATCTATTCAGCTGCACCAAGGCCTGCTACGGCTGCTGCACCATCACACACATTCAGACATCAGCTGACAGTGATCCCAAAGCAGGCCATGAAGAAGACAGCACTCCCTGCTGCACATGCCGTTGTTTTAAACTAAAATAATATTGTAAAAATATTATACCAACCTCAACCTATCCAGTGATTTATAAAGGATTTCAACGTAGGAAAAAAAATTGTAAGAATAGTATGGAGTTGTATTCACACACACACACACACACACACACACACACACACACACACACACACACACACACACACACACACACACACACACCACATATACTGTATTCACAATGTGTAGAGGATTTTTCAGATCTTTATATTCAATTAATGCATAGAAAGAGCATAAATCTCAATACATTACGATATAAATAATTTTGTACTGTAAAACGCCTTCCACTTGCGATGGTCTATGCAGTTCCTGTGTTAAATTCTTGCGATAATTCTGCCCCGCGATAAAAGTAAGATTCCCAGTGGTCGCTAGAGGGCGCTATAACTCACGGCACTCGAGGTAACCCCCAGATCACCTGCGCTATCAGCTGAGATTGTGTCCACTTGACCGCGCTCTCAATTTAACTTTCTTATTCACCTGGAAAATGAAAGGACAGTACGAATATGTGAAATGCTATAAGGTCAGCAAATATAAATAATTAATAACAAAATTAACAAAAATATTACTTTCTGAATAGATTTACTTTACGCTACAAGGCAACAGGTTCAAACAAAACAAATGCCCGCTCGAGCACAACTGAACAACAACACAACAGAACAGTTAACACCCTAAATATAAACACTACATTGACTATATATATATATATATATATATATATATATATATATATATATATATATATATATATATATACATATATATATATATATACATATATATATATATTAGTGTTGAATCATTTGTGCGAGTAGCGCGGAAATGTTTCGCAACCGAGTTTTCCCCTTGAACACCCCCCACCCCCGCTAAACAACATGCTATGACAATCCCCGGCTGCTGTTTTTTTTCTCTCCATGTGATTTCCTTTTTCCCCTACCGAGACTGTGTTTCTTTTCCTTTTCAGAGGCCGGACCCTCCCCCCGCCTCGCCCCCCCTCGCCCCCTCCTTCATTACGCGCTCGCCGGTCGGTCCTGCCTCTTTCCCTCCCAGCCTGCATGTCATACCGCAGCCAATTCCTCACATTCCAGCGCTCCTCACGCTCCCGACAAACACTCCGCTATTCCTTTCAAAACCTCTCCAAAAATCACCCCGGCCCGCTCGCCCCAGCGCTGCTGTCTGCTGCTTCACTTTCAACAGGTGAGCTTCCTCCAATCTGTCTTTTTTCTTCTGTTTTTTTTTCTTTTTTCATTATGTAGCAATTTGTCTGATGTTTTTTTTAAACGGATGATGTATTAACGAGCCTTTGCAGCGGTAACTAAGCTGTATTAAAACCTTAGCTAAATTAAAACTTTGTTTTAATTTAAAAAACATTGCTGCCTGGAGCTAGTGTTATTGCACATCTTCTCTTCGCTTTACTCTCCCTGTGTGCATTTTCAAAAATCGCGGAATATTTTAAATTTCTGACATTTTTAGGAAGTTTTGTTAGCTTACTTTCCGTACTGTACTTCCTACGTTTCGGCCGGAACTTTTGAAGGAAACTAATCACGTCATCGCTGCGCTGTATCGCTGCCTCGGTAATACGGATAACCGCGGTTATAATAATTCATGTATTTATGCACGCAGAGAGAAAGCTTCTTACCGGGAAAGCTTTTCTTTAATGACAGAAATACTGCAGGAGATTGTGACAAATTAAAAGTATTTGCGCTATTTAGTCCCATTTCACTCCCACAGGTGGCAGAACCAGAGTAGTCACCACCGCTGTTTGTCTTTTACTCCAACGAAATTCTGACAAAAACAACAACAGTATTAATAATGACAGTATGTAATTGTATGATGTATTTATGCTTTGTCGTTAAGCTGTTCGTTGAATTGTGATTTGTTCCTGTTTTGAAAACATCTCCCCGATACTATGTTAGATACATTTTTGCATACATTACATACATTTAAAAATAACCTTTCGACATAAAGTTGTGATATACTATTTCTAAAATATCTCATACAAAGAGTTATAAAAATGAAAACATATTTTGACATTATTCTTCATTGCAATGGTTATGTTTATTTTGATGTATAATTGTATTGTTAATATTTGTTAGCTGTAACATTTCATTTGTTTATTGTGGCATATGCTGACATTTGCATCCAACAACATTTATCGTAATTGTCTTTGAAATTACTTTATCTTACTGTGAAATACATTAGTTCTGCTGGAATGTAAAGGAAAATGGAAATGATGTTTTCAGATTTTTCTTCTATTTCCCCCGCTGTAACACAAGGTCAGTTTAATGAGACAGCATTTTGCCCTGAGTGTGTCGGGGTCGTGTGTGATTAATTCGTTACAGGACTAATGTTGTCAGATTGAACTCAGCTGTGAGTTTCAATTTAACCGTTTTACTTGCCAGAGCCTTTCAGCACTATCCAGTGTTTACAAAGGCAGAGATGTACCTGTATTCAAAGCGCAGATTCTAGCTTGGATAGTTCAGAGCATGTCAAAAGTCTCACCTCCAAAAGAAATTGAATTTATCAGTATATATATATATATTTTTTTTTGTTTGTTTTTTTGCTTTGGCACATAGTGCAGCTTTGGCTGGTTTTAGCCGCGTCCGGCAGCGTGGCTCTGCGAATGGTGGGATAAACTGACGGGGCTCTCGGTGGTTGCCGCTGTGCTGACGGGCCGGGTGAGGGGGTATTTTTGGTGCGGGTCCGAATGCGGCGTTGGCCAGTCCCAGCGGGCTGTGTGTTAGGGGTGTGCGTGCTTCGCAGCAGTAACAGGTGGAATGGGGCCGGGACACAAACAGGCTGCCCGGCAGCTGTCAGGACACCCTCTCGGGTCCTGACTGGGCAAGGATATTTGTTCCTCCCTGTCTTTTGTTCTTCTCTCGTTTCCTGTCTCATTCCCTCTGAAAGCCCTGCTCCACACCCTGCATTACGTCCTGGTCCTGACCCCAGTGCTCCTTTTCCATAAACACGTATGTGTTCAGTTGTTTAGACCACTGTTTCCCAACCCTACTCCTGGCGGCACCCTGTCCTACATATCTTTTATCTATCCTTGCTCTACCTACCTGACTGAACTCATCAGTGGCACGTTTTATTAGCTGAGCACACCTGATTTAATCAAGCAGTAAGGATAGGTAGAAGATATGCAGGACAGGGTGCTGCCAGGAGTAGGGTTGAGAAACACTGGTTTAGACATTTGGACACAGATACACACCTTAAATTTATGTAATGGTTTTGTGTTTGTGTTTTTTCACAAATTAATATATATACTTGTACATATATGTTTACTTGTACACATATACATTATTCAAACAGAAGCACCTGAAATTAACACACCTTTACCTTGATCTGTGTTCTGTATTGTGGCTTACACTGCACTGGTCATAATGCCTGTGTCTGTTAACGGAAGACGAAGGGCCCCAACTGAAGAGCTGTGTGTAAACAGTCTCAAGCAGTCAGAGAATGCTGCCTGCTAATCAAACCTCTCTTCAGCGTTGGGCTTTCAGTCGTACAGAAACAAGCTCTACTGCTACTGCTGCTCCTGCTACTGCTCCTGCTACTGCTATTGCTACTGCTACTGCTATTGCTACTCCTGCTACTGCTGCTGCTACTACTGCTACTGCTATTGCTACTACTGCTACTGCTATTGCTATTGCTGCTACTGCTACTGCTGCTGCTGCTGCTAGTGTTGGTGTTGCAGTTGATGTTGCTGTTGCTGGCCCAGCTCTCCTTTAGAGTGATGGGTTTTCTCCACAGTGACTCATGCCATTGTTCCACATAGGCTTTGTGAAGAAGCAAACCCTTGAAACCGTGTATGAAAACACTCTGTGCAGTCTTCAGCATCCCTCAGAGCTGTGCAGTGCAGGTTTCTTACAATGGGCGTCTCAGAGTGTGTGCCAGTCTGAGGTCGTCTGAGACGCGTCTCTGCAGGGAGAATGTGCTGTGCTCATCCCACATTGCAGGCATTCCTCCGCTGCTGGCAGTGGAAATGAGAGTAACGTGGAGATGCCTGCCAT
This sequence comes from Megalops atlanticus, assembly GCA_019176425.1. Lineage (NCBI taxonomy): Eukaryota > Metazoa > Chordata > Actinopteri > Elopiformes > Megalopidae > Megalops > Megalops atlanticus. The sequence goes on along the minus strand of CM032897.1, from coordinate 1,260,182 downwards.
CCAGCACAAATAAGAAGCCTTTCGGCCTTGCTGCGTGCCTCCCAGCCTGTCTCCCAAAAGCATTTTGTCAGCTACTTCACAGAGCCTGCAGTCCAGATGGATTTCTCCAGACCTTGCGGTCGTGTTTAGGTCATACTTCCACTCTGTGGATCTGAGGCCATCCATGGAAACCCGCGCTCCTGTAGTCGCGCTTCCACTGGTCCCCTGACTCTTGGCAGGTCTCACCAGGGCCTGGCAGGCATATGGTTCCCATTATGTGGGGGGTTGAGTGTTTGCGCAGGCAGGGGTTCGAGGGGGCGGGGCCTGAGCGGTCACAGAGGGCAGTGTGTCCAGCAGCTGTGTGCTGAAATCCCGGGACCCCAAAGCGCAGCGGTTAACACCTCCTGCAGCGGGCTCGTCCCTGCAGCCCAGGGCATGCACGCTGCAGGCACAATGTGAGAGAAACACTCCCGTCCCTCTCTGTGGGGAACCCTCATTTTCGGCACATTTCAGGGTTCAGACAGAAAGACGTGGCCGTGCACTGGGTCCCTTCCTCTCGCCGTGGCCTGATTCCAGACTCTTTTTTAAAAGTGTGTTTCTGAGCCTGGCATTCCTGGCCTGATTAGCAGAGATTGTGTTCAGGGGATCAGTAGGCCAGATCGGGCCCTCTCTCCCTGCTGGAGCCCCCCTGTAGCCTGGCCGGCCAGCCCAGTGCGAGGGCCAGGGAGTGGGGACAGGCTGGCCCGCTGCAGCTGCTGCCGGGGGTAGGGCACACTCCTGACCACAGCACCAGCTGGAGGATTAGCCCACGGAGCAGGCGAGGGGTCGAGGGGGAGAGGGGCGAGGGCTGGAGCTGCAGGGGCTGGGGGTCGGGGGTTGGGGGGCCGGGGGGTTGCGTGAATTAAGAGCTTAGGGCAATTAACCCCACTGGACACATACTGCAGAGCAGGGGGTTGTAATGGCTAACAGTTTACAGCACTGTTTATCATCACAATCGGAAACGTGCTGTGCAGTCTGCCTGGCAGTAATCTCACTTAGCCGCGTTCGGGCGGGAAAATTTTACCTCCGCACTCCTCAGAGGCCAGCTGTTCGGAACTGGTGCTGGAAGCTGCTCTGGATAAGAGCATCTGTTAAATGAAAGTAATGTAATAGCAAGTTGAAAACTGAACAGGACAACCTATGGTTTGCTATAATTCCAGTTTATGGTAGTGAATTTTAGCAAGTATAAAGCATTCAGAATTATTATAAGTATTCATAATTTACCATAAAATAAAAGAACATATATGAGAGATCCAGAGAGACTGGTTTCTGATGATTCTGCTGGATCTGTGGAAAAGGCAAAAGGACGTGATGTCATCAGGATTGTTGACAGCCAGAATCACATCTGTTTAGTAACAAGATAACAGTATCGTCATTCTCGTAAAGACTGAAAGGTTGGAAAAAACATCTGTGGTTGAATGGGCTACAGTTAAAATAGCACAGCCTATTAAGTTGTGTATGATCACAACTGGAGTTGTCATTGGTGGTGAATGCAATCACTGACTAACTGGAAAGTGAAGTTGAGCATCTTTACTGCGTTTATGGAGTATACTTACCCTGACGGGTTTATATTTCCACCCCAACCCGAACATGATTTCCCTCATTTTTCAGAGATCAGCGTTAATAATGGGTATGGTTTGGGTGCAGCTTGGGCAGATCTGATAAACTCAGTGACCTGGGAGTGGTGGCACAGAGTGTAGCTGGTCTCTGCGGCGTGTGTACGCGCTGTTCAGACCTCCCTCTGGCCTGTGAATGCTCTCATTGTCCGCTGTCTGGCTGGCCTTGGAGCGCCGGGTTAACCGCCGGTCTGGCTGGGCGTTTTGTGTTTTTTTTTGTGTGTTACGGGAAGCTCGCTGGAGCGTCAGTGAGCTCAGAGGAAAAGGGAGATCGCTGTTCGCTGCTCGCTCACAGACGTGACATGCTGTGAGTCACCACCGGCTCCTTATCTCCCACCCCTCATTTAACCCCTTCCCTCCTACCCCTCCTCTAACACCTTACCTGCTTGTAGGTACAGTACACCTCCATGACAGAGAGGGCACCTGCCTGCTTTATTCCAGTCCCTCGCTATTCCTCTCTAAGTGAAGAACCTCACCTCTGCATGAGGATATCCCTTTCAAACACCTTTGACAGTCTGTGTATACTCTCGCTCATAGGCAGATGTTTTTGTTTGCGCTGTTTATGTGATATCAGGTTGAAGATGCTTTGTCCATGTTTGAATGCTGCCACTGTCATGTGATCTCTTTCCATCACCCATAAGCCTTGTTGTCTCCTCTCGGATTAACCTCCATATGGGTCTGTTTTTTTGCAGGTGTGGACGTTTTCCCCCTTACCCCCTCCCCCCAAAAGACTGAGCTTCCCTCCTCCCCCCACCCACCACGTCTGCGGAGTGGGTGTCGGCCCCCTCCCCGGGGGGCGCCAGCGAGGACCTGGGGGAGGCGCCGGACAGGGCACTGGAGAACGATGCGGAGGGCGTGTGGAGCCCCGACATCGAACAGAGCTTCCAGGAGGCGCTGGCCATCTACCCCCCCTGCGGCCGGCGCAAGATCATCCTCTCTGATGAGGGCAAGATGTACGGTACGCCTCCCCCCTGGCCCTCCCCGCCCCTGTCCCCCCCGCCCCTGTCCACTCTGTGCCCCCACCCCCCTGCCCTAAGCGAGAGGATGTGAGGAATGAGAGGAATGTGAGTTTTACAGTTCAGAGATGGTCCAGGTATCTTTTCCGTTGAAGCAGGTAAATTTGACTCAGCAGTGGGGTGGGACTCCTGAAGCACTTTTTGCTTGAAAGTAAAAACAGGGTGTAGAGAAAGGTGGGGAAGGTTGGGACCCACAGCTATGAATGTGATCTGAAACTGTCCCATCCCATTCAGAGCAGAAATCTGTTAAAGGCAAGGGACAGGCCCCCTGGTAATGAGGTGATGGCATAAATAGTTCAATATCCATGGGCCGTCCTCTTCCTCAGCACTCAGCATGTCTATAAGACCCTCTATAGAGATCTGTTTCAATGTAGACTTAAAATAGAGATTGTGCCCAATTACTGGACATAATTTGGTAACTGGGTTTTGGCATGACCTCATGTTGCATCAGAAAAGCTTAATCATTCTGTGTATTAATATATATCAGAATAGCTTTCCCTCTCAGTATTTTTAACACTAGTGACATACAGTTAGCAGTAATTACATTGTTGACTCAGAGGTATTGACCAATTGTACACTATTAAGCCACAGTTTATAATTACATATATAAACATAGATCTGTCTTTATATGATTACTTATAGAATGTATTTATGATGCCTTTAGTTTAACAGATTTAAAGTATCAAAATACAGTGACTTTTTAAACCAGGTGAAAGATAATAACAAAATTCGTACCCATAATTAGTTCTGTCAAAGAATTATTAGACATAAGTCGTGTCAAATAAAGCATTTCCGTTAGGGTTTTTAGAATTATTTGTTTTTTATTTCCATTGCTGATATTGAAGTAGTAATTAAACTGATGGAACAAAATCAGGTTGTCTGTTTCATCTGAACGGTAAGCAAATATGATTGTTATTGTCTCATTACTTCCCTCCAATTTAACTTGTCGATGGATAGATTATAGGATGTTCCTAAATCATTAATTTAGTTTGACAAAGGATACCTTAGGCTACAGGGTGTCATGTTACCTCCCTCCAGGAATTAAGTTGTTGATAGATAGATAGGTAATAGCAGGTTCATAAATGATTAATGAAGTCAGTGCGCGGGGTCGGGGAACACTGGGCGCAGGTTGTGGCTGTGTTGGGGGGGGGGTGTCATGGCCGCCCTGTAGCTCAGTGTGAGCGAGTGGCAGAGGGAGGTCAAAGCCAGCCCTGATCAGCTCTAAACCCCTATAAAGCCGGCAGTAATGACGGCGGGGGGGGCAGGTGCGATATTTTGCGGAGGTGCCCCCCTCCTCACTGGGGGTAGTCAGGGGCGGGTGAGACTGTCACAGCTCGTCAGGAATGGCATGTGGTCTGAGAGTGGGGTTCAAGGCAGCACTGGTGTAACTCTACCCCAGAATAGACGTTTACCCTTTGAGCGACTGGGAGGGGGAGAAACAAATAAACACCCGGCCACTTGTGGTGTCTTGCGCTTTGCTGGGATGGAGGGGGGGGGGTTGGGGGCAGGGAGCAGGTCTCACATTCTGCACCTGTTCCCTGTTGTATGTCTTTATGCCTCTCGTTCTGTTCCCTGCTATTCCTGTGATTTATCAGACACCCCCGCCCCCCCCGCCCCCACACCCCCCATCCCTTATGCCAGGAACAGGGTCAGTCCCCTGTCTGTCAGTCTGTCAGTACGCCTGACTGCCTTTCAGCTCACCTCTAGCTGCTCCCAAGTTCACCCCAACCCCCCTCCCCCGCCCTCTGTGAGATTTACGAGGGGGGGGAGAAGGGTGGGATTCGGCCTGCAGTTGCTCCTCAGGCCTTAGGCCGGGCGTGCACGATGCTGGCACGTCCCATCACCCCCCGACCCACTCCAGAGGGCTCAGACTCCTCCCCCTCCCTGCTTTTCGGTGTCCATCCGGAGGTTCCCACATCAGTTTTGGGCTGATGTTTAATCAGTATTCGTTGGCAAAGTCTGGCCAGTGTTCCTTCCAAAGAAATTTTTCCCAGCATTTTCCCAGCATTTTGGTTTCAGTTTATATCCTATGGGGAGGGTGAGTGTGTTGATTTGTGGAGAGAGAGAACAGAGCCGTGGCCTGCAACAGCAGAAATCAATCATTCCCACAGGAGCACAAGCAGCTGCTGTCCTGCAGATTGCCTGAACACTGATGCTACAATACCTTTCTTTCAGGCATTCCTGCACAGCCTAAATGATAAAATTATAAAACACAGGTTTTCTTTCTCAATAAGCATACTGTATGTTGCGGTCTAGAGTGGGACTGGAGAGTTTCTGTGGGAAACATGGCATTTTTCTGACTGAGGATGTGGGTTTATGAGTCCATTACTGTACCACTCTTCCACACCCTCCTGCGCTGTTGGTCAGGAAACATTAGGGCTGTGTGTTCTCATAAATTTCATTCACAGCTTACGCTACAGATCAGCAGCCTGGCTGAGCTATGACTTCTGGGAAATGCTGCTTTGCTGTCAGGTCTTCCTGTGTTGTCATCGCACTAATCTCAACTTTCTGAAATCTTCAGATGAAATTTTAGAAAAATCTGTCCTGTTCAAGAATAAATGAATATTTTATTAGCTTTATTAGCACCCTTTGAATCTTGACATTTAAAAACAGAATACTTGTAGCAAAATGAATATTTGAGACAACACGGGTCACATTGGACCTTCAGATATCAAGCAAAAAAAAAAAAGAGCAAACACTTAGTTAAACCTGCATTAAACCAACAGAATTTATGGAGGTACTAATGTTGCACAAAATGTGTTTGTTTTTATTGTAAATAGAATAGTCTATTTAATTTCCCATTTAATTCAGTGGAAATTCAGCAGCAGAAAGGAATGCCTTCACATGCATGGAGAACATTCTTTCGTTATTGTTGACACGCACAGCATACCACCCTCCTATCATATTTAAATATGACTTCACCCCCTCATGAATATTGCTGTGCTTTGGTTCTGTGGTCAGTAATCTGACAGGCGTTGCCAAGGGAAACATTTCTCAGCTACCGCAACTCCGACACTGTGATATGCAAAGCAAACAAGCACTGGGACCACTGTAAGGGCATAATTCACTGATGTCAGATTCCAAAAACGAGTCTCTTTTATGAGTTTGCAAATTCAGCACTTCACCCAGACTCAGCCCCGAATGTACTTGAGGGTTTCATCTCTTTGCCTGTTTGTCTGTTTGTCTGATGGTGCAAGTGCCTATATACATAGAAAAGTAGAACAATTATCAAATTATTACAAAATGGCTTGTTTTGGTCATGCCCCCCCCTCAGCGGGGTTGTCAAAGTACATGACAGTATTTGCATATTTGGATCTCATAACCAACCATATTGCTTGTAAGCAGACATTACCATAATGTCCTACAGGCTGTTTCTGGCCTCCTTATGGTGTGTGCTTATTTAAAATAGCTAGCTTATTATCACGTTTTAATTAAATAAGCGAGCGCCGGCCGGCACCTGCTCCTGCTCTGTTTTCTGCTGGTTGGTGCGCTGAAAGGAAAGATTGCCGCGTTTGCACTGCTGACAGCTCCAGCAATTCTCGCAGGTGTTTTTCTTTTTTCAAGCAAACACAAGCAGACGCATTTCCTTCAGTTTTGTGCTTAAACTTGTCAAGACATACTGGAAGCATAGATATTAAAAAGAAAGCAGTTCTTCACATCATGCAGTGGTCATTAATTATCAGATACAAGGAGCAGCACATGGAGGAATACTCCTCTCTCACAGAGGAGCTCTTTTCTTCTGTGAGTCAGATTAGCTTTTGAGTGTGGTCAGTGCATCTGATTAAAGTGTTTTATAGTGACTGTGCTGCAGACTGTACTGTAGACTGTGCTGCAGACTGTGCTGCAGACTGTGCTGTAGACTGTGCTGCAGACTGTACTGTAGACTGTGCTGCAGATTGTGCTGCAGACTGTGTTGCAGACTGTACTGTAGACTGTGCTGCAGACTGTGCTGTAGACTGTGCCGTAGACTGTGCCGCAGACTGTGTTGCAGACTGTGCTGCAGACTGTGCCGTAGACTGTGCTGTAGACTGTGTTGCAGACTGTGTTGCAGACTGTACTGTAGACTGTGCCGTAGACTGTACTGTAGACTGTGCTGCAGACTGTGCTGTAGACTGTGCTGCAGACTGTACTGTAGACTGTGCTGCAGACTGTGCTACAGACTGTACTGAAGACTGTACTGCAGACTGTGCTGTAGACTGTGTTGCAGACTGTGTTGCAGACTGTTCCGTAGACTGTGCCGTAGACTGTGCTGTAGACTGTGCCGTAGACTGTACTGTAGACTGTGCTGCAGACTGTGCTGCAGACTGTGCCGCAGACTGTGCTGCAGACTGTGCTGCAGACTGTACTGTAGACTGTACTGCAGACTGTGCTGTAGACTGTGTTGCAGACTCTGCTGTAGACTGTGCCGTAGACTGTGCCGTAGACTGTGCTGCGGACTGGTTATGAAGCCGCAGTCGTGAGTGTGCTTGTGGATGCTGTCCTGACTGATTTCACGGTTGAGTGCGATCCAGACCAGGCCACCTGAATCCCTCTGAAGTTGTGAGTTTATGGTCACACGTGTGGAGCGGTAACCCCAGCCCTGATCTGAAACCCTAGCCTGTGTCCTGACCTTCACTCTCACATGTGATCTGCAGGAGGACGGGGGTAAATTCGGGAGGGTTGCCTCTCCTCTTCCTCTGGTATCCAGGCTTTCGTTTGTCAGGGTCGTTTCTCCCAGATGTGGCCCTAAATCTCCCCCAGGCCTCAACACGTCAGCCACTGCCCACACTGCACTCTGACATGGTATTATTTAAATATACATGTATGTATATATGTTTGTGTGTGTAGAGAGGGAGAGAGAAGCTAAATATTAGTTTATTCAACTGTTTTTTTTGTAATTTTTTACCTGTTCATTTGTTTGTTCACTGTTCACAGAGTAAAGTGGTTGCCATTCTTATTGCTGAGTATATAGTATTGGGTCAGGTGATTACAACAGAAAAATCATGACAGGAATACCACTGATGATAGACAGGTTGCTCTCCTCCACGGCACACACACAGACTGGGAGGTGCCCTGTTTTGGATCCTGAAGAGACAGCAGAGAGATGGAGAGGAGTGTGAGATGGAGGAAGGGGAATGAGAGAGAAGGAGAGAGGAGAAAGAGAGGGGAGAGAGAGACAGACAGACAGAGGAGGGAGAGAGGAAGAGACAGAGCGGAAGAGAAAGGGAGAGACAGAGAGAGGGAGAGAGAGAAGGAGAGAGAGAGACAGAGAAAGGGAGAGAAGGAGAGCCGTAGCCCCTGTTTGAGCATGGCAGTGGGCGGCAGTGTAGCATAGTGGTTGAGGACACTGCTGCTGTACCCTTGGGCAAGGTACTTAACCCACAATTGCCTCAGTAAATATCCAGCTGTATAAATGGATAACATTGTAAGGAACGGTAACCTATGTAAGTCGCTTTGGATAAAAGCGTCTGCCAAATGAATAAATGTAAATGGCAGCGGGTGTTGAGGTAGCTGTGAGGAACGTATCAGGAGCTGCTCTGTGGTATCGCAGGGGAAATCACACACAGCCAACAGATTCCATCTGGCTAAATGTGACCTTTGTTTCCCGGAGTGAAGGGGGCATGTGCAGGAGGATCCGTACGGGGAGCACATGCGTCTGCGGCCGGGAGGGAGGGAGGCACCACCTCTCCACTTTACTCTGCTCGGCTGTGTGGGATGACTGTGCTGTGGTCAATGTGATACGAGAGGTGGAATTCTGAATGTGTTTGTGTGTGTGTAAGCGTGTGTGTGTGTGTGTGTGTGTGTGTGTGTGTGTGTGTGTGTGTGTGTGTGTCTGAGTGTGTGTGTGTGTGTGTGTGTGTGCGTGCATGCGTGTGTGTGAGTGTGTGTGTGCATGTGTGCGTGCATGCGTGTGTGTGAGTGTGTGTGTGCGTGTGTGCGTGCATGTGTGTATGTGAGTGTGTGTGTGTGTGTGTGTGTGTAAGTGTGTGTGTGTGTGTAGATGTGTACTGATGCATAGTAGCTCTCATAGATTAACAGTAATGAAAGATCACAAATTTCCCTCATCCCCACGCCTGCCCACCTAAACCCTGAGACAGCAACAGGGATTGCCAGCTATACTTCTGTAATAACATGGATGCCTTCATGCAATCCTGGGTTTCGGCAGCAGTGTGGTGTAGCAGTAAGGAGCAGCAGTGTGGTGTAGTGGTAAGGAGCAGGGCAGCAGTGTGGTGTAGTGGTTAGGAGCAGCAGTGTGGTGTAGCGGTAAGGAGCAGCAGTGTGGTGTAGCGGTAAGGAGCAGCAGTGTGGTGTAGCGGTAAGGAGCAGCAGTGTGGTGTAGCAGTAAGGAGCAGGGTTTATAACCTGAAGCTTGATTCCCAAGTGCTCCCACTGCTGCCCTTGAGCAAAGTACCCTGAGTCGCCTCAGGTAAATACCCAGCTGTGTAATTTTTTAGACTATGAAAGATATGAGTGTGTGTAAGCAGTGTGTAAGCAGTGTGTAAGCAGTGTGTAAGGTGTTTGTCTATACAGTGAGTGTGCTGGCAGGACGCTTGCAAGCTCTGTGATCCCCCCGCCCCCCTGGCCCCCCCGGGCGGCGCAGCAGATGCTGGCTCAGTGCTGCTCTGGAATGCCAGGAATGTGCAGGGGAGGACAGAGCAGGCCACGCCGGCGAGGCTCAGGAAGAGCAAGGCCTTCTGGGAGGAGGGGGGGTGGCGAGGGGGGGGGAGATTTATTACAGGCCGGGTCTGGGAGCGCTGAACCTTCGCGTGACACCGCCACAGCCCCGTACCACCTGTGAGAGCGGCCGGCTGACCTTCACCTGACCCCGGGGATGTGAGGAGTCGGGGGGCGGGGCCGCAGGCGCTGGGGCGGGGTCTGCAGGCGCTGGGGGCGGGCTCTGCTCTCCTGTGTGTCTGATGTCATCACTGTGTGACTCTGTCTCTCAGTATAGCGGAGAGTGTGTGAAGGCATGTTAATTCTACCATCACTCTTACAGCAGCAGAGAGACGCTGGTTATAAACACATAAAGGCCGAGCGCTTAACAGATCATTAATAGGCCTGCAAAGGGTTTGCTTATAAACCTATATAATTTTTGAATATCCTTCTTTCCTGGAGCGCTTCCATGCCCCATGTTTTTTGCTAGAGCACATAAAGTCACTTCCAGTAATGGGGTGACGAGACAAGAGTGCATTAAAACAAAAATGAGTGTGTGTCCCCTCAAAGAGAACGTGGGGGCAGGGCAGGTTCACCCCTTCAGAATGGAGAAATTGTGTAAACCAGGGTAATATCTGAGACTCATCGGTGATTGGTTGGTGGGAATGGGCAAGCAGGGGCGGATCAGGACAAAGACCTGCTCTGAATACTGCAGGGAGGGAATAATTTACAGGTGCTGTACAATCAGGGCTTTCAGATGTGACCCAACTCTACACCACATAGTCATTTTCAAGATATTATTTGAAAATGTGTGTCATCTGTGCTGTTAGCTTTGTATGCAAATCCACCAGCAGCTTAAATTTTCATAACTTTGGTCTATGTTTGTGGAAATGCAAAATCAAAGGAAATAAAAAAAAAACAAGCAAACATTTTTTAAAATGGAAATGGTTTGAAATGGAAATATGCGTCCATGTTTCCCCAAACAACTGCGGAGCGAGTGCAGCGTTAGATAAAGAACGAACGCTTGAAGGGTTTATTCTAAAAAACGCAGAATAAGAATGAATATAAATGAAGACTGAGGAGCAGAGACTGAACAGGGACAAGCAGACAGGACATGAATGCGGTGAAAGTTCAGCAAAAGGCAGACACAATAGATGCACACAGCTTCCTCCGAGCGCCGTGCACGGGACCAGTGAAGCAGGAAGTTGCATTTGCGTCATTTGTTTTCTCCTCTGGTGAAACTGAAAGAGGTGGTGACTCTCCTTTGGAAGTGGCCACAGTTCTCTCTGCGCATGAAGAGTATCGGGGTGGAGAAGCTGGCTTTGTGGCACGGTCTTCTTGAGAACAAGGGCCCTGACATGCCAGCAGCCTCTGTCCTGTGTGGATTCCTCTGCTTTTTTACGATTGACGGGTGGAAAGTTCCATATGACAACGCAACAGTGCAGCTCAGTGGAGCTCATTTAAAAAGGATGTTTTGCATTTCAGATTAAACCTGATCACTTTTATTACTTGATCCCCCCACCCCTCTGGCTCCTTGGTGTTAAATCCCCCCACTAAGATTGTTATTGGCTGGCAGATGAAGGCAATGTTTTCCGAGTTGTTCATCCCTATTTGCGGAAGGGGTTCCATAGGGCCTCCTGTTGGATAACCCACCTGGCACAGCAGGTCTGAGGGGGAGAGAGGAGCGTGTTTAAGAGGCGTCACATGGGTGTGGCTGTGTGTGTGACTGGGGGAGGAGCGTCAGTGGTGTGGGTGTGGGTGGGGGAGGAGCTTCAGTGGCATGGTGTGGGTGGGGGAGGAGCTTCAGTGGTGTGGGTGTGGGTGGGGGAGGAGCTTCAGTGGCATGGTGTGGGTGGGGGAGGAGCTTCAGTGGTGTGGGTGTGGGTGGGGGAGGAGCTTCAGTGGCATGGTGTGGGTGGGGGAGGAGCTTCAGTGGAGTGGGTGTGGTTGGGGAGGAGCTTCACTGGAGTGGGTGTGGTTGGGGAGGAGCTTCAGTGGTGTGGGTGTGGTGGTGTTGGTGTTGGGGGACGCTGGGAGGAGGGGGAGGCATATGATGGTCGCACTGAGCTCCTGTCCTGAAACTGGACCCAGGCGCAGGGACGAGGGGGTGATTTACTGCGGAAAGGCATATTCTCTAAACATTGACACACACGCCAGCTGCCCCCCCTCCCTCTCTCTCTCCCCCTTCTGCCAGCCTGCTTGTCCTCACTCTGAGCTCGTGGCAGAACGCTCACCTGCTGTGCCAGTGTAACCTGTCTGTCAGCACACGCACACACACACACACACACACACACACACACACACACACATACGCACGCGCGCACACACACACACACACACACACACACACACACACACACACACACATACATGCACGCACACACACACACACACACACACGCACGCACACACACACACACACACACACACACACACACACACACAGTCACACACACACACACACACACACACAGTCACACACACTCATGCACATGCAGGAATACACCCGCGTACGTACACAAATGCACGCACACACACAGACACACACGAACACACACACGCACACATGCATGCGCATACACACACACCTCTCCTTGTCTCAATCTGATTTACCGAGCCAGACGCACACAGCTCTCTCACTGAGTTTCCCTCTGCAAACATTTTCATTCCTTGCAGATGAAAGCATTTGTCCTTGTGTCAGTCATTCACTTGTGTGGAATCATTATCTTTTTTTGAGTATGCATGTAATGGAAGTTTTGAAGGGACTGAGAAGACTATGTAATCTATGGTGGGATTTTTCAAAATCAGTGAGAAACAGTGCGGAAGATGATTTAATAATGTAAAATTGTTTAGGAGTGTGATCATCTCGTGCATTTCTGTCTGTATTTGTACCTTTTCCTCATCTACCTGTTTTCCCTTTGTTCACCACCTGGCTGTAAGTGGGTGTTCTCTGGAATGAAGGCCTGAAAGGGGCTTGTGTTTGGTGCGTTTCAGGACGAAACGAGCTGATAGCCAGATACATCAAACTCAGGACGGGGAAGACACGGACCAGGAAGCAGGTGAGACCCAATCCGAGCTCTGCTTCAGCGCCCAAACCAGCCAATCAGAGGCCCCGCCTGTCAGGATCAAACAGAGACACAAAGAGGCTCCTCTGACAGGGTCAGTGAGGGGTGCTGGTGTAATGTTGGCTGGCGCGGTGCCCCCCGGTGGTGAGGCAGGCCTTTTCGGAGTGATTTACTGCCCCCCGCACTCACACACGCTGTGGGATCAAATGACCATGGGGTTCCACACCTCCTCATGTGGCCCGGCCGGTCAGAATAATGACGCTGGGAATACCGTACGGAAAAACATGGGCTCCTTTGGAATTAAATATGAGCTGTGGAATTTAATATCAATATCAATGCGCAAAGACGCGGTCTTCTTTTAATGCCCGCATTAATTCCGTCCTCTTAAAATACCGCGACCGGGGACCGGGGTGGGTGCAAAGCACTGAGACCCACACCAGGGTACTCCGGCCCTCGGGGTATGTGGAAGGTCTTCAGTGGCTCAATGTCATGGGATAGATTGTTATGTGATAAAATGTTTTATTTATGTAGTGATAAATTATTTATATACTGCTTTATCTGGTGATTTTTGGTTTGCCTATTAATTGGTCATCCAAAGTGCTTTTTTAAATGTGCTTGCCACAAGTGCATCATTTAACCTTTTGAATGCAGCCACCATAGAGATGGACTTTAAGCTGTTCATTGTGTCCAAGCTGATTAAGTCCATTTTATAATAAGATGGCCTGGCACAGGTCCAGGGAATCTTGGGAAATCTGGGTAGGGAGTGCAGCTGACGTGTTTGATGTAAAAGGTGTAAAATGAGAGTTTTTGGAAATGGGGCTAGATGTGGTTTAGGGGAAAGAGGCCCCCCTGTTGGCATCCTGAGTATAATATGAAATATTAAGAAAACAGTATGTTTGATTAAGATTCAGTCGATCTCAATCCCAGCTCTGTGCCCTGTTGCCCCAGGTCTGTAGGCTGTACAGTATCCATTGCACTGTGTCCTCAGCTGTCTCAATGCCTCCCCTGTTCCCTGCCCACAGGTGTCCAGTCACATCCAGGTACTCGCCCGACGGAAGGCCAGGGAGATCCAGGTGAAGCTGAAGGTACGGAGTGGCGTGTGCTCTGCTGGGGGTCCGGGACTGCAGGCTGTGCGGTGCATTGTGGGATAGTATGGTTGGGGGAAGGCGTTGCAGTGCATTGTGGGATAGTATGGGTGGGGGGGAGGCTGTGCAGTGCATTGTGGGAGAGTATGGTTGGGGGGAGGCTGTGCAGTGCATTGTGGGAGAGTATGGTTGGGGGGAGGCTGTGCAGTGCATTGTGGGATAGTATGGAGGGGGTGTGGTTAGATGGAATGGCTGAGCAGGGCAGAGCAGTGAAGCTGTGGTCATGGTTTAGATTTGCCTTCCCCTGCCTTTCCAAGCTCCACGCCTGGCCTTTGATTCTTCTTTTTGCAAAATTCACTCGTCTCATGAATGCCTGGGGAAAGACAGTGCTGAGGCTCTTTAAGTGTGAGACCTCATTTAGCTTTGCTACAGCAGCATCTTCTGCTGGCCCGTGCAACCTCATGCAACATGCAGAGTTTGTGCCGCATCCAGCTCATTGTGCACGATTTAAATCTCTTTTACAAAAAACCTATTCACCACATTCTGTTGTGTAATTCCTTCCAGGTGTTACATTTGGTAAGTATCCAAGTGAAAGATTTAGTATATTCTCTGCTTTAGGCCTTTTCCATAGCTTTTAAAAGCCGTCATAAATCTGTAAATGCCACCAAATCAGGAGTGCTGAAAACTGCTGTGGCTAATATTACTGCATAATGAACTGTATTAATACAAGAATTAAATGATAAACAGTGCTATTTTCACCTTTGTGTCTGGTAAATGCACCAAATAAGCATACCAGGCCAACAAATCAGTGTAAGCAGATTGTTCTTACAAAAACAAATGAAAAATGAGTTGGTAAGGGCTGTATTTAGCAAAATATTCTCTATAAATGTAATTAGTCAGATTCTTCAGAATGAAAGTTATGCTGTGGTTGTAGCTCTTGAGAGGGATTTTTTGCACTTGTGTGCTGTATGTGAATTTGGCTTTTATCAACAGGAAGGCAATAAACTGATCTAGGGTCAGTGGTCAGAGGCATTACCTGGCAATGTTCCCAAGCTGGTGCAGCTCCATTCTGTTCTGGTAATTTGCTCCCTGCAGTAGAGTCCTGCACACATTAGTGTTGGCAAAGTTGCCATGCTGGCTACTAGAAAAAGCTCTGTCCCAGCTAGCCCATTGCCTGTTATTGGAACGATAAAATATTAGAAAGCGTTGCTTCCGTAAATAAATATTACTTCCCAAATTTACTGTATCACTTCAAGATGTAGGGTAAATAGCGTGGTGTGATCCGAAACGGAGCACGTCCACGGGCGCAGCCTCCTCCTCCCATCTGCCCCTGCCGTGTCTCTCCGCACTCCGGGGTCAGGCGGCTCAGTTCGCTGTCACCTTGGCCTGCCGCCATTCCGGCTCGGATGCCAGGCCCGCCATCGGTGGCGGGACATCTTCTGACAGGGCTTTTAAATACGTCTTTCTTGTAACTGAGAAAGCTGCCAGATGAGCTCGTCGTATTTCATTTGCGCTGGCAGCGGCCGCCGCTTCTGAGAAGAGGGGAGAGCTGAGAGGCTGAGGCCCAGGGGGCTGCTGCCCTAAAGAGTCTGCACCTGCGAGAGAAAAAAAAAAAAGCCTTAGGACCCATAGCAGCCATAGATTCATAGAAGGGTCAGTGTATTATCTGCATTTGTCATGGGCAGTGTCTCCTTCTGTGTCCCACCCCAACCCTCTGCTGGTCTCCACAAAGCTGCCGCAGCCCCTAGTCTTACCTGCAGAGGGCGCTGTGCTACCTGCTGCCTGTCAGCAGCCTGTATACTCAGTCATAGCAGTGGAGTCCTGTTCCTGCTCTGGCTTAAGAGCTCTCCCCAGTGACTCCTCCAAGGTGTCCCCAGCCCTCTCATTGTCCCCTGACTGAGTTTGGAGTAGTGGGTGTGGGTAGCCAGAGTGGTGTTTGGACACTGTCCTTACTGACTGCGACCCTGACGGGGACAGTAATGACAGTTGTGCGCCTCGTGTCTCTGCAGGACCAGGTGGCCAAAGACAAGGCCCTCCAGAGCATGGCAACCATGTCGTCCGCCCAGATCATCTCCGCCTCCGCCTTTCAGAACAAGATGGCGCTGCACGGGCTGTCGAGGCCGGCCTATCCGCCCGCCGCCGGGGTGAGGACCGCCCCGTCAAGACCACCACGCCTGCATCTGCTTTTAAACATTGATACCAGAGACTCAACTCACAGTGAATTTATCATGTGTAAACTAAGGGCTCTCCCTGGAGGTTATTTCAATGTGGGGTTTTTTTTTTTACCTTTAAGGTAAATAATCTCTGGGTTCTCACTGGAGGTTATTTCGAGGTGGGGCTTTGTTACCTGTAAGGTGAATAATGTACAACCTGTTTTTCAGTTTTGGCACGGCACTCTCCCCGGGCAGCCTTCGGGTCCTGAAGAGTAAGTTATTCCCGTGCATCTCTGTGTCCTCTGTCAGTTATCCTGCTGTGTGTCTGTGTATCCTTTATCAGTTATCCTGCTGTGTGTCTGTGTATCCTTTATCAGTTATCCTGCTATGTGTCTTTATATCCTCTGACAGTTGTCCTGCTGTAGGCCTATGTATCCTCTGTCAGTTATCCTGCTGTGTGTCTATATGTCCTCTGACATTTGTCCCCCTGTGTGTCTATAAATCTGGACTGGCTGAGACTCCCCGGCTTTTGCTTTCTGTCAGATGTCTGGCTGTCTGAGGGCAGGTCACTGACAGCTCTCCATAAGAGGGATTGCAGACCTTTAGTAAAGGCCAGGCAGTGCAGTTACTGAGCGCAGCGGTCAGGACTCTGTCACAGAAAATCACCAAGGCAGCAAGCAGAAGAGTGAGAAATATAGGCCCTTTATGTTATTCCATATGTCTCCCTTTGCAGCAGATTGAACACTGTTTAACACTGGTCCAGTAGTACTGCTTTTTAATACGAGGAGCAGCAGGAAGTTAAATATTCATATAACATTTAATGTAAAGCTACAACAGAAGCTCGGAATGAATCATGATCTGGTGGGCAGTGAGTTTTGTTATGTCACAGGTTAAGGCTGGATGAGCGTGCTGTTTGCCCTGTTTCGTGGAGAGGCTGGGGCAGTGTGCAGGTCAGTGTGAGGGTCAGTGTTGAGTTGGAGGTCAGTGTTGAGATGAAGGTCAGTGTTGAGGTGGAGGTCAGTGTTGGGATGGAGTTCAGTGGTGAGTGTTGAGATGAAGGTCAGTGGTGGGTAAACGCCTCTCCTGTCTCTGCAGCATAAAGCCTTTTTCATCACAGAACTACATCCAGGCGTCCGGTGCCCCTCCCATCAGCAGTAAGTGTGTGGACGGCCTCCTCTTTCCTCTCACATGTGATACATTATCATACAGCGTCATAAATCTGACAGCAATCAATGAAACAGCCAAGGAACAAACAGTAACTACGACTTTCCTATCTCCAGCAGTGAACTTTGCTCATTAGTTGCTCCGCTGGAACTTCTAATTTCACTGTAACTGTAATGAGAAAAAAAACCCCCCATACTCCCTCTCTCTTCCTCTTCCCTCCCATTACCACGGCAACCCCCTCCCCCCCTCAGGTTATGAGAGCACAGCAGGTCTCTCAGTGTCCCCCAGTGCCCCCTGGCAGGGCCGCAGTATTGCCAGCTCTAAGCTGCGCATGTTGGAGTTCTCTGCCTTCCTGGAGCACCAGCAGGACCCCGAAACTGTGAGTTACGCCCTCTGACACCCCCCCTCAGCTCTGTACACCACCCAAAGCACCCGCTTCAGCACCCTAAAAACCTGTGCCCATGCCCCACTCTATCTGCCCCAAACACACACAGCGAGGGTGACTGACCCACTGCCATTTTCATTCTGCTAATCAAAAGCAGAGGTTTAAAATGGTGATTAAAATGGTGATTTCCTGGAGTGTATGGACTGAGGTTCAGGAAAAGAATAAGTAATGATCGGACCCACTTCCCCTCTTTCCTCAGTATAACAAGCACCTGTTTGTGCACATCGGCCAGTCCAACCCCTCGTTCAGCGACCCCTACCTGGAGGCCGTGGACATCAGGCAGATCTACGACAAGTTCCCGGAGAAGAAGGGGGGCCTGAAGGAGCTGTTTGAGCGGGGCCCGGCCAACGCCTTCTTCCTGGTCAAATTCTGGGTGAGAGTCTGCGCAGCCCTCGGGATGAATCCTCCTGTGACCCCTCTCCCTCCTTCTCTCCCCCTCTCCCTCCCCCACACCTGTGGGAGGGAGGGGGCTCAGCTGTGAGAACATTCGTGCTCGTGTGTTTTTTTGTTTGGGCCCACAGGAGGTCCTCCGGGAATCCGGCTGCATTGTTTTCTCCTGTAAGCAGATTAATGGATGAGGAAAATGAAGTGTAATAAATGAATTTACACTAAGCTCACATCGAGAACCAGCTGTTCTCATGAACCCGGTTAGAGTGCAGGTAACTGGAACAAAGTGAGTCTGAGCTAAATATAGGTTTACTGTGGCAAATATTTACAGCACAGGGGTCTCTGAGCAGAGAGGTACAATGCAGCCTTCCGCTGGCTCCTTACCTGTCTTTCCTCTTCTGTAGACCACAGGAGGGGGTTTGCAGTATGACTGATGGCCTACTTCACACTGTGCCTCAGTACAGTTGAATTCATTGGATTTTAGTGATTGCAAGTAACCCGGTATCCCAGGTGTAAATCAGTCGCTAACAGGAAGCTAACCCTTAAATCTCTGAGCCGCAGAGTGGAGCAGGGCTTAGGATCCAAAGCTTGGCGGTTTGATTCCTCGTTGGGGTACTGCTGTTGTACCCTTGGGCAAGGTTTAAATAAATAAATATAAATAAAAAATATAATTAATATAAATAATATAAATAGCGGGTATAGATACTAGCAGCAAATGTGGATATCCATGATCGTTGCATAGATGTGTTATGGAGCAGGGACACTGTGGGTTAAGCTATAGGCAGATAGATGTGTTATGGAGCAGGGACACTGTGGGTTAAGCTATAGGCAGTGCCAGGGAGGTGTTTTGCAGCAGTGCCCTCGGGCTGGCACAGGGGTTGATGTTGTCCTGCCACAGGACTGGCTGGGTGGGGGGGAGATGGGGGGTGGAGGGGGAGAGAGTGGCAGGGCTGCTCTTTCACAGGGGAAATTTGAGCAGGGGCACCTGTCCCCCCCTGCCCTGGGGCTGAGCCGTCCCACACGCAGGCTTATTTATAGAGCACCCCCAGCCTGAGGCAGAGGGGCGTGGCCAAACACCCTGCGGGGGGCAGGGCTGGCTGTAGACAGCTGCATCTCCCTGGGTACCAGCAGTGTCTCAACACATTTTTCAGTCCTCCATTGCCCTGATCACTTTAATGCAACTTTTTACATCAGGATGAATGACTAGAATGAAAAACCTGCTGCACATCCATTGAATTTCTCCTGCTGACAAACACTGGGAGCGCCCCAATATCCAGGTCTCAGGAGAGAAGCGCGGCTCAGTTTGGTGGGTGCTTTAGGAAAGTGGTAGGCATGTGCACCTTGCTTACCCAGCTTTCTATGGGTGCCAAATGTCCTTTTTCAAAAGGGTGGATTTATATTCTTGGCAAAACTGTATTTACTCAGGTGACAGGGTATAAAAGTTATTGGGTGGCATCAGTTTGAACAGCCAGTCACATCAGAGGAGGTAACATTTGCCTCATGGCGTGAGAGAGAGGAAGTGTCCCTGTAATTCTGGAAGGCAGGAGAGGCATGTGCTACAGAAGATATTTGTTTATTTGGCTGCCCTACTTCTTGTCATCACACGCTCACAAAAGCACATCCTCACATGTGCACACAAACCTGTGCTTCGACTGTACACATCCAGAAACCTGTTCTCAGGTTGTACACATACAGGAATCTGTTCTCAGGGTGTTTTCTCACAGGCACACAGTGCGTCTGTCCTGTGATGAGTGCAGGAATAATTGTTATGTGCTTTAGATTGTTCCAGTGTCTGAAATGAGGTGGCAGGAAAATATTTAATCAGTTGCCGCCGTAGGGGTGTCTGAGGCGTAACGGCGCGATGCTGTCAGATTCAGGCAAGTCATCAGCCTGCCCTTTAGGGTCCTAGGTGCACGTTGGCATGGCAACGGTGACAGGCTGCTGGCCATCCTGCAGAATGATGGCATTTGGGATTGAATTTGGTCCTCGGCGTCCCCGCCTCCTGCCCTGGTGCCTGTGGCCCTGTTCTAACAGATCGCCTCACGCCTCTGAAGCACCCGCAGAATCCGATTTGGGCAGGGTGTCGTAAATTGTTACACAGGAGCCTCGCCTGGGTGATCTGATTAGGAAATTGCAGGATCTGGGCTGTAATTGGATGAATTCCCTTGCAGGCCATTAAGGCGGGAGCGCGGGGTTGAGGGGAGGTTAGGGGGCCGGGGAGATGAAGACAAACGGCGGAATTACACACGAGCCGAGGGGGAGAGGGGAGAGAAGGGTGCTAATGGGTCGTTACGAGGCGCAGAATTGGAGGGGAGAGGGTGAACCCTGACTGCTGTCCTTTGAGATGACACCTCCACCCTCCTAATAAGCCCAGACTGCGGTACCACACGCCAGGAGATGCGGTGTTCGGTGACAGAGCCGCAGCCAGACACAGTGCATCCTGGGAATGCGGCGGCTGCATTCGGGGCTGAAGCTGAGGAAACACGGCTCACCCTAAAGAGAGACAGTCACAGTCCATCTCAGACAGGACTCATCTCCACTCCCACAGCCCTCTGGGAAGTGGCTGATGTTTTGGTTGATGTTTATAACAGTGGGCCAGTAAATGTGAGTTTGTCATGGCTGGTACCAGGACTGCACACTGCTGTCAGCTGAACGGTTACCAACTCTCTTGCTGTTGAGACAGCAGCACCTTCACTGTTCCTGCTGTGGAAAGGTGGGCATGCCTGACAAAACTGGACAGTTGATGTAAACTTGGTATCTCCCTAGAGTCCCATGGGGACAACGAACAGGCCAGTTTATAATACAAAAATAACTTCTGATATGAAAAGGGTGGAAGAGGATCTACAGCATGTCTGAATCAAGCTTAAAAAGCCCCCACTTCCCTGTAAGAGTTTCTGAATCAGTAGTGTTGCATTATGAACTAATGTGTACTTTTCTCTATGTATTTCTGTGTTTTGGATTTTAAGGCTTTTATTCATTTCCTGTTTGTTAACCCTGTCATGTGTGCTGTTTTCCCCCGGCACCCCACAGGCGGATCTGAGCACCAACATTCAGGACGACAGCAACGCTTTCTACGGGGTGTCCAGCCAGTACGAGAGCTCCGACAACATGATCATCACCTCCTCCACGAAGGTCTGCTCCTTCGGCAAGCAGGTGGTGGAGAAGGTGGAGGTGAGTGCTGCAGGTGGAGGTGTGCATGGAGGGGGAGACAGGTTGTACCTGTGTGTTCCAAATGGGCCAGGGCCATGAGAGAACCTTAACCCCCAAAAACCCTGAAGAACCCCTGAAGACTTGAAGAACCTCTAAAAAACCTGAATAACCCTTAAACCCCCGGAGAACCCCTCAATTGATGTTTCAGAGGCCTCCAGCTCCTTACAGAGACAGTCTTTATGGGAGCATTATGTAGGGGCTGCTGGCTGTTGGAGGGTCAGGTTAGAGGTGACAGTGATCAGCAGTCTGGGAGCAGTGCACAGAATGCCCTGACTAAGCCAGCTCTCTGACTACCTCTGACAGCAGCGTGTGCTTTGACACAAACCACATAACACAACACGGCAACCTCTCTCTGCCTTAGTATTCATCATGGATAAACCCTCACCATTATTCTTACACCTGTCCTGCTGTATATGCATGCCCAATAACTATCTATGCTGACACACTGTAACACATCAGATTTTTACACATTGTAGACATTGCATTGGATGTATGGGGTATTCCTTAGTGCTGTGTCTTTTAGATTATATTATAATGACATATCACTGTATTATTACCGTATTTCAGATGTTTATGCGTTCACTTATTTCGCTGTGTATGTCTGTTTCAGTGATGTAGAGTGTATGTGTCACAGTGTCACTGTGGTGTGTGTCTCTGCAGACGGAGTACGCGCGGTTTGAGAACGGCCGCTTCCTGTTCCGGATCCACCGCTCCCCGCTGTGCGAGTACATGATCAACTTCATACACAAGCTCAAACACCTGCCCGAGAAGTACATGATGAACAGCGTGCTGGAAAACTTCACCATCCTGCAGGTAACATGCACGCCACCTCCATCACAGATCAACACTGCGCTTTAGGACTTTACGATCACGCAGGTATTATAGTATCACCTCCATCACATATCAGTGGATTCACATACACTCTTCAATAAGTTACAGCAGGCTGAAGTGACAGCTGTCTGTTTTGATATCACTGTACTTTTGAATATAAAACCAACTCTGCATATCCCTAAGTTTCTGTCTTGCTGTGCTGACGTCTGTCCTCTTGTGGCAAAGCCAGCAGCAGCACAGTGCTTTAGAACATGCATTAGATCCTGGGGACAATGACCGCACTCAGTCCACAGAACAGACAGCGGGTCTGTGTGTGCCACAGCATGTGACTGAGTGCTGTGGGTCACGTTAACAACGACACACAGGGGCAGCATGAGGTGAAGGCCACCCTGCTGCTGACCTGAGCATGAGGGAACCTCCCTGGGAACAGGCCTGGGGAGAACCATGTTCTAGCGCTGGCATTAAAGTCCTGCAGAAGGAAACTGTGTTAAAACCGGGATCTTCTGGTCCTGTGCAGCAGGTGTGGCTCCTGTCTCTGTGACCGATGGTGTGGCTTGTGATTGGTGGTGTGCATCTTTTTTTATTTTTACACACAGTGCTGATTCTGCCCTGCACCACCCTGCCATTCTGGTAGGAAGCATAAACACAATGCTTGTACGCTGGTGTTGATCCCTGCCTGTTTTGTGTACTTACTTTCTTTAAGTGTGACTGACGCGGTTGTGGGTGTCAGCGGGGACCTGCTGGGGGCGGGATGGTGGGGTAACAGGCTGTCTCTCTGGGCAGGTGGTAACAAACAGAGACACACTGGAGACCCTGCTGTGTGTGGCCTATGTGTTCGAGGTGTCGACCAGCGAGCATGGAGCCCAGCACCACATCTACAGGCTCATTAAGGACTGAGCCGGCCGGAGATCAGGACTGCTGGTCAACTTCCTGATGCCAGCACTTCCACCGCAAACACCTCCCCCGGGGACTGCCAGCAAGCCCTGTGTGTGTGCTCAGAAAGACCCCAGCGCAGGGCTCTGGCTCCCCCAGCTGCCACCAAACAGAAAGGAAGAAAAAAAAAACAAACAAAGCCATTCTGGAACATTCTGAGAAGGAAAAAGAAACGTGTCTTCTGGACAAGGAAGTGGAGCAGCTCAGCTCTGGATTATCACCATGGTTATTTTTTTACTGCAGACCATAACCTTGTGACATTGCATGGACTGTTTTTTTCCATTACATTTTCATAGCGCTTGTTTGTTATAGTTTCTTTTTACACAGTTGCTAACGTGAGTGTCAGAGAGCCACCTAGTGGACGTAAGGACTCAAGCCAGAAGATGAAATCTCTTCCTCGTTCAGTTTTAACCGGCAGTCTTTTCCATGTTCCCATTCGAGGGTAGTGTTCCAATATACTGTGGTTTACTGCATCTGCCATGGAAAAGACATTCTGACTGTGAAAATAACTATCTCCAGAATGATTGAAAGAAATGAATATATATATACATATATATATATATATATATATCATTATTTTGGTTGCCTTTCAGATGTAAAATAATATCTAACGTTAGTGCCACTGGATGAAAATAAAAGCAGTGTCCTTCATTTTAATTGTGCTGCCTTGAGCCAGTTATTCAGAGGTAACCGCAGATACAGACAGATTCTGTCTGAAGGGGCATCTGACAGGATCTGGAGAGAAAGACACCATATTGTGGTTTTGGCCATATTATAGCTGACAACATATCACAGTGCTGGGTTTTACTTTTTGCAATGAATTGGCAGAGTTTCAAAAATGAACATATAAGATGTGTCAACCTATTGATCAAACTTAAAGTGTGTTGACAGGCCTTATCAAAATGACATTAAAGATTGTTTTTAAAGCTTATTGCCATTTCACTCCTTGTTGTTGGGCAACAAAAATATGTATTTATTTTCAAGAAGATAATGAGCATAATTTTGTGACATCATTGAACAGAACAATGCTCTTGTACTCTTTAGCTGTATTTAATTTAACAGTGAGTGGGCTTGTTAGCACTCTCAGACTTACTGCATTTACCTGATTAATTAAAAAGGGAAAACAAATGAAGCTCTTGCCCATTTCTTCCACATGGTGTCACTATTAGGAGTAACTTGTTCCTGAGTAAAACAGTGTGGCGAAGGAGTAATATTACGTGAAACAAACTCATAAACGTTGCTTTTTTCTGAGATGATCCGCTCAGGGATAATAATGGACCTCATATATTTACATCACCACAGAGAAAATACTACAGCTCTCAGTGGTGTCTACAGTTCACACACTTTCAACTACTTGTATCAGTACTTAGATTTCTTGAAATATGACATGTCTACATACTGGACCTTTAAAATAGATTTTTTAGTATATTTAAGTAGCTTAAAATCTGTATGAATGGAAATGCAAGCATTAAAAGGTGTCGATAGTCATTTGTTTGTGAGTTTGTGTGACAAGCTGTTGCCTTTAATTTGATCCAGCCTACTGTTGTGATTGGACAGCATTAGCTTCTGAAACTGTTTTCATATATGCTTGTTAGAATATCCATCTCACCTGTTTAAAATTGTGTTTCCCCTTTCAAGATATCTACAGAGATCTGGGTTTTCATGACTTTATTTTATATGCCATTCTGTTGGTGTGAAATCCATACAGTACCATTCTAAACCCAGATCACAGGCAATTTCTTTATTAATGTCGCCACCTAGTGGTGAAAATGAGAACCGTACATCTTGGGACATTGCCATAAATATTAGATTGTGCAGTTGGGAATAAACTAATTTCATAACTTTTTTTGATTTTTCTTGTCTTTCTCCTCTCATTGTGTTATTCAAAATTATTTAATTTCAATTAGTAATTGATTCATTCAGAAACTTCCTGGAGAGGAAAGTCTATCCTCTCCACTCCCATACCAACACTTGAGCGTTCTTATCTTGGGACAAGAGAGAAATGGGTAGTTTTTAGACTATTGTTAGGATGCTTTTCTAGTTTACTGATGTGCTCATAGTCTGCTCCTATGGTGATGCAGAGAAGGTTGATAGCAGTTTCAATATTGTCATAATATTTTAATTGTGCAAAACAGTCATGTAACCTGGACACATCATTTCACTTAAGAGTCCATTTTGAGACATTTCTTGAAAATGGATGTAAAGCTCCTGTAAAGTCGTATCAGGGCCTGTACTGTATGAACAGGCCTCACAAGTCAGTGCTTTTAACCAGACTGAGGAAAGAGGTCACTCTGTCTGCCATTCCACCATGGTGTTAATGTTGTCTAATTTTAAATTAAAATATTGTTTATTACTATGATTATTGTTGTGCATCATCAAAAATCCTGCCATCGCTGTAATGAAGGGAAAATAATCCATAAGACTTGAAAAATGAAAGACTGGCTTGAATTAAGGACAAAGCAGCAAAGTGGTTGGATTAAATGGGTCCTTTTTTCAGGCTTGGACCTGAGCGATGTTGGGGTGAGGGCCAACTCCCTGCGGAGCCAGCCATTTGGCAGGGGCCTGGGGGCGGGGCTCCCGGCCCGAAGGGTCTGAGCTGCGCCGGAGCCTGACCCTGGTGCCTGCTAAATTCTGCGTTTTGTAAGCCTTTTATCTGAGCTGGAACAAAGAGCGGGCTATTCTGCAGCGGGAGCCGGAGCTCAGGGGAAGAGCGGGACAGGAAGAGGGAAGGTTTGATCCACAGTGGGACACAGCGAAACACAGCTGTGCTCCAGAGCCCTGGAACAGCAGCGTCATTAGAAGAATCTAGAATACCACAATCAGAATGCCACAGAATCTAGAATGCCACAGTCATGGCAGATACACTCTCTGGTATCTCTCCCACACGCAGGCGCACGTCTTCTGATCACTACAATGAAGCCCTGAGACATTCCTCTCTCTTCAGGATATCTCTACTGCACAAATCACAGACCATAGTTTTAAGGCTTCTCAGATTTATCCCAGCAAAAGACACAAAGACTATGATGTTTAACACTATGTTTATAATAGGCCAGACAGAGTGTTTCTATAAAATCCTGGCATTATTTAGTTTCATAAAGCGTGCAGATTTCATTTTGAAATCTGAAGCAAACTGCAAATTCGTGGATGCTTTTGTAGTGATTGGCCCTGTATTCTCTACAAACTGGTGCCCCATTCAGTAAAAAATGAACAACAAATATATTAATGAATAAATATAAAAATATATACATGTTTAACGTGAAAATAGATCATTATTGCTCATCTACACAAATTACTATTAGACTGCTTGTACTGCTGTACAGCAATTGATGCTAGACTTGGTATAGAGATCGTAATATATGCATTTATTCAAATAAGGGCCGTGTGCAGCTAACAGGTCAATTAAATCTAAACAGGGGAGAGCTCAGCTGGAATGAAAACCAGCAACATGCTGAGTCCCCACAGGACCGGGACTGGCAAACACTCCCCGCAAACCTGTAACCTGACAGGTGGCAAAACCTCCATCCCAAATGGCTACTCAATCCCTGGCCCTAGAGTGCCAAAGATATTTCTGGTTTTTGTAACATACGAGTTCTTAATTACATAATTGGATCGGTTGTTACGCTAAATTAACGCAGCTGATCGAGTCTGAATGCTGAAATTCCGAGCGCCTCGAGCGCATGGCAACCGGCATGAAGTTAGTGGATTAATCAAACTTTATGAGTAAGAGCTAGAATGGAACAAAATTCAGAAACATTTTTCCTCGCTTCAGGACCCAGGTTGCTTCCCCTGACATTAAACTGTTATTCTAAACGAGCCAATTTAATATTGCGTCGCTGAATTGCGACAAATGACCGTACAATGAACAATGAACATATTTGACATATTTCCACTCTTTTGAAGAGGTGTCTCGTTTCAGTAAGCATCTCCTTACAGTTTTGTGACGACAGACCGCAAAGGGCACGAATATGAAAAGAACAGTCCGGGGACGTGAGATACCTGCAGAGACTGGACATGTTTGGCGCACAGACATCAACCTCCTGCGCACCCTTTCCGCCCCGCAGAAACCACACACCTGTGTCGGGCACTTTAGTTAAATGCCGCGCCTGAGAGGAGACGTCCGGACCTGCAGAGCCCTCATGGAGTCCCGCAAAAGGACCCGAAATCTCTAAGTGCTTCAACGTGAATCGCTGTTGCGCACGTTTGGATTTTCGCGCAATGACTTTTACATGGGTTTTCTTGATAATCCTGAGTTTGACGTGTAGCACGGAGAACAGGTGCTCTCCGACGTCTTTCTACAAAAACTGCTGGATCCGCCGTTTCCCCGGGATCTTCATCGATATCGACGAGTCACAGCGGAGAGGCGCGCAGCTTCTGAAATTTTACCCGGAGGAGACGGCGCAGAAATGCAGCCGATCGTGTTGTCTCACCAGAAATTGTAAGTGTTGGACCAACATTCCAATTTTAAAAACTGTTAAAATAGTTTTTTTTTTTACTTTATCAAAATGGCATTTGTTCGGCGGTTTCCTTTTTAGCGCACTAATACAATATAATAGAACTCAGACCATTCACAAAATGCGTTCTGGCTTCTTTTGGGAAAAAAAGATACAAAAATTAAATGTATGAAAAGGACACCTGTCGAATGTCGTCTTTAATACAGCTAACAGAAACCTCTACAAACGTGTGTGCACTGTGAAGCAAGCATATATAACATCACAATTGGTTAACACATACTCCAACTTTACTACAGATTGACACCAAATTTAGCAAGAAAGATCTGGAGTGTGTCTGTGTATGCCATTTTACACTGTATTGCTGTCCGGAGCAGAAATGACCGTCCTCTCCCCCCGCAGTCTCCTGTAACCTGGCCGTGTTCCACTATGACGCCGTTCAGGAGAGTGTCAACTGCTTCCACCTGCACTGTCCCACGCTCGAAAGCTGCGTCCTCAGACGCCGGAACAATGTCATCCTCTACAACGTGACCAAAGGTGGGTGTCACTTTCACCTCCACCATTGTGCCCCATGGTTTATCCTGTGACAGTACACAGCAGTGTGTTTTGATTGGAGTATTCGCCATGTATTCACCAAATTAGCATACCCTGTGGTGGTTTGCGTATCATACAGGAAAGTGTTTCAAATAAAATGAAACGAACTCTATGTCTGATCGCAAAACACGTCTTCAATTATAACAGCAATATAATGACAAACAATAACAGGGTGATGAACTCCAAAAGAGAACTTCTGAAATAAAATGTTGACACCTGTTTGAAAGAAACATTTTAGCAAGCTAATAACCCCTTGAGGGGAACAGGAGACTATAGTAAAATTGTTTAAAGTATTACACCTGTTAAAACACACACATTGAATTATACGTAATACATCCATTACATCAATTACACAATCACTGATTTTAGTAGTGAACAGCCACAGACAGATGTTTGAGTGGAGCGCCCAGCTGCCCAGTGTTTACCTCAGAGGTGTTTTCCTCAGGTGTGGATCCTGACCTGCTGGTGTTTGGGAAGTACTTCACCTCCAATGTACGTGTGCTGCCACACCTCTCCTCCCGTCTAAACGCCACAGAGCCTCTGGCCTCCGACAAGAGGCAGTTCAACCGGCCCCCGGTCGCTCCCGCCTTGTCCCTGACCCCGGCCCCCACCACAAGGCCTACCGCAGCAAGGACGACCAGAGCACAGACACCCAGCCCTACTGCTTCTGCAGCCGGGCCTTCCACAACTGCATCCACACCAGAGACACCCAGAACAACAGCCTCCACAACAGGGTCTTTCATAACATCCTCTACAGCAGGGCCTTCCACAACCGACTCACCCACAGAAGGGCCTTCTACAACAGCCTCCACAGCAGGCCTTTCCACAACAAGGGCAGCCACAGTAGGGCCTGCCACAACAAGGACACCCACACCAGAGACATCCAGCACAACCTCCTCTACAGCAGCCTCCACAGCAGGGCCTTCTACAACATCATCCACAGCAAGGCCAACCACAGCAGAGACATCCAGACCTACTGCTTCTACAGCAGAGCCTTCCACAACTGCATCCACACCAGAGACATCCAGCACAACCACCTCCACAACCACCTCCACAGTGGTTCCTTCTACAACATCATCCACAATAAGGCCTTCCACAGCGAGCACGACCAGACCAACATCCAGCCTTACCGCCTCCACAAAAGGGTCTTTCATAACATCCTCTACAGCAGGGACTTCCACAACTACAGTAACTACGGAAAGGCCTTCCACCTCCACAACTAAGGCTTCCACAGCAGAGCCTTCCACAACCTGGGCACCCACAGAAGGGCCTTCTACAACAAGGACATCCACACCAGAGACACCCAGCCCTACTACTTCTACAGCAGAGCCTTCCACAACTGGATCCACAGCAGAGACACCTAGCCCTACTGCATCCACCACAGGGCTTTCTACATCCACAGCAGAGCCTTCTACAACAGCCTTGACAGCAGCCCTTTCCACAGCAAGGTCATTCACAACATCATCCACAGTAGGGCCTTCCACAACAAGGAGAACCACACCAGAGACATCCAGCCCTACTGCTTCTACAGCAGAGCCTTCCACAACTGCATCCACACCAGAGACATCCAGCACAACCTCCTCCACAGCAGGGCCTTCTACAACATCATCCACAGCAAGGCTGACCACAGCAGAGACATCCAGCCCTACTGCTTCTACAGCAGGGCTTTCTTTATCCACAGCGAGGCCTTCCTCAGAGATGGCATCCACCACAGCCACGGCAGAGCTTTCCACAGCTAGTGCACGCACAGAAGGGTCTTCCATAACATCATCACCACCAGGGCCACCCACAACCAGGACATCTACAGCACGTCCATCCACACCAGCCTCCACAGCAGGGGGGACTGCCCCACCCCAAAACCCCACCCAGCCCAGCGGGAGTTCCCTCTCACCCATGTCTCCCACCAAAGGCCCTACAGAGGCCGCTGCCCCCACCACCAGAATCACCCTCGCCACCTGGACCACCTCCAGTCATCTCTCCTCCTCCAGTGGCTCCTCCACTGCTTCATCTCACCCCCACACCATCCTGCAGATCACCACCACGGCCCCTCTGACCACCGGCCCCTACCCGGTCATCGCCGCGCCCGCCAACCTCGAGAGCAGCAAGCAGTACCCCAATGACACCAAGGGGTACGTCAGCCGGAACCACACCGTGGGAGAGGGGGCCGGGGCGAGGGAGGGGGAGGGGAAGGGGGAGGAGAGCGGGGACGACCCTGCCGAACTGACTCCTGTCTGGCACCTGGCAGTCAAAACCCTGTTGGTTCCTGTGCTGGTGTGTGTCGCCGCCCTGCTGGCCTGCTGCTGCACTGTCCTGATGGCCGTCTGCCTGAGGTGCAAGAGGAAGGGCCGCTACAGGACGTCCTGGAGAAACGGCAGGGTGTCCATGCGCCTCATCAAGTACGTCATCGTCAGGGAGAGCTCGTGATCCCAGGCCGGGACACAGTCTGCGGGTTTATTAAGAATGGAAACCTGAGTGCAAGGGTGAGAGATGGTTATGGTGACTGGCAAACAAAACCTTGCTGAAGAACATTCTTCACATGGAAATGTTTGTTTTGCGCTGGAATACATTGAGTGGACAAATTCTCCTTATGTGAAGAATCTATTTAAATGGACTGAGAACCTTTTGTTCCAGTTACAGTTCTGGAAAACCAGAAGAGTCCTTGATATTAGTGTGCTTTATACTGTAGCTGAACCAAAACTACTGCCAAATGACTTTGTAATATTTTTTCTTTTGGAGATGCAGCATGTAGCATCTATACAACACACCCGCTTCATAGACCTACATCAAATGTGCCCACTGCTGCAGCTCTGACAGAGCAGGCTTGGGAGTTCCCAGGATAACGTTCATTTTTAGTTCCGTGAGAAATCCATTAGGACATGTGCGTCTCAAGGAGCCCTCTGTGCTGCTCCCACATCATTGGTCATCACTCAACCTCCAGGTCAAATCCCGAGAGAGCCTCTGAGAGGAACGTTCATTATGATGGTAATGAGGGTTTCAGACCCTTTCAACAAACTGTTTGGCACCCACTGTCTTCACACGCGTAGAAGTTCAAATGTGACACAGGAATGTAGTTTCTGTTTTGCATTGACTTGGCTTTGTGATTTGATTCTG
The DNA here is from genome assembly GCA_019176425.1 of Megalops atlanticus. Classification (NCBI taxonomy): domain Eukaryota; kingdom Metazoa; phylum Chordata; class Actinopteri; order Elopiformes; family Megalopidae; genus Megalops; species Megalops atlanticus. The sequence continues at coordinate 1,229,473 of CM032897.1, read as the reverse complement.
TGTTAGTCATACTGAGTCTGTGTGGTTTCTGTTCCTGTAAGGTAAATCTATACATTTAAATCATGCTGGTCAGTGATTTTGAAGAAATATAACTGGATTTTATCAGTGTGTCACTGTAGATACTGCAGTTTTATGAAATATTTCATTCTTTTAAACATATTTTCATGTGCAACAGCCTACTGTAAGACCAAGATCATGGATTATTTCACATTGTGAAATTAATCCTTGAACAGATGGCATTAAAGTTCTACTTTGCAGTAATGCTTTACAGCCTTCATATTGTGTTCAGACTGTCAGGAGTTACAGGTAGAACATGAGATGAGTATTCAGCATATGTTGAAAGTACCCATTGTATTACCTGAATGCCACTCACTTGTCAGATTGGTTGAATGTTTTCTTGTAGTTGGTGTTCTTTCTGAACTTTTTAAACTAATGTTGCAGCATTGCTGTGGACCTAGCATGGGTGATTTGAGGTCACTTTATTAACATGGCGTTTAATTGTGGTTATGTGCTGTTTGCATCCTCACATATGGGACCTGCAGTTATATTATCTAACCAGTATTTCCGTGTGACTGACAGACAACGAACTTGCAACTTCAAAAAAAAAAAAAAAAAAAAAAAAAAAAAAAAGCGTAACTTGATGTATCCATGCTCTGTGACTTCAAACCGTGCAAAGTCACTTCCAGAAAACCTAACAGCTCAGAGTACACTCAGTGCCTTGGCATATGTACTGAAGAACTGAGTGAAGCTCGAATGCAGGAACAGACAGGCAGGGTTTTGTTCTGGGAAACAGCAGTGAGGTGCTAAGTGCACTTCGGTTTTGGAGCGGAGCTCGGCGGTGAGGTCAGGCCTGACTCCTCTCTCAGTGGCGGGAGAGCAGCTGGACCAGAACCGCCTCAGGTTTCGGCTGTCCCAGGCCCGGCGAGGACCCGACACCGTTCCCAAACGGGCTGGCATTTCACTGGGGCCGGCGCTGAATGCGCCCCTTTCACAGGGAGGGCAGGGCGTGGCTCTGTGCTTCCTGTAAGCGGGACGCGCGATGGGAAATGTCGGGAACAGGTACTGTTCAGGTAAGTTAGATGTGAGGAAATTACGGGAACAAGGACAGTCATTAGGTGCTAGTCACTTTTGACTCAGCTTTGGTATCCTTATGTGGCATTCAGTCACAGCCCAACAACAAAAGGTGAGGAAAAAACCGAAGTGAAGCAAATTCAATATTTTACTTATTTTTTTATTTATTCACTTATGGTATAGACAACAGAAAACAATGTACTTTCATCTGGAGGAAAAGAAAGGGAATGATGGAAAGATTTGCCTCTTACACACCAGTCCTGGGGTATTATCTGTGATCATGACTCTCAGTGTGCAGTCATGTTGTATCATGTCACAAGTAACTCAGTCATGGTCTGTTTGTGAGTGAATTTGCACGTGTGCAAATAGGGGTGTGTGTGTGTGTGAGTGTGTGTGCATGTGTGTGGGACTCAGAGGTTGAGCAGTTTCTTCACCGCGTCTCTGTACTGCAGTGTGTGTGTGTGTGTGTGTGTGTGTGTGTGTGTGCGCGTGCGCGTGCGGGACTCAGAGGTTGAGCAGTTTCTTCACCGCGTCTCTGTACTGCAGTGTGTGTGTGTGTGTGTGTGTGTGTGTGTGTGTGTGTGTGTGTGTGTGTGTGTGGGACTCAGAGGTTGAGCAGTTTCTTCACCGCGTCTCTGTACTGCAGCATGCTGCTCTTGCTGTCTCCCTCGTTCTTCAGCCTGGTGACAGAGTCTCTGTACTCCTGCACCTCCACGGCCCCCAACAGCTCCTCTCTGGCCCCGTCCGCGTCCCCCTCCGACCCCCGCATGCGCAGCAGGGTGTCCAGAACGTTCCTCTGCGACGGGCTGTCCTCCCAGCTGTACTCCTCCATGTCCGCCACGGTCTTCTCCTTCTCCCAGGCCTCCACTTTCTGCACAGAGCACAGGCAGGTGAGCAGGCAGGGGTCGGCAGCAGCAGCTCAGACCCAAAAAGGGCTCAAACGGCCTGCGTCTTTAACCCTCCCTTCCAGTCAAACTCTAACTGTAACGGGCCAGTTTAATTTATCTGCAGAGGTTCTGGAAATTTACAGGCTGCAACACTGAACAATACTGCTTCAGTTTGTTTTAAATCCTGCTGCGGCGTCATTTATGAGCTACTGACAGGGAAGACTTGGTTTTAGATTTCCAGCCAATTACAGCACATCTTCCTGCTTCCATACTCAGATCCAGAGTTCTGCCAAAAACAAGCAGCAATCCAGGCTACAGACTGTTAGTCCTTATTTGTACACTACTGTAATGCACCTTATTTAATTTTCTTAGTCTAAAGGCATTTATACTGGCCTCCAAGGTCTTTTTATTCCCATGTACAGTATCTACGTTGTCCTGGTTTTACCATCGTGACTGGATGTTTTTACCATTATGACTGGATCTCCATACTGTTCTACCCTCTTTCTTTCATGCACACCTGTCTGCTAGGTTTACTGACACTGAAGGTATTCCTCAGCACCTGGTTAGTTAGTTAAATGTAAACATAACTACTTGCCTTAGACCTTGCAGCACTGGGCCCTGAGCTAGCAAACACCACTTAACTGTGATCTGGGGAAAGTGGATGGAGGAGTTTCACCCCTCTCCCCTCCACCCCTGCTCTCCTTGGCTTTTTAAGTGCTCCGCGGGTGTCTCTCACAGAGATCTGGTTTCTTCCCTGTGCTTTACTCCTCAGAGCCCCTCTTCAGGCCGGCCCGCTCCACTCTCCTTCCCGCTCGGACAAAAGCGCGATTGTGTGGCGGCCGCCGAGCGTGGCGTGGCGCTGGTTCCTCCCGCCGCGGCCGGGATGCGGGGTTAATGACTGTCATTACATCTACACACACTGTAATACTCTCTGCAGTTTGAGGAGGGGTCTGAGAGGATTACCCCTCTCCTCCATAGAGACCGCAGACACCGATAACATCGCTCTGTCTCTGCGGAGAAGGCTGCTAGCTTCCCACCCAGCCTAAAGCTGCCATATTACGCTCTGGATACTTAAACCTACGGCAGCGACTTAAACGCTGTGTTAAGGAATTAACTTTAAGCAGGGAAAACAGGAAACCTGGCCTGCTCCTCTCTGAGGGGAATCTGGTACCTCATGTTAAGTGAATTCACTGGGTGGACACAAATGTTTGTAAGGGCACCTGAGTGAGACTTTGAAGAGACATTATGTCTACTCTTATCTGCTGAGCCAGTTAAGTCTAGACTTATATACTGAGACAATTTTACCTGGGCTGTTCTTGCCCAATTCAAGTATGTTTAACAGGCTGAATGGCTTTGCTCTGACTTTCTAGGTTAAGTGGCATCTCCCCAGATTTGTCCATTTGATAAGGAGTCCACACATCACCTGTAATCCTGGCCTCATGTTTCTGTGAGGTCTGTGTTTAGACAAAACAACCAGCCCATCAGTTTGAGGCCAGACTGAGAGTTAAGTGTTCAGGGCATTGACAGAGCAACTGTTTTCACCTGCACCGACCCACCAAAACTGTGCCGAGAGATTACCGGCACAGCTTGGACCACTCCGCTGGCTCAGCGTGGGCCCAGATCGGCAGCGCGGTGGAATTAGCAGGCAGAGGCTGTCTTACAGAGTGTCGCTGTGATAGCATCGCTCTGACAGCAGCTAACAATGCGGCTCTTTGCAGTGTAGCGTTTCTCCTGAGAGCCGCACAGCTATGCTCACACTAAGTGTTCCTTTGTGCTCTCAAAGGGCAGGGGGTCGGGTTACACTTCCAGGCCTGGACACGTTTTCCTGTAACACGCAGGCTGCCCTGGCCTTTCAGCGCCAGAACCAACCCGTCCAGAGAAAGAGAGGTGGGAGAAACACTGACAGCCCAAACCTCTCTCCCGGGACCCCAGCGCTGTGTCTGTGAGAGTCTGTGTACTCCGACCCCGTGCCAGTTTTACAATCATACGGCGGGTTCGGTTTCTTCTGCTCCAGTAGGAACGTGAGTACGATAAGGCTGGCGGCTGCTGTCATTGTTGCTTGTTAGCAACAACTGTGATTTGGAATCTTGACCCTCTTCACACAAACTGCCCCTTATTCACAGTGTGGGAGCAATAGTTACACCAATCAGACAGGCTCTAGACAGGTACTGGCACACAGATGACTAAAGCTTGCATTTGATGCATTCATGCTTGTAAAATACATGTACAGGAAAGTGACGTGCTCTGATAACTGCACTGCAAGAACTGAAAAATATCAGGAATACTCTACACATGAAGCTTTAATTGCCACCCCTGTCAGAAACTAAGGACTTACCCAGGACTCATGGTACAGGACAGTGAGGAGGTACATGGCGTAATCGTAGTTCTGCTTCCTCAGAGGACAGCTGCAAGACAGCAAACAGGTCAACACTGACCAACGTTTCTCACACTGAGTTTATTTTCCCCCCACAATCCACTGTGCACTTTGTCTCAATTAGCACCAGCTCCTGTCCCAGAAGAGGCTGCTCCTGACCTTCTGGAGAGTCCTTATGGAGAGACGGCAGGAGGGGAGGGAAGTGGGTTACTTGGAGACGTACCTGTCTGTGGTGATGGTGAGCGTGTCTGTGTCCTTGCAGTAACGATCACCCACAAGTTTAAGTAGCTTCTTCTGCGCATGGTCATCCAGGTTCAGACTGGACAGTTTCACCTGCAAACAGCAGAGTACACGCATGTGCATGCACGCGCACACACACACACACACACACACACACACACACACACACACACACACACACACACACACACACACACACAGTTTAGTCTCACAGAATCAACACTGACAACATCAAATCTTTCACAAAAGCCCGGTAGCAGAAAAAACACGCACAGTACTAATAACACTAACAGCTCAATAAAACCTAGTGTGTCCCAAAGATCTAGAAATGGTGATCCAGACCATCCCAGCAATGATTATGGGAACACATTTGGCCTGATCTGAGGAGCAGTATTCAGTGCGTATAAAGGCCAGGCTGCAGGCCTTTGGGGTGGCGGCTTATTGGACAGTGATTTGAAGGCTCTGTCTCTCAACTCATTCTCCAGTCCCATATCTGACCCCTCACCAACCCCCTCATGCACACACACCTCTAACACAACAAACCCACAACAGGTCAATCCTTCCAAACGGGGTGATCTGAACTGAGAGCTCTAACCCATCACTCAAATCCCCTCTCTCTTCATGCCAGCCTGTGGAATACGGACTTATCTTTGTCAGAGTCACGGCCTGAGGGATCTCTAAGCTCTGCGTGACCGGGAAAAACAAAAGAGATTAATGTATGTGGAGCACAGGGTAAGGCTGTAACATGCGTGTGTGTGTGAGAGGCTCAGGGGTGCGTGTGTGTCTGCTGTCTTTCAGTGCGCTGGCTGGATGAAGCGGCTATCGAGGGGAGAGATCCATTCATCCAGGCCGGGCACCGACGGGGGATGGTTTTCTGAATGACAGAGGTGGACTGAGGTCAGGGCTGTACGCTCCAGTGTGCTCCGCCAACTCCGCCAACCGCGGCTCCCACTGGCTCCTTACTAAAGTTCATCTTTCAGTTCATCCCGCACTCCCCGCTGCTAGGCCTAATCCAAAGGGATTACTGCAGAAATGATTTCTGCATTAGGCCGGTAACCCATCGAAAAAGTGTCAGAGCAGCAGATGGCCAGAGATTTGCGCCAAACCACATGTTTCAGCTCCACAATCAAAACCGTGACCATCATAAATAACTTTTTAAAAAATCTATGTATTTACAGATGAATTGCGTATGATGAAGTCTGTTGAACTTTTACATAAACGGGGAAAATGGACCCAGGAAGGACGAGACATGCCTGTGGAACTCCACTGACAGCAGGTTACCTTGGTCACCACCTGGTTCTAAGATAATGTTTTCACCTGACAGTTCTGAGGTTCCGTGACAGAAGAAAGGCACTGACAACAAGTGATACCCCTACCCATTCAACAGTTACCTCAAAAGAAAGAAGAAGGGTCAAAGCTGAAGGTAACTTGAGAGACTTTAACTGTGCAGCTAGAATAATTCTCCTTATAGCACTGTGTTGGGGACGATCACCATAGCAACAACACAAAGCCTGAAAGCTCATCCGAGTGGTTTAAATGGCAGATGCTCAGTGTGTGCACTGCACGCTCAATACCGGCTGTGCATGACCTCACTACTGCTATGGTCACGTTATAAAAGACGTCACCTGTTACCATCTGTCCCAATCATCACAGAGATTCTCAGCAGCGAGAGGGTGGGACCAGGTGGGACCAAGCTCTGTGATCATCTGATATTACAGAGATTAATGATAATTCTGTCAATGAAATGGTAACTATGGTTCAGCAATGCCATGTTTGGCAGCTTTGTTTGGACGCAGTTGAAACTAAACCTCAGTGAGGACTCAATCTCAGTGCCCCAGCAGGGAACTGAACCAGCAACCTTTGGGTTGCAAGCCCTGCTCCTTAACACTACACCTCACTGCTGCCCCAGAAAAGACAGACAGAAGAAGAAAAACGCACACAGACACACACCTGTAGCGTGACTACGCGGGCCCGGGGGTTCCTCAGCGACGGGCCTGCGGAGACGTAGTCTTTGGTTTCCACGCGGATGGGGAAGAACTGCTCACACTTAGAGTCCGAGTCCAGGGCGGATGGCCACTCTGTGCAGAAGGCTGGAGACAGAGCAGTGAGAGTCGACCTGAAGCACACACAACCCTGGCAGTGCAGACAGTAACACTGCATCTCCACTGAGAGCACTTTATTCATTCTCCTTCGTGAGGCATGAGCAAATCATGCTGTCTGGTTGGATTGCAAAAACTTTTTACGATAGCAAAATAATCACACACAAAGGTAAATGTTCCAACAGTTTGAATGGCAATCAAATGAGACTGGAGACTGGGTTTTGTCATACATTTGTCCTTAAATCTGACTATTACTAATGTTGTATGTATTTCCATTACTTTCTGTGGCCCCAGAACTGTGTTTATGAAGATAAAGAATATTTAAGTGCAACTCTGTATGAGTCAAAACTCAGGAGAAATGCTGACTGAACCTTAATGTTTTCACTGTGTTTGACCCACAGTTTCTATTTAAAGTGGAACTTACGCCTCAAAGCTTCACAGTGCTTCTTTATTGCTGCTGGTGTTAAATGCAGAAAGTTCGGAATCTAAAAGAGATTTGATATTTGATCAAAGGCAGAAAATGCACACATGAAACAGAAGTCACCCATCTACTAACATATGCAGACAGCCTATCAAAAACGAAAGAAAGTCTCATTTCAGAGGGGCCCTTGAGGTTTCACACACATTTACACTCAAATCCCACACTCAAAATTTAACACTTTACCAGAACACAGCACAACAATTTCGTAACCTACAGCACCTCAATACCCAAACTGCACTCTGTCTGGGACTGAAACTGCAGCTGCAAGCAGTTTTACATAAGAGCAATCCAAAGACAGATCCCTCTGCCCCCTGTACTTTAAGTAATCTTTTAAACCTCAGAAGACACAATCAGAAACATTAACGACATCATTACGGATGGTCCAGCTGTTGTTGCACAGAACACACAGGTGGCCTGTGTCCGGGCGGATCTGCGAATCAGACAACAGCTGTAATCCTGCCACAATCCCAGGGCCCAGTGGGAGAACAGCCTGTCTGCATCCTGCAAACTCATACCCACCACCAGCGAGGGCGAATTCTAGCGGGCAGCTAAGGTGACACAAGGATGCCGTCAGTGTCCTGCAGCACTGTGGTCCAGTTGTGTAATACAGAAGTTATATGTGGACACTGGACCTTATTGTTACAGAACCCTTGGTGGACATGGTTTTCCTGGCTTTACAACAGTGTCTTCAATCAGCTGCTCCAATAAATGCACTACTTGCTGTGTACAGAGGCCACAGGTTGTATTTTGCATTATAAATAAAAAGATAATAAAAAGCAACCTGGTTTTTGGGCTGGGACTGTAAATGAAAGCAATATGTGAAATAAGCACGATTAATGGAAAACGTGCATGATTAACGAAACGATGCCACTGTGCAGTTACCGGCAGGTGCATCGCTGATTTTCAAGACGAAAGAGAGAAAGGTCGTGGACTCTGACCTTGATAAGCTCCAGATTGCCCTTCTTGGCCGGGGGCACGCCCCGCTTCACCGGGTATCCCATGCGGACAGGAAGCGGGACGGTGGCGGCCTTGAAAGAGGCTGCAGTCGGGTACACAGCGGTCCAGTCCTGGTCCACACGCATCTTCTCCGATCGTGGTTCTCCACTCTGTGACATGACAGACACAGGCGACAGACGGCGACACAAGAGCATTAGCTTGTCAACATCTAGCTAGACTAGGAAACACCATTCTCCGCACCCGTTCGTAACCGTAGCTACCTGTTTGCTAAAGGGTCTGCTTTAGATTTTACAGATCATTACTAAAACGGATCCGATTTACCTCTCTCCTCGGTCTTCTGATAAAAGCTCCCCTGTTACCTCTTGCAGCAACACCTAAAAAAGTTGTCAAAATGTTTTGCTTACTAACCCGACATTTAATAAAGTACGACCATGTTTCCAGATTTCGACAAACGTTTCGAACACAAACAGCATTTCAGACTCTTGCAGTTAATGTGACAGACGCAGGCAGCTCTGTTTGCAAATAGCGTGGCTGTGACCTATCTCACATAGCTCGTTAGCCACAGTAATTCAGAACTGCAGACCTTTCATTAGGAAGTACAGTATTGACACAAGTGTAGCTACCTTTATTCGAGGTACCACTGGTCACAGACAGGGCTGTGGAATATGTCGCTCTTCTGCATACTTGATTCATTTTCTGAAAAAAGTGACAGTTTATTCGTCTTAAGGACGACATAGCTACACACGCCTTAGAGGCGGCCATGATTAAATGGAGGCGGCTACGGCGACCGCGTAGGGACAAACAACGCGCACAGTCGAAACCCGTACTCCCAGGTACCATAACGCACCCATCTGGGAGTCAAGGGTAAATGAGAGCCAAGTGCAGCACGGAGAGACGGAGCTCCAACCATCGATCCAGGAACCAACGGTTTAAGGCTATAAATAATCTCGGATTAGGGCTATGTCGCACTTTCAAGTGAACAAATAAGAGTATGCGGCAAGATGCGTTTGATAAATGATTGCTACACGCCTTGATATCGTAATATTATAAAATCAGTCTCAATTCTCCTGATTGATTGAAAAATGTATATCTTGTGTGACATACCGGAATCATTTCGAGTTTTTGTATTGTAGCATGAGAATCCTAACTTTTCACTTGAGCATTTTGCAATCAGTCCTGTGCGTGATACTTTTAATGTTGTAAATATCACGTTGAAACTGAGTTTAAACAATGACATATCCAAGCCATAGACTCTCTGCCCGCCGCCGTGCATATCTATGTGGACAAGTGTTTGGATTGACGAGTTGGTAAATAAAAAGTTCTGTAGCTGCGAAATTCGACAAATGCAATTGCACAAAATGCTGTTGAGTTATGATCTTAATTGCATGACTGTCTTTGTACATGTAAAAGTGTGTATATGTGTTACTGATTAATGTGATTGTGGTCACGTGCATCAGGTGGAAACACCGCGCGCGTTGAAATCAGCTGCCCACGTGTGCGGCGTGGTTCCGCACCAGCGACTCCGCCAGCTGCTGCTGCAGTCAGACAGAGCAGGGATATATCACACACTGTCAGTCTGAGAGGGGGATAATTGCGACGTCTGTGGGATAAGTGTTTTTCTCTTTGTATTTGTCTCATTTCCTGAACAACTGTCGATAAATACTGCGCTATCTTGCGCGCATCTTTTAAAACAGAAAATATGCGCTCACCTTCTGGCGTCAAGTAAGACAGGTAAATAACGCTTTCATTTGCACGCGTCGTCAACTCTGCAAAAAGATAATGAAATTTTTAAATAATGCTGGTATCATGCATTGACCAGCGTTTTAATGCATATATGTAAATTAAAACGCCGCTCTAGTAGTACATTAGGACTAGTATCGTGGTAATTCTGAAGCTCTATTCTGTGTTAAAATTTTGCTTTTCGAAGTGGCAACTCCAATGCCATTGGAGTATATTGTGGAAAGCCTTTATAACTAAAACCGTTGTCTCTAGTCAATGTCACGAACAAGCACAGTCATAATCTGCACAATGACAATTCCCTAACAATGACATTATGGTATAATGGTTTTGATATTTTGCCTGTGGATTCCACAGTCAACAAGTGCATATCGTTTTATTTCAATGAACATTATGGTGCTGTAATTAAGGCGGTTTTATTAGATTTATTTTAACTTTATGAATTTCGACAGCAGATCATTTATACAGTCATTAATTTAATCTTTTTGAAACGTTGCTGTTTTGAGGGACACCTGCTTGAAGATAATTGCTTAAAATCCATCGCTGTGAAAACTTATTGGCATTAAAATAATAATAGCAACTACAGAATTTGTAAAATGTATGTGGTATTATACTGTCTAAAGCTGGTGTGTAAATGTATAATAATCAAAACTTGGAATAAATGTACTGTTTTCCTCATATTCATTGAATATTATGGCATGCAATACAATATGAGTCTTGTTACTTGTTACAGACAACATAACATACAAACACAAGAAATATTTCATAATGTTTCAATTTTCATGGAGCTGTAGCTGAATAATCAGTTTAGTATGTAGCACTATTTGAATGACAGCTGATACCTTAATGTGTGAGTATGCTGAACTAAAGCCAAATACATATAAAATTCTGAGGACACGATTGTAGTGCTGTATAGGTTGCCCAGCTATGGTAAAACAATGGAGAAACAGTATCTGAGCAGACAGAGGTGCTGGTGGAAGCTGTCAGCATGTCTGCTGTGGTGAGTGACAGACAGGTGGAGGGAAACCGGCTTCTGTTTCGGTGCGGCTCTTCTCACAAAGACATGTTTCCAACAGCTGCAAAGAGCAACCTGCTCATCAGGGTCTCCGGAATAACAGCACGACCCATCTTTCTGCAAGTCTTTTTTGTGACCAAATTAAAAAATATATATTCATGTTTATTGTATTTGTTCTGTAGAGTACTGTATAAGATTTGGCTCTACCAGTGTCTCAATGGGAGACAAACATTTACAGATGGATGTGATGTGATTTATTTTATCTTGTGCATATTGGTGACAGATTATGAATCAATATGACCAATTGAGAATTGTCATTTCATGTATAGATCTGGATTGAGACGATTCTCAGTTGGAGCAGATTTGTAGCCTTTGTGCTCATTGGTTAACTTGTATTGCATCTGGAACTTCTCACCTACTTCAAAAAGCTTATATGTAAAATCTCAACTATGCAAATTACAATAGAAAAGGGTGTCTAAGAAACAATGCAATAATGTAAGAGACGTCCCCACAGTTTTCATAAATCATACGTCACCAGTTATCATGAATCACAAGATATGTTTTGCTTCCCTTTCTGTCCCCATAGGCAGTGAATTGGTCAGATTACATCAGCACAGTTATCACTACGGAAGGAACTTAATTATTCCATAGTTTGAATCCAGTCTAACTGCAGTGAAAGGCTATCTAATGAAAGCAGCTTTCACTCTGTCTCACCTGTCATGCTCAGTACCTGTCTGACCTCTGTGCTGCCCCCAGGTTCAGGCACTCGGCACAGGTAGAAGACAGTTTTGGACTGCAGCGCAGGTGCTTCACTGGACACCTGGCCCCCCAGCATCATCGTTTCCCAGAGGCAGTTCTCTGAACACAGCCAGCGTCTGCAGCTCCCGGTACAGCTGGCCCAGATTTGGGGTGTCTGCATCATGGGGGAGAGGCAAGGGAACCCCATGTTCCTGTTCTCCCGGGGCCGGAGGAGCAGCGGGGGTCACCGCAAGGCCCCGGGGCCCAATGGCCACGCGGGGGCCTGCGTCAGCGCGGAGCCCAGCTGGGAGGAGGCCGCTGACAGCACGCGCTACTCTCCTGTTTCACTGGAACAGGACTCCGCGGTGAATAATGGATCAGGCGTTCCCCGCAGCCCGCTCGGCCACACAAAGGACCCGGCCGTGCAGATCGACGAGCAGCCCTCCTCCTCCGAGCTGCGCTCCGCCTGCCCTCCCAAACGCTTCCAGCACCCCTACCGCACCAAGACTAGCATGCAGGGGGATGTCTACAACTTCCTGGAGAGGCCCACGGGACTGAAATGCTTCCTCTACCATTTCCTAGTGTGAGTAAACCTGGCTTTTCCTCTGTTCCGGTTACATGCTCAACAGGGCTGGTTTGACTGCTCCTGTACCCCTCAGCACAGCAGGGAATTAGCTGTTTTCTGTAAACTGTCTAGCATTGTACCTAAGGAATGGTAAACTTCTCATTCATGTACAGTGAGCCAGTGAAGGACAAAACCTCCATCCGTGTGTCTTCCAGAAGAGAAACTACAGCTGTGCTTGGGTTTTGTGACTGGGACATTTAAATATGATGTGTTCTTGGGGTGATTGAATAGGAAGACTTTTTAATATGATCTCTCTCTTTGGCTGCCAAGCACTAATCGTTATAATAAGATTTTGTTGTGTTAAAGAATAAAAAACGAAAAAAAATCTCAAAATATGTTTGTTAGGATCTATCATGAGACATTGTGTTTGGAGTGTACTCTGTCATACAAAGTTTTTGCTCTCGGAGTGACTTACAAAGCAAGAGTATGTACCTGCTTCTAACAGAGTCACAGGAGCAGCAGTGTATATGGAAGCCGAGATACCATGACTGACCATGACAGACTCAAGAGAGCAAACTCAGGATAACTTTTCCATAGATATTATTCATGATCAGTTATTCTCAGAAAACAAACTCAATACCTTGATGAACATGCTGTGCATATTGCCATGCTTTTTGTGCCTATTTTAAAATGTGTGTCTAGCTGTTTCTGTGGGCAGAGTGCCTCACAGTGGTGTTAATTACAGCTGATTCCGCCATGTGTAAAGAATATGCTGGATTGCGGTCACAAAAGGAGTGCCACCTTAAGCACAGGTCTGTGTCAGTGCCTACAGCTCGTCAGCAGGTACACCAGATCCTGTTTGCCTGACTGACACACCTGTTGGACAGCTCACTTACAGTCCGCTAATCCGCTACCCTCATGCATGAAATATCATCATGAAAATAACATGGATGTATTTTCACAAATACATTTCTGCACTGTGAAGGATGGTCTGTTTCAATGTTAGTGGACTCATGAGCATCTGACTCGCTGATGGGCATTAAATATTGCCAGTGATGGTATCGCTTTGACCTGCCAGCTCTGCTGGGCTGTGGGGTGGACCTCATCAGTAAGGATTCTGGGGTTTAATGTGGCAGGCTGTGCCTTTATTTTACACAGCTCTCTGTGTCCTCTTTTCCTTTGCTTCCTTCCATTTTCCCTTTGTCTCCAGTTCATCTCAAGGGATCTGTTCCTGAAGGGCTTCCTACAAGTTATTTCCACGGGTTTCTTCAGAATCAGCTGTTGTGAAAATGAATGGGGGGGGGGGTGTCTTTATTTTCCTCAAGCTTCCACATACTTTCATTGGGAAAGTGCCGGGTGGTGGGGGTTGAAAGGTGGTTTGGTCTTCAACCAAAGCCTTGGAATGACCATCCTCTCGAATGCAGAAGTCTTTCTCTGTGCTGTTAAAGGGAGTGATCAGTGAGTACTTTATTACAAAAAGTCGTCATACAGCACTCAGTACCATAGTGTAGCGTAATGGAAACTATGTGGCTGAGAGCTGTGTCGGCTTTGTTATGTTTTTGCATTCAGAGCATCTCTTCACATGCTAATTGGGGCTATAATGTTTCTACACGGTGAATAGAACTCGAACCCGGGCTCGTACAAAATTAAATCCCTCTGAGTGATGCTCCTCAGGGCTTCTTTAAGTAACTCTCTCCTGTCACTGGCTGCCTGTCAGGGCTCTATTCTCCCTCAGACGAGCTGCCAGGAGTGAAAGGGCACATGAAGGGCCGAGGGCACAGGCCATGACGGAGAGACGGACCTGCCGCTCATCTGTGGGAGTGTCTCTGAGAGAGCTGTGCGTGTGTGTGTGTGTGTGTGTGTGTGTGTGTGTGTGTGTGTGTGTGTGTGTACACGTGTGTGTGCGCATGTGTGTGTGTGCCGTGTGTGCGTGTGTGTATGTGGATGCATTTGTGCATATGTATGTATGTGCTTCTGTACATGCGTTTTTCTGGACAACTCAACCAAGAGAAATAAAAAAAGATAAACACAGTGACATCAGAGGAAACACCCTGATGCTGTCCGCATGCACTGCTGTCTGAAAAGTGTCTTATGAGCTTACAGCTCAGTACAGTACAGCTAGCAGCCTGCTCAGTGCTCCTCCTCAACATCTAATTCTTTTATATAACGTGAGGGCAAGGCCGGTGTGAGGCCAGAACTTCATAAACATCTCTGACATCCCCAGAGAGAGGCTGGTATCAGCACTCACCCCCTGCCTGTGTTCACCCCCCGGCCTCTGCCCCCCTGTTCTCTTAATGCCCCCACACAGTAAGACCCTTAGTGGTAATCTTTTAGTGGTCTGAGCTTAGCTGTCTGTCTGGCTGTCTCGATGGCCCATAATTCCGCATTAACAGTGTTTCCACCACCAAAGGCGAAAAAAACACCTTGTCAGCTCTCTTGCTCTGACCTCCAATGTTGGTGGCAGTGATGATATTTAAGGTCATATTGGCATCAGAGTAAGGAATTGGGTCACATCCTCGGGGGGTCAGAGATCAAAGGTCAGGGGTCAGGGCTCAACTGACAATACAGTCAGACCCTGCAGTGGAAGATGAATGTGGTATATGAATGGTCTCTAGTTTTGATTATTGCAGTTTTTTTTTCTTCTTGGCATCATTTACAGTGACACCGCATGATGCATTGGCATGTTCAGATGTAGTCTGATGTTTCCTTTATGTTCTGTCGTTTATGTGGACTTATGTAGCTATGCTGTGCAAATTGCTCTGGATAAGAGCGTCTGCCAGATGAATAAATGAATCAGTGCATTTAGCAAGAAAATCCACCCCATTAACTAGGCATGCAATGCTTTGCTAGCATCTGTAGGCAGAAAGCAACTTTACTGGTGGTACTGGACATTCTGAATTCTCAGGGCTTCATGGGGATACATGGAAATTTTGTCAGTGTAATCAAGGATAAATTAATTGTTAGGGTTCATTGCAGAAACTAAAATCTAAAGTCTAGATGAGCAAGAACCAAATGTATGCATGTCGGTGAGTCCTGGTAGACAACTGAATTCAGTTAACTGGAGGATTATTGGCTGAATGTTGCCTCTAGTCCAGGCAGAGCCCGGTATTGCTGTTTTTTATGTTCTGCCTGTACCTTAACCATATTTTTCAGTGATGAGATCTGTGATTTTTAACAGTCACCTCTACACTAAACATAAAATACACCAGAAATTTGTATCTTATACTTTGCAAAACTCAGATAAGCCTGGATCAAACGTGAAGCTCAGGTGATGCTGCAGAGTAAATCCAGCTAAGTTTGCACGCGCTCAGAGGCGCCTTGTATTTCAGAGACTGTATTAATCCAACAAAAACTAATTAAACCTGCAGTAATAACCAGGGAGATGACAGTGTGTTAGAAATGCAAGTGACCCATCAGAGCCCCAAGTTACTCTGCAAAACAGAGGCCAAAGCAGGGTATTCATCATGTTATAATGATTACAGTGATGAATAATTTCAGTCAGATTATAATGATCCTAAGCACATGATATAAACAATACAGCCTGGTGCATAAGCCATAAAAACACCACAGTTTTAGCCAGCTAAAGCAGGAGTGTCATCGCAGGGAATTGTCTCATTTCGTTTATTATATTATTCAGATTTCAGGACACAAACCTGTGTGAGCCTCAGCCATCATCAGCCCTTCATTACCTGCAGTGGAAAGGCCCACCTGTCCAGGTGAATCCATTCTTTCCACCTGGAGGTCACTTTGGTCAGTGGTCATTTTTCAATATTGACCTACAATTCACTCTGACAAAAAAAACATTGCACCAGCTATCAAAACAAAAAAGAAAAAAAATGGCACAACTTTGGTAATCATAGCATATCAGTTATTGTGCATATTATATTTCAGAAGCCAAAACAATAAGCAACATGCAGTAGAATCAGAGTAAGCCTTAAATATTTAAATAAGACTTATCTCTGCTGCAAGGGTAGAAGATTCCTGGGAGACAGTCACGTGGCCTTGGATATATTTTTGAGGAAAACTAACAGAACCACTGACTTTTGGAAGCACCATGGCATGTTTAGAACACACTGCCTAGTAAGTGGGTAATGTAGGTGCAGGCTTATGAATGGGGACATACTTGTAGCATGCTACAATAAACATATTACATTACATTTAGTCATTTAGCAGACGCTCATACCCAGAGCAACTTCCAAATAAGTGCATCACAATGCTAAGAGTAGTTATCGAGAAGTACTACAAGAGGTCAGTAAGATACTGAGTTAAGTGCTAACTTTTGTATACATATCTCTAATGTGGACATAACGGCACAAAAAATCATCACCCAGCTCAGAGGTACCCGTCAGCGGATTTCTCCGGGTGACAGATGGGTCTTCCGAAACTCCCAGCCACCTCTGCTGTAAACTCAGGATGGCACAAGCGCGTCCCGACAGCGTCCCGACAGCGTCCCACCACGTGACCCCGCTGGGGCGGATTAGTGCTTCCTCTCTACGTCACGCCCCCTGAGGAATAGCCCTCCGTGCAGGGGCGTGCCGCGGTTTTGGCCTGGGGGAGGTAAGAATGTGCTCCACCCGGTAATGCTGGATAAACCACCAGCTGTTTGGGTTTAATCAGCCTCCAGGGTCTGTCCTTCTCTGAAAGACTGAGAACTGGAGGGGGTCCAGACCCGCCTGCAGAGGTTAGGCAGGGGAAGCCTGGGAATATCAGGGATCCTGTGTTTTGATACAGTGTTGCTTTGATTACAATGACTGTAGACACCAGTATTAGGACTTGGTCATAATTGCTGTTAAACCTTTGGCATGATGAGATTTAAATATTTTTGCTTAGTGACAGGTGTCTTATCTATGTTACAGTATTTGGACAAAGAGCCATGTACAGACAGGTGAGTGACAGCTGTAAATTCTCAGCGTGTAATACGTCTGAAATTGTGCTTTCCCGTGCGGATATGACCCCTAATGCACACTGCAGTGAGTAGGGTTTGATGCCTTTCTGTCTGCCAGCGGCTCAGTACTCAGGAGAGGTGTTTTGGGAAATGAGACACTCATTGAGTCCATGTTTTATCAGCTCATGTTTGGGTAATGGAGGTGTTTTCCACACTTTCGGCTTCGCACTGAGAATGTTCCACCCACTCGAATGCACTTGGTACCATTTTTGAATGTTGACTCAGGGAGGGGAGTTTTCATTTTTTAATGGCTTTCTAAAGCCGGGACACATATGTCATTTTTCCTGTTTGAAAATGAATGAACTGAAAAAAAAATTATGTTGTTTTTCATAGAATGGTTGTGTTTATACACTGTAAATTTATCTAGGGTTAGTCCAGCTAACTTTAGTAGGTGGTTCGCATGTGATAACCTTTTGTAGATTGACTTACATAATGACCTTAATACAAAGTGCTGGATTATCATAGTATGATCCCTGCAAACCAAGTTAAAATTGTACACTTTGTGGATGGAAATCCAAATCTGAGCTGGGGAGGCTTTTCTGATATGAAAAGAGATTATTTTATTGCTGCAAGCCTGTTCCTGGTAACTTTCATCACCTCTCCAGATGTTGTAAAAATGACTTTACAAAAAATATTTAGGAACAAAACCAAAACAACAAAAATAACATTAGCTGGTATGGACTGCTGGAGAGGGAAGTGATGGATGTGATTTTTAGATTTCAGAAGCAGACATGAAAAAAGTCTGAGAAACAGCCCTCTAGTACAGACTGTCCCCATCTCATTCATGCAGGGAGACCAGAGTTCTGTACATCTGGAGAGAGAGGGATTCAAGAGAGGGATTAGCCTAATGCTGAATTAAATTCCATTATTTTCAAAGGGCACACATTATACAGACCTTTTATGTATGAGAGCTAGCATTGCTTTGCAGAGTCTATTAATGTTCTTCTTGGAAAAGCTATATCTAGGGGGCTTGTAGGATATTGAGATGTTGCTAATGGTGACCAACGGGAGAACCTCAGTGTTTGAGCTGTGTAATGTGTTTGAAATGATACATGCTAATGTGTCTGCCATGATCAAAAAGGGTAATGTGTCTGCCATGATCGACTTTGAGTGTTTCACACACCGCAGGATTTTGCTGACCGCAGTATCTTTTCTCCATTAATTATGAAACTGCTGAATCAGGCCTGTGGAATTTACAGTTCTACTCTGTATTGCCCACTGATTTGTTTGCACACGCGATTACACAGCATCTCTCAGATTCCAAGGACAGGTGTTTATGTGGGTAGCCAGTCTTGCCAATACTGAATGCCTTTTCATGGCTGTATTTGGTGGGATGTGTCCTCATCCACCAGCATGAGGCAGTTTTGTTGACTGAGTGATGTAATTAGTCTTCTGCATATGATGTCACAATGCTACTCTCAGCTGCACTGGGCAGTGATTTTTGATCATTTTCTGTTGCTGCTCAATGAAATGAGAAAAAGCTGATGATATTTACATGCATTGTTTTTATAAAAAGGGTTTGAATAGCTCTGGGTTTGGGTTGTTAGGCGAATCCCATGTCTATTCTCTCTCTTAGTTGAGTCTTCCAACAGGTACTGGAATATTTGAATTGTGGGTTAAACTTCTCAGTTTTGTCCTGCAGGCACTTGTGTGGTAATTTTGATTACATGATGGCATGATGATTTTGTAATGATGCAGACAATCGCATGATCCGGTGCAGGATCCAGTGCCCTAACCACAGGAAGTGGAAACCGATCCTCCTCAGTGCCAGAGCTGTAATGGCAATTACTGAATACAAGTTACACAACAAAGCAGTTAATCGTGTTATTGCAGTGTAGCTGTGATGATGTTCTGGTCAGTAGCATGTCTCCAAAGAGGGCAGTGGGCTGGGTGCAGTGAACCAGGCTCAGTTGTTTTTACCTGAAAGTAAACGGTGTGTTATTTTGCGCCGCTGCGCTCACACGTGTCGCAAAGTGCCAGGCTCTGAATGGCCCTGCTGGGGCGGGGAGGGGTCACGTGGCCCCCGGGCGGTGATGTAACTGCTGCCTCATACAGAGGATATTTTCCTTTCTCATCTGTGCGGAGCTGCAGATGGAGCGTTATTATCTCAGGCACTCGGCGCTCTTCACTGGCAGCTCTTAATCCCCGCGCTGGAAAACACGCCCATCTGTCCCCCCTGCTGTCTGCTCCAAACCGGGGGGATTCCCTCCCACCCCCACACAGCGTGGGCTCAGGAGATACCCGCCGAAACGCGAGCCGCTTCGACGAGCTCCGAGTTCACGGCGTTCCAGGGGTGTGCCGTTCCCCCGCGGAATCACGCTGCGGGATGGAGCTGCATCGCTGAGATGGTGTTGGATTTTGACACACTGTCAGGGGGAAGGAGTGTGCGTTATGCTTGTCTGTGAAGCTGCCGGTGTGTGTGATGCAATGATGCATCTCTGTGCATCGTCTGAACCCTGCTGATGTTCCCCTGTCCTCTCAGTGCAGAATCCCGGGTCCTGCTGAGTGGGACACGAGCTCAAACACGTTTACATCACCGCTAGCGCGTCGCACGTGTCTGTGCATACGGGTCCAAAACATGTGAACATGCAATATCTCGCTCTTTTTGTGATCTCGCATGTATGCTCTCTGTTTCGCGTGCCTCGGCCACCACCCGCACACATGCAAGTGTGTGCATAAACACACGCACTCTGTAACATGAAAATAAAAAAAAATAACACTTGCGTGGAAGCATACGCACGCATTAATACCCCAGCTACTGAGTTAATGATGGCATAGAAAAATCTGCCAGAAGAACAGCTTTGATAAGGAGGAGAAACAGGTAGCCTTTAAAATACCTGACCCCACCTGAGCTGCTATTAGCATTTCACTGAAAAGTGCGTTAGAGAATGGCATGTATAAAAACTTGCAAACCAATGCAATCCTGAGCAGTGACCACGCCCTGATAAGAGTATTTAACTGAGGAGATGTGTCTGAAATGTATATATAATGTATATCATATATGGTATCAACTATCACATTTTAACCTGTGGATGTGCTACAGGTCAATACCCCGATGCCCCAGTGATGTGAAACACATAGTAAAGGGTGATTTTGTTTGATTGTTGCATTCTTTTTGTCAGGTTCCTTATGGTGCTGGTGTGTCTGATCTTCAGTGTGCTCTCCACTATTGAGCAGTATGCAGACTTCGCCACTGGGACGCTGTTTTGGATGGTGAGTGTTTTTTCATTTGGCTCAGTCTTCTCCTAATAAAAGGCAGGCCACAGCAGGCATGATGCATTGCATTGCATTACACTATAAATGCTTAGCAGATGCTCTTAGCGTAACATAGCTTGCACAGATGTAACATGAGCCATTTGTACAGCGGGATATTTACTGAGGCAGTTCTGGGGTGAGTATCGTGCCCAAAGGCACAACAGCAGTTCCCCAGCGGGGAATCAAACAGGTGCGCAGCAGGGTGAAGAGTCCATTTCCTGCATCTCTCCACTATAAAACAGTGCATTTCACAGTGTTCAATCTGCTGGCAATAGCAGCATAACCCAAGGGAGAAAAAGTAGGTTTAAAATGAAAGTGTGCTTTACTTTATTAATACATGGAAATGAATTCAAAATGCCAGCCAGTACGGTATGTTCTTATTATATAACACTGCCTGGAGCCCTTGATGTTGAGTTACTAAATTTGGCAGGGTACTTAACCCTGAATTGCCTCAGTAAATAACCAGCTGTATAAATGGATAACATGTAAAAACTGTAAGCTATGTAATCTACTCTGCATGAGAGCTAAGCAAAAAATGTAACTATAAATATGTGAAGTTGACTTCAGCTTCCTGACCTCACAGGCATTGCAAACATGCTGTTTTGTTTTTATGTATGCTTTAATGTTAGTGCAGGGATTAAAAGAAATATAGCATCCTTAAAGATTTAACTTTAGTCAAAACTTATCTGGACATCAGTTCTTAGGTTTCTTGTAATTTTGACTGCAATACCACAACAGTCCACTTGAGGGTGATAGTTCATTTTGGTATGGCTGGATACTACATCAGAAAAGAGGAGAGTTGTTTTTCTATGAAATGTGGTAGTGGCAGCAGCACATCTTTGCTTTAATTAGGGTACATGACTGATATGTTGTTATTGTTAACTTTAAAACACAGCTATGCAAAATGGGTGCATGTTTTTCCAGTTTGTTCCTTCATTAAAAATAAATTATTATTTCTAAATGCTCTGGAAAAGGACAGAAGGAAAGTCCACATTCACTATATTTACCAGTCTATATGTGTCTATATGTGCATATGTATTGTGAATGCGAAAACATTTTGCTGCATCATTATGAATGTTATTGAGGATTTTATTTAGGATGTGAACATGCACAGTGTAGAGGCTGGTACTCTGGATGTGGGAACATCACGCTGTTTGTGCTCTTTGGGATGCTGAGGATGTCAGGTGGGAGACCAGGCTTCCCCCAGTGCATTATGCGACAGATTGTTTTGGGTGTGCACACTTGAGCACAAAGTGTTTCTCCATTTTAAAAACTCTGGACTGTTCCATTTGAGCAAAGCAGCTGCAGAGGAATGGGCCCTGGATCTTCACTGTTGCTGACGGAGTGAGATGCTGGTGTTCTTTGATTTTTCCCTGGAAAGTGTCATATTTTTAACATTTATTTGAGCACAGCTGTGAATCTGAAAGCTCAGCTGAAAAGCGACAAATAAGGACTCTCTGCCCTCCCTCCTTATTTTGAAAATGTCCTCTGTGTTGTTGCAGTTGATACAATGCCAGACTGAGGACGACTTCTGCACAAGTGTAATGGTCTGCAGGTGCTTTTGCCCGCTCTGTTGTAGTTCTTCCCTTGTTGTGCCTCATCAGCAGTGGTCAGGGTCTGGATGTGAGTGCAGGTGTGGGTAAATCTTGCAGAATACATTCAGCGGCTGTATTTAAAAACAATATCACCTGACTGGGCCTGAAGGCATTCCGGGGTCAGATGCCTTCACTGCATTGATGATAACCATGAATATCATAACCATTACTGTGGTTTGTGGAGTCACAACCTATTTCCATGACTAGCTGCAGCTAGCCAGCTGCCTGGACAGATCAGGTTTTGATAGCTAGCTTGTTAGATCTTGGCAAGCAATAACATTCTGTCAGAGGGAAAAACCTGCTGTTGGCTCAGTAGCTGATAACTGGACTAGATTAGGCTCAGGCTCTAGATTTCCACTTATCCTGCATCCTCAGTTCATCTTAGAGTATGAAAAGAAGAGAAACCTTATGCACAATTTGAATAAGTTGCAAACAGCAGCAAGCAGTCAAATCAAAATTTAAAAATCCAGCTGAACTGAAGGCTAACTATCACACTCTCCAGTTAAAAAAGAGGGCAGATGTTACTGGATCAGTAGATCTTCATTTTAATTGAAAAAATATTACTAGAACTGGGATCACAGCGTTTCTGCCTGCACTTCTTTAGGTTCACACTGTAAAGAGGCTGAGCAGTTTGTTACTGCAGCATACACATGGAAACAGAATTCAGAATAGCGCAATGAAAATGTGTTCAATATTCAACAGAAGTGCAAATGAGGCCGTTGGAGAGCAGCAATGCATGCCTGTCCAGCAAACACAGTTCAAATGAGGCTGCTTCATTTGCGTTCTCATTTTGCATGGACGATGACTGCCAAAAAGACACAGCCAAAGGAATGTGTTTTACTGTGTTTTCTATTTCACTCGCTTTCTCATTTGTATTTTCCTTTTTCTTTTTTTTTATTACTGTTTTTCATTTCAGTTAATTCATTAATGTGGCAAACAAGCTTCCCTGCTGTTCCCCCTCTTTGTGTGTGTGAGTGTGTGTGCGTGTGCATGCGTGCATGCGTGTGCGTGAGTTAGTGAGTGTGTGTGTGTGTGTGTGCGTGTGCGTGCGTGCGTGTGCGTGAGTTAGTGAGTGTGTGTGGGTGTGGGTGTGTGTAGGTTTGCACGTTATGTGTATTTGTCTATGAATGTTTGTGTGTCTGTGTGTGAGAGAGGGTATATATGTGTGTTTTTGTG
This sequence comes from Megalops atlanticus, assembly GCA_019176425.1. Classification (NCBI taxonomy): domain Eukaryota; kingdom Metazoa; phylum Chordata; class Actinopteri; order Elopiformes; family Megalopidae; genus Megalops; species Megalops atlanticus. The sequence continues at coordinate 1,206,338 of CM032897.1, read as the reverse complement.
TGAGAATGCATGCGTGTGTGTGAGTGTGTGTGTGTGTGTGTGTGTGTGTGTGTGTGTGTGTGCGTGCGTGCGTGCGTGCGTGTGTGTGTGTGTGGGTCCCTGGCTGTGTGTGTCTGTTTGTAGGCTATACTTAGCAGCTTCGGGGTTAGCTGACGTGCATGAATCAAAGCCTGCTTGTTTTGGATGGTGGAGAGGACATTAGTCCTGATGGATATTTGGCTTTTAGGACAGCTGCCAAAGTAAAGCTAGCCAGACCCTCTGGGCATGCAGACATTAATCACTTGTCACACGCCGCTGTCTCCTTTAGGTCCGGGAGACGAGAACTGTGTGACATTTCTAGCTCTGTACCCAGTACAGCTGTAGAAAAGCACCGCAGAGCCGCACTGTTACCCATTTAATAAAGCACTGATCTGAGATCAGCACTCGGACTCTCACTCCACTCTCATTTCTGCCAGGATTAAAGATGGATAGGGGTGTTTTTTTGGTTTTATGGGTTAAGGAAAATGTAAGAGAAAGCTAGAATGAGTGAAAGCGTTTTTGAGTGGTCCGAGTGCTTCCCGTTTGTGTTGTTTTAAATGTCCATGTGGAACTCCACAGACAGTTGGGGTAGATTTTTTTTGGTGTCCTCTGAAGTGGGTGGCGATTTTTGTTTGTGAAGTTTCCATTATATAATCTTATCTCATCCTCCACAGCTCATTTATCTCCACTGCATCATGCTAAAACTGGTGGGAATAGGATCTTTTTCAGGATCTTATCAGATGTGCCCTGCACACAAACATGATGTGTCAGATTTCCACCCTCTTTGCTTTTATACTATATTCTCACCAGCTGGCTCAAAGCTGTGAATCTCTAAGCTCTTCTTTGTGAAAAATATAAAGAAAATAAACTGTGCTAGTTTTACTGTCCTGTTCAGGCAACAAACGACCAGAAGCATAGATTAAGTTTGACAACCTGTTAGTGTGTTATTTTCCAACAGAGTTGGACCTGATGTCTTTTCTGATGCAGGTTACTATTAATAATTAAGATGATAAAACTCTGAAATGAAAGACAATGCGCAGAGTGGAAAGATTCCCATTGCAGGGTCAGAGGTCCTCACCCCTCACACTGGTGGAGAGATGCAGCTTTTCTTTCTGTAAGGGGTGTGAGGTGAAACATTAGCAGGTAAGGCTGGCCAGCACACAGCCGGAGCAGATCTGTGATCCAGGGCCCTCCTCCTGCCAGGGCTCTCTCCTCTGCCTGTGAGTTGGGCCTAGCCTTAAGGACAAGGAGACTTCTGTCACAGAAGCTGTGCTCACAGCTGTGAAAATACTCCCAGAGAACCTGTGCGGGTGAACCCGAGAGGGGTGGAGCTGTTTTACGACACAAGCAGCACTATCCACAAACGCATCTGCTGTGACACTGTGTGACGAGGCTGTAACAAGGTTTTAGCATTATTGGGCTTTGTTGTGCTTGGTTTGTGTTTTAATCCTCAGTCTTCGAATGTGTCTCACGTGCTGGTTGATGTGATTAAAGGATGCGAATGATCCTGCCCCCAACTTTCGTGCGTTTGTGACTGTTTGTGATGCAGCACAGTGATCCTGTTCTAAGGAACCAAAACTTTACTTGTGTTTAAACCCCATCTTTTCACCGTTGCCATTTTTAATAGTTATATCAGCAGTGTGGTCTGCAGAGGAACACGGTGTGGTGTTCCTGTCCTGTCCTGGGTGAGTTTAAACACCAGGCACCGCTATGAAAGGGTGATATTATTCCACATGGCCCAGGTGCATGGCCCAGCCAATGGCAGCTCAGCAGACACTTCCTCTCTCTCCTCATTCATCACCGAGCAGAGGGCGGCGTGTCTGCATGCTCAGCGTCAACCTGAACTCAGAGCAAACGTCTCTCCACTCGGTTTTTTTCCCTCTAATGCTATACATCACCGTCACAGGAATTCATAGCTGACGCTCATGGTTCGTCTGGCTGGGTGTTGGATATGCTGGGATATGGTTTCTCTGAGGGCACACACGCCACATGTGCAGCTTACTTTAAGGGGAACGGGTGGTTTTATTTCCCTAAGATAATGTCAGTCAGCCATGAGGTTTGGTAATTTTAGGTGGGTTATTGTGACAGATATATTGATATGTAAATAGATCATGTGCAAGGTGAGTGACAGTCACTTGTTATTGAACATATAGAGCTCTATTATTGTATCTCAGTGCCAGATATTAGATTTCATATAGTAGGCCAAGGACTGGGCTATTAAAGAAAGAATGGCCACCCACGTGGGTCTATTGACCATGTCAGTCATGGGGTATAATGGTGAAGAATGAGACCGTCTCACATGGAGGAGAGGATCAGGGAGCAGAGGGGGAATTTAGCTGAATAGGGGATGTGAAATATTATTTTGTCTGCCTTTCTGCAGCTGTCTGCTGGGTCAAACCTCACTCTTTATGCACTTCTTTCTGACAGTACCTCTCATTTGGAGTTCAGCTCAGTTTGACTGATTGATTGATGGATTTGAGATTAGAAAACATTAGAACCTGTGGAGTACACAGAGACAATCAAAGCCATTGTTTCACTGTAGCCCTCTGGGTGTATAATGGCAGAGATTTGGAGCAAATTCACCCGGGTCACGGCCTCATACTGACGAGAAGCATGTCAGAATTCTGAGTTTGTTTGCTGTGAAACTCAGTCGTCTGCATGAGTGAGGTTCTGAGCGGCTGCGTTTGTTCGGTGTGTTTCTGACCGAGTCATCCAGCCGAACGCAGCTGCGTAGCGTGGATAAACAGGCAGGTGAGACTGACAGGACACGCCCTGCCCTCAGAGATGCTGTCGAGCCTCGTTTGGGGAGCGTGGGTGGGCTCACCTTTCCTGGCGACCTGCCCCACACCTGAGCCCTCTCGTCTGTCAGCGCACTGAAGGATTTTCCTCAGAACTCAAGATCTCTTGGGTAGATAAAATGAGCTGATATAAACAGGTTCAGTAAGTTTGCTGGATTTGTTCTCTTCCTCCAAATGCTATACATATGTAGGTGTTGATTTGAACAACAGGCACCTTGAGTGATTCCACCTGGTTCTGAAACAGAATCCTGGGGTCATAGTAGGAATGGGAAATAAGACTACCTGCAAGGTGTTTGTGTTCTTTTTTAGACTCTAATGATGTCATCCCATCCTGTGTTATTATGTGTTACTATTCTCAGCCAAATTGTACATGGTGTTGGTGTTTAATGTCTAAATATGGATGTGGAAAAAAAGCTATAAAAAGTTTATCACCAAAAAAAAATAAATAAAAGGAAGTAAAATGTGAGCTGTGAGCAGAGGCTTTGCAAATGAAGCCAAATAGCAGCTTTTATCGAGCGTGCATTCTGCACCTGTGTTTGTGCCCGCAGGAAATCGTGCTGGTGCTGTTCTTTGGCACGGAGTACGTGGTGCGCCTGTGGTCCGCGGGCTGCAGGAGCAAATATGTTGGCATTAAGGGAAGACTGCGCTTTGCCAGGAAGCCCATTTCCATCATAGGTGAGTCCGACTCTCCATCTTCATGTGCTTTTATGCGGCATATTAACACTAGGCACCCTGACCAATAGGAGCATGGAATCGCCATGTTTAAGTGAGATTAATTCCTCAAGTTCAGCTGATTCATAATGCAAATAACACGTCAATGTTTCATTTTGTTCTATGTGTTGAATGATTGTTGTGAAAGTCAGTGCCTAATTTTTTTTTTTAAATGCATTGAGCAGTTTTATTGTGAAAATGATTTTTGCAGCATTTCCCATGCGTTGTTTGTTTGTTAATTTCATGTTTTCCTCTGTAACAGATCTGATTGTAGTCATAGCCTCTGTCATTGTCCTGAGTGTGGGATCCAATGGCCAAGTCTTTGCAACGTCGGCCATCAGGTACAGTTATGTTGCAGTGGTGTGGTAAGAGGAAATTAATGACTCTTAGAAAATTAAGGTAGCTTTGATAGAGTAAAAAATTTTATATAGATTAGAATAATGAAGTGCATTTGAAAAGATCACACTTCTTCTCCACTGTGGGCCTCATGTAGGGTCTGTGCAGGAGCTGTGTGGTGTAGTGAGAAACACAGGCAGGTTACCTGACGACTGGACAGTGAGCTCCCCTTTTCCTCCGTGCCAACAGGGGGATCCGTTTTCTACAGATACTGCGCATGCTGCATGTTGATCGACAAGGGGGCACCTGGAGGCTTCTGGGATCTGTAGTTTTCATTCATCGGCAGGTGAGTCTCACACCAGGGCATTGTGATGAACCTGACCTTTGTACATGGAGTGGCTAAAGACACTAGAGCCTGTTTCTTTCAGAAATAACAGCCCTGAAGACCAGTAACGCCAAATGCGTGATGATCTCCTGTTAATTACAAGCAATGTGATCCTAACCCTCCCCTTTGTTATTTACCAAAGAAGTCCACTGCACTCATATGTTCTTAACCAATTAAAAGTTTACCCTGATGTTGTTTGCACAGGCCTGAAGCTTACAGAAACACAGGCAGATGTTGGCTGCTGGAAAGAATGACCTCGAGGATTAAACTAAATCCGTGCCATAGTCTGCAACTATCTGCAGTCCTGTTTGTCCAAACCTCTGCATTGCTGCTTTCCAGGAACCATTAAGGATTTCTGGAAATCAGATTAAGCTAATTGCAGCCAGGTGTTTACAGATGATAGAGGGACCTGCCTCCAGGCTGAGTTGTTGATGTTTCTGTACAAACAGACAGTGACTGTGCAGTTTGCTGTTGTGTGGTGTAGTGGGTGGGGAGGTGTCTGTTTAATTCCCCGGAGGCCTGAATTGCTACACTAAGTATGAAAGGATAATATTTAAAACTATGAGCAAAGCAAGTTTCGATGGGTGTGTCTGTCAAGCAAATGGCTAATGCAGTGCTAATTGTTAAGGGTAAATGACCCTTATGCTGGACCTGTGGTGGTAGTTTTACCATTCTGGTGTCCAGTCAGGGACAGACACATGGCTTAGTAAGGGGTAAGAGATCGTCCACATGCACTGCAGTTTCCGTCTCCATTCATAACGTGAGGACTCTTCAGGAAGTGCTCAGAGCACCACAGTCTCAGAGGGCTTTGATCTCCTCTGAGGCTCTCGCTGTGAGGAAAAGCCCAACATGCCAGGACAGCAGGCAGGAATGAAACAGGCCTTTTAAGGCTATTTTTGACAGCACAGATTTGGCAAAACTAAAAAAAAGCACCTTAAAAAAAGAATCAGGACAAGAATGTTAAAAATGTGTTTATATATAAAAAGTCTATTTTTACATTTATACACCCTCAGAATATAAATTGTGACTTTTAGTTATGGGGGCATTGGCAAAAAGGTACTCCACATTTGATTAATCCTATCAAAAGTTCATAAGAAGTAAATCAGCTCAAAAAGCATAGAGGGAAGAAAAGATGAGGTGAATATTTTTCATAGAAATTCTTGTCCACTGAGGGAGAGTGACTTACACAGTAATTATTTGACATGAAGAGAAATAAATTCTGTTAGAACACAGCTACACTTGTAGTAGATGGAATATGATCATTCCTTCAGAACACTAAAATGCACTTTCCTTCATGATTTAATTCTGCTGTCATGAGAAATGACATGTTAATGGTGATTTAAATTAAAAGTACTTCTATAAGCCTTTCCTGGGCTTTTTACCTCTCCTACTCCTTTCTGTGCCTGATTGTATTACTTTTAGCAGACTTTAGCAGACTGCTTTCATAGATCAGATATGGGCTGTGTGCAGCTGTGAGTGCTCTGTGCTCTGTTGCAGGAGCTGATAACCACGCTGTATATTGGCTTCCTGGGCCTCATCTTCTCCTCCTACTTCGTGTATCTGGCTGAGAAGGACGCGGTGGACGAGGAGGGCAAGACCGGCTTCTCCAGCTACGCCGATGCCCTGTGGTGGGGTGTGGTAAGGCTCTTCACCCCTGAGATACACGTGGTGCGGAGGTTCAACACCAAATGGTTTGCAGTGTCCCCACCCCCACCCCCACCCCCAACCCTCGTCATGTTTCATTTCTGAGACAACCATCTTATTCAGGTTTACTTATGCATGGGACAGCCCGCCAGCCTTTAAAACCAAACAGGACCCAGTGTGTGGTGGTTTCATTCTGGTTGTGCTCATATTGAAATATTATTTATCTTTCTGCTTGCATTTGTTGTTGTTTTTTATCATTTTATGGTTTTCTTACCTAAGACATAAAGATATCACAGACCAATAAAGTTTGGCTCTCTGAAACGTCTTCAGAACAGTGTTTAAAGGATGTAAATGAGACCCACTTCAGCAGTGTGGGTTTTATGGAGAGTTACAGTGACAGAGATGCGTTCAGTGCCTCCGGGCTGTGTGACTTTGTGTGCTCCCTCAGAAAGCAGTGTCAGTGTATCAGTAACATTCACGGCATTAGTCACAGCTCTGGGGAGAAGTGGGTGATAACCATTTGTTTTATGCTGTGTTTTGTGTCATGTTTTAGGCTGTTAGTGGTTGTGGAAGAAATGGGTTTGCAGTGCAAAACTGCTTGAGTTGGATTCTTGTGCATTTTGTGTCTGGAGGGGATGTGGGGTCTGGGGGGAGTGTGAGTGTGGGGGCTCCCCAATGTGGGAACGGCGATGTGGGAACCGCAGTGCCCTCGGCTGATAAAGCCTCTGAAGCCGCTATTCATCAGCCTGTTAGCGGGGCAGGCCAGGAGGGCATTATGAGGAGGGAGAGATGAGGCTCTCATGGTGGGGGCCCGGTGATCCGGTCTCTCTTAATTAAACAGTTTAATTCAGTGTGTGTGGTAATGAAAACCAAGGCCATTCAGCTACGTGGGACGCGTCACAAAAGGCTGGCATTAACCTCCCCTCATGCCTCTGATCTCGAGCTGAAAGAGTTTTAACACGGGATAATAAAGTATCAGTTCCTTTAATTAAAACTGTAATTGTGGGATTAGTACCTTTTTGTTGTTGGGGTCACAGAGGTGTAGCCCCCCACATGCCCTATGGCAAGTAGAGTGAAAGAGCTTGTTTATGTGGGGAGAGAGGAGAGTGCGATAGAGCTGCTCTCCCTCCCTGTTTATCAGAAACATGACGCTGACGCTTATGAGAGGAGAGTGCCAGAGACCTGCTCTCCTCTCTGTCAGGAACTGGAAGCTGATGCTTACACAGAGCAGAGCCTGTAGCTTTGGCCGCCGTGGTGTTTGGAGAGAGCGGTCAGCGCTGCCGCAGGGGAGGCCCGGGCAGGAGGCGGGCGGGAGGCGAGTGGCTCCTCGCGTGCTCCCTTCCCCTTGTTTTTCACTTTTTCGGGGGGCTGCAGGTGCAGATCGCAGCTGCGGAGGCGCGCGGGCCAGCGCCGTGAATCATAGCCCTCTCTGCCGAAGACACCAATCACAGCACATGGAGGTCATTAAGGGGATGATGTTTGATCTGGAGCCTTCCCATCCCTTCTGCTGAAACCACAGTCATGAAGGCTTGGAAAAAACAGCGCAGACAGAGAGAGGGAGAGACAGTGAGGGCTGGCAGAGAAAGAGAGGGAGAGAGAAAGAGAGGGAGAGAGAGAGAGAGAGAAAGAAAGAGAGAAAGAGAGAGAGAGAGAGATTGTCCTTTGCTATATGTTCATGCTTTAAATGCTTCCTTTGGCAGTACTCGATAATTTCTGTCATGAAAATAAAGCCACTCTGGATCCTTTGAATCCTTTTAGGCGGATAAAAATAAATAAATAAAATGGAGCTCTTGTATTTAATTTCCCAGCTCTTTGCCTCTGTCCTCCTCAGGCCTGCCTGTCATTATTAGCAGTGAGGAGCAGTGCTAGCCGCACCCCAGGGAGGAGCAGTGCCGGGGGTTGGGGTGAGGTCATGCTGTCTGGGAGTGCCACACAGGGGCAAACGAGGGCAGAGGAGGGCAGGCCGGGGGACGGGGGGGGACCAGGGCTCCTTGGCTGGCCCACTTCACGCCATCGTTACACCATTCTTTGCCACTGAAATTGTGGATGTGAATTAGGTCCCCCTTCTCTCGCTCTCCTCAAAAAACAACAACATCTTGTGTCTCACCTCACATCACCTCTTTTGTTTCCCTTGCGGCTGGGGGTGGGAGGGGCCACCGTCCTCAGAGGCACTTACTGCGTCAGGATTGGCTCATTTTTCACCCTACTTGAAAGCAGGGGAGGTGGAGGTAAATACTCTGTTAAGACCGGCATTTAGTTTCTACCCCTGAGGAATGCCTCTCCTCTCTGAGGATGAATAGGGCATTGTGATCCTACGGAATGCACTTTACACATCCAGCAGGGGATGCTGTCCAATAACTCCAGCGAACACTCTTAATCCCCACAGTTAACCTTCTCTTTTATCGGATTTTTGAAAGCACCACATGTTATTGACATCTTTACAATTGGTGTTGCAGTACAAAGTGTTGCAAAACAAAATTCTTAAACATTTACAGTGATGTACATGTACTTGCTGTATAAATTGGAATTCTCCTAAAGTCATATTGATTTGATTGATGGATCTAAAGCGACGTATAAAACTGGAATCTCGATTACATCTCCATTTTTCACTCTAACAGACAGAAATTCTGTGTTCCAGCAGAACTGCAGCAGTCTTGTAGGTTTTGGAACACCTCTGTATTTAAAAAAAGCCAGACTCTGTTGTTAGACGTTCAGAGCCCCACACCGCAGCCCAGACTCCGCAGTATTTACATTAGATTTATTGTACGATGAAGCACCGTTTTACGTTCTCCCCGCAGGTTACCGTGACGACGATTGGCTATGGGGACAAAGTTCCACAGACCTGGATAGGGAAAACCATCGCCTCCTGCTTCAGTGTGTTCGCCATCTCCTTCTTCGCCCTTCCTGCTGTAAATATGCCGTCTTTATTCATCTATGTTTTTTTCCTTTGTGCAATCATATTTCTGAGTTGACAGATGTACACCTCTTATGGTCATACCTGTATGTGTCAGTACTCCGCCCTCCTAGCTGTGTGTTTGTGTTCTTCCCCTGTCCATGTGCTTTTGTTTTCCTTGTGTTCTAGCCCTGCCCCGTTCCCCGCCCGGTCCCCGCCTGCCTCGTTACTGCATCGCCGCCACCTGCCTGCTAGCTCACCTGTTCCCCATCGCCTCATCTGCTCTGCCCTTTATAATGCCCTGCCTGTTCCTGTCTCGTTGCTAGTTCGTTACAGTGTGTTTTACCTGTCTCGTTCCCGCGTCTGGTTTTCTGCTTTCTTGTTTTTTTGTGTATTCTGACTTTCGCTTGTGCCGCGACCTGATTCTTGCCTGCCGCTTTGTCCTGTTTGCCCGAGATCTGCCCGTCTGGTTTTCGACCCTGCCTGCACCTGTTCCTGACTCTGGTTTTGCCCCTACGGACTGTCTTTCTGGTATCGACCCTGCCTGTTTCTGGTTACGATCTTGCCTTCCGTTAATAAACCCCGTTCGGGATCAAAGCTCCGTGGTCTGCGGCTGAGTCCTTGTCCGTACCTGACAGTATGACTCAACTCGCCACAGCCACCTCTGCAGGGGCACAGAGGTGAAATGTGTGCAGTCCCCTGATACACTCGCACACAGCTAACAGCTGTTCCTCACACTGATCACATTGTTCAACACTGTGGAGTGGGCGGGGGATGGGTGCCACTCTGCTAACGTCATCCGAGACACCTGGTGACTTGCAGGGTGGGATGAACAAATCTGTTCCATCGTTGTGTTTTATTGTACCTCACTTGTAAGTCACTTTGGATAAAAGCATCTGCCAAATGAATAAACGTAATTGAAATGTAAATTCATTGTGGGTGATTGTCACCCACCAGTGATCGTCGGCAGACAACATGATTCGGTTGAAACCTTGGCCTTACAGCTCAGCTCGCCCTCACGGTGAGCCTTACACATCTCCCCTTAACCTCCGAGCTGCTCGGCAGGCACTGTACATTCATGTCCTAAATATTATAAACGGGACCTTGTGGCAGTGGCCCTGACAGAGGCCTCCATGGAGGTCAGACCCCCCTGGCTCACACACCTCCAAACACCGAGGGCCATCAGCCCTTGCCCCAGAGGCATCATGGAGGCTGAGGTTCCTGCAAGGCCTGTGATGCCCTGCAAGGCCTCTGATGTCCATCCTCTGATGGTTATGACCAATAAGTGGTGAGAAATAAAGGGGCAACCACACATCAGCTTGCCCTCCACCCACTGATACTGTGTAGTTTAGTTGCGTAATCTAACAATTAAAACAAGTAATGGAACCAGTCGTGACGGAATGTAGTGTAGACAATGTAGTACATGAACACATCTGTGCCCACAGTGGTTTGGCTGATCAGGAAGCATAATGGTTGTGTGAAGAGAAGAGTGCACTGGCTGCAGCTCTGCAGGAGGCTGGGTGATTGAGGAGTTGTGTTTAAATCAGGCTTTCTGCATCACTGCAGGGAATCCTGGGCTCGGGGTTTGCTCTCAAGGTGCAGCAGAAACAGAGACAGAAGCACTTCAACAGGCAGATCCCTGCTGCAGCCTCACTGATCCAGGTACAGTGACAGATCACCCTTATCGTGATACCGGCGGAGACTTCACTGACCCAGGTACAGAGGCAGATCCTGCTTGTCCAGACACCAACAGAGACCTCACCGATCCTGGTAGAGAGCTTGCAACAAATGTGTTCCTTTAGGTTCCTGCCAAAGTAGCCTATAAAAAGGCTGGAGTACAAATAGTTTGGATAATCTTTGGCCTTCCTGGAAAAGGTGAGCTTTCCTGGTCTCCCACTTTGAGACGGCAGGCAAATATTGGCCATTTTTGTGGGAAGCGGGAGATTGCAGTGAGAGCATTCAGGCGGATGGCACAGGTTTGCCACAGATGTAACACTGACAATATATCATGACAGACCTTTCTACTGTGACAGGAAGATATGTACCAAAACAAAGGGGGGAGAAACCAGGCCTTATATTGAGCACACACACACACCGCTTAATGTGTCAAAACTGTTATTGAATAACTGGGTGTGTTCTGGAGATTTATAGTGTTACCAAAGAGTTCTCCCACTTAGAACTCTTGAGTGATTTGCTGAGGTTGCCATGTTGTGTTTAACCCCTCCTCTCCCCGGCTCAGACACTATGGAGATGCTACGCAGCGGAGAAGCCTGAAGGCTGCCCAGCGACATGGAAGATGTACGTGCTGACCGGAGAGTACTTGCCCACCATCAGCTCTGAAAACTCCACCCCAAACTTCAGGATACTGGTAAGCAGCTGCAGTGGATTCTCTCTCTCACCCCTCAGGACCTGAGGAAAATGTTCTGTCTGCACTGCTGAGTGTGCAGAACTGCTCAGATCACAGAAGATGCATCCACCTTCCCCCAGCTGGAAGAATTGTTCCCCTATCGATGACTAGACTCCATTTGTCCGTTAAGTCCTGCCTTCTGTACCCTGAAAAGCAGAACTGACTGTACTGGCTGGCTAATGGTTCCTCCTCAGTACAGCTCTCCTATTGGCCTGTTGCTTTGTACAGTTTGTCACCAGCCTTTTTGATTGGCTGAGGGGTGATGGCCATCAGTGTGAGAACACTCAGAGCCCTCAGGAAAAGGCCATTGTGCTCTGGAACAAGATGTTCTGTACGTTTGGACTCCGATCAGGCGTCCATATATTCGGCCTGTGTGTGAGCGGTACACGGTGAACCGTGAGGTGCTGATATCAGGGTCTGGCTGTGAAAGGAGACTCCCACTCCCTGTCTGCCCCACACAAAGACACAGTTGGATGGGATGATGTCACAGGCTTGTTTCTGATGGCACTAAACTCCTGCTCAGTGAAACAGCAACAGTAACAGCTTTGTTTTATATTGTAGCCACTTGGTGGCAGACGGAGATTTGTGCCTCTGCTTTATGTTTTAACCTGTGGCTTTCTTTTATCAACCAGTCCGGGGGGGTGTGATATTTGGAGTGACAGTTAACGCAGTGTCACAGTGAGGAATCAATGAGATCATGGCAACCGAGCGCGTCAGTGAGACGCTATCATTCCTGCCACTTAGACGGCAGAAGGAGAGCATCACGGCTCAATGCACATATGCTGAGCATGTGTCTTCCCTGCTAGGAAATCGAAAATGACACAAACAAGGATGATAGACTGAAAAGAGCCAAATCTGAATTCATGTGACCATTGAAAAGGAAAATGAAAAACCCAGATGCACAGACACAATAGCTCATATAAAGTATATTAGAGAGTTCCACGCTCAATCAGCACGTTGATTTATTTGAACACAATGATATTCAGAAAAATGAAGATGCACATTTTGTTTGCTAAGGCTTCATCAGTATTTGAAAAGGATAAATGCTACAAATCAGGGCCATAAAATTAAACAATGCAGCATCTGAATGGTGTAATTATTGTATATGAATACTGAACTGAAAGCTGTAAGCAGATATACATTATCAGTATGAATATATATGTACGTTTATATATACTAAGCATATATATGTGTAAGTAACTAATTGTGCAGTTTATGTCAAAGTAGATTTATTGGCTCCATTCTAAACTTCAGTAAACTTGGCTTTGCTCAGATGACGTGGTCTTAAAAACAGTTGACTCTTTACTCTCCTTCATTCATTTTTAAATTTTATTCTATACCAAATTTGGCCTACGAGTTATTCCACAAGTGGTTTTAAAAAGAGGAGGGATATTTTAATGTCATTTTCAGTTAAATCTTACCTCTGTCCTAACCTTTTTTTAGCAGTGTTTTTCAAGTGTCTGTCTCTAAAATAACAAACAGTTCTGTTATTCAACACACTTGCCTGTGGTTTTTCATGGCTGGAGACATAACTTTCATTGTGCCTTTCTTCACTTTTTAAGATCACTTAACTTCATCGTTTGGTTGACGCAGAGATCAAGCCAAACATATCTCCAGGATGTGGAAAGCTTTACAGCCTTTTCTCTGTTTGGTCCTCAGAGCAGACGCTCCAAAAGGAAGGCCAAGCCCTTGCGAGACAACGGCTCCCTGGCTCCTATAAACCCCTCTCACAAGGCCCTGTCTATCCCCCAAATCACCTACGACTACATTGAGGACAAAGACGAGAAGAAGGAGCTCCCGTTCTTCCTTGAGGAGCCAGCAGGTACCTGAGAGTCACCTGAGTGTGATGTTAACTCCTGTTAACTCCTCGCCCACTTCAGCATGTGGAGAAAAACATGTTTACCATCCCACAGTTACAGAAGGCTTGCACATACACGTCGAGATCCCATTAAGCTGAGACTAGGTATCTCATTAAGGTATTCCACAATAGCAACAGCACCCACCTTGATCACAGTATTTTTTTGATTTGTTGAATGCTATTAGCATGTCTGTCCAAGTGGTGTTTTTTATTCAGGTTTGGATTAATGGGGCTGTTGCATAAATCCCTCTGTTCCAAAATTCACTGCAAATGAGTATGTTGGTCAAGGTGATGGAATGAGTAAACTCAAACTCGAGATCTAATGCTACACCCAGTTAGATTGCAGGCTTTACTTTGGACGTATGACAGCCATTATATGATAAGAAGGAGGATGAGTTTAGGGCAAGGAGCACTGCAGAGCTACAGGAAAACAGCATGCCAGCACTGCAGTGGGAGTGTGCAGGGCAGAGCTGAAAGGAACCATTTCAGCACGCTAACATTCTAAGGGTGGCATTGTGACAGCATCTCAGTAATAATTATTTTCTGCTGCCCCTAAAATGTATTCAGAGTTTATTTCCTCTTTTATACTGACTACTGGTGGCATTTTGTCGGATTGACTGGAAAGATGGGAAAACAAAAAAAAAAAAATAGTAATAGTACTGTATAATAAAACCAATAACAATGGCAATAATAATGCCAATATGAGAAATAATAATACACATTCTAAATTAGCCTTTGTAGGTTTACAGAGCTGATTAAGCTGAACTTGCAAGTCATTTGGTTACGCAGAGAGCTCCATGCCAAGTTCCCTTTCAGCTGGCAGGATGCTGAAGGGCCTGGCGTTGACTGTGATAGGTAATGACATGCCTGAAATAGCTGGAGATTTTGTTCCACTGTCATTGGTGGAGATGAATGTGTTTTTTGTGATTTGGGATTAGTTAAAGGAAATGGCTGTCAAGTGATCGTTATTGTGATGGTAAGAATTTAAAGCTGATGAAAAATTCCCCTCGCTTGGGAGTGATGAAAAATAATCCCAGTTCCAGAAACCTCAGGACAAATATGTTTATATAAAACACTGCGACAGTAACCACAGAATGTATCTGGAAATAATTCAGAATTAATAGTCATGTATTATTTTTCTAGAGGAATATCATTGGCTGTAACAAAATCTGTTTTGGCTGCATGCTGTATTGCAGTGTTTTCTTCTGTAATTTAATACCTGTAATACATCTTATTTTTAAAAGAAATTAAATTGAAGCAATTAAACCAGGCCCATTGAAACTTTGTGTTCATTTTAAGTAAAATAATAAAGTTTAAAGTGATTTTGGTGATTTTCGGTGGAGATGAGGAAGGCTGTGTCCTCGTTGTTCAGCATCATTTGAACATGGCCTCCTCCTTCTGCCCTCAGCTACAGGGTCCTTATTTAACTGAAACATTTAACTTTGTGCTCCATTTTCAAGTTAAATTACAGTAAGTGGCCATCTATGGAGCAGAATGTTATGCTGATGTAGTTTTAACCATATAAATACAACATGTCATATAAGGGAGTATTTACCCAAGTGAATTATGGTGGTAATGGAGCCAGTTTCATTCCAAACTGGATTTGGTGCATTTAAAGACCGATGATGTCATACAGACAAGTGTTATGCGCATTGGAAATCTATGACCTCTCTCTCCCTCTCTCCCTGTGTGTGTGTGTGTGTGTGTGTGTGTGTGTGTGTGTGTGTGTGCGTGCGTGTGTGTGCGTGTGTGTGCATGTGTGTGCGTGCGTGCGTGCGTGTGTGTGTGTGTGTGTGTGTGTGTGTGTGTGTGTGTGTGTGTGTGTGTGTGTGTGTGTGTGCATGCGTATTTGTGCAGTATGTTTTAGCTTTGGGGGGTTTGACAGTTGAGGAGCAGAGAGCGAGGCAGAGGAGGGAAGGGGTTTGGCAGGTCGGGACTCTGAGGTTGTGGCAGAGAGATGAGGCACGGCAGCAGAAACCTCATTCAGCCCTGTACCCTCCGGCCTGTGTGTGAAGAGTCTCTGCTTACAGTGTGATGAACCTGTCTGTCAGAGGCACTCTGTGGGACACAGCGTCAGATACAGAGTGGCCAGAGTTTAGTACCTCTCTCTTAATCAAATTTTAAGATATATGTGGTGCCTTATTCTGATAGCACCTGGGCCAAATGTGCACTCCATAGAATACCTGCAGTTTGCAGCAGTGCCCTTAGTTAAAAATAATTCAACTTGCAGTGATTTACAGGTCGGGTTTCGTGGCCTTGAATTTCTTCTCTCTTTTGCCAGCTCTGGGGTCGTGCTGCTGGTTTATGAGGGTTTTAATCTGTGTTAAAATGGGCTCAATTAGGCCCACATGCGCAGGCTGTGTGTCACATGGAGTCAGGCGGGCAGATGGAAGTCGTTAGTCAGCAGCGGTGATCGCAGGTCATGTAAACAACTCATTACTACACAACTTGTCAAGGACATGATTGACAGCATGATAAATATCTAGTGGGAAAGTAAACCTCAAACCACATTGTTCTTTGCACTGTCCTCCTTTTTATGTGAAACAATGGAAAAAAGAAATCTGTGCATTTCTGTTCTGTTCCTAATTTTTCCAGTCAGCTTTCATAGCATTTGATGCAGTTAGTATTTTCATGGTCACACTGTGAAAGGATGAAACCAGCATTCGTTGATGTGATGTGATGTGATGTGATCAAAGGAAGCGACCAGGATGCAGTTAACTTGCAGGGAAGTACAGTTTTAGCTCAGAGAAGGTTGGGAACGCAGAGTGGAAAAACAGCGTCACAGATCTGAGGGCTATGTGACGCTCTCTCTGAAGGAGTTACAGTGATTTCCCCCCCAGCTGCACCCCTGTCCCTGCACCCCTGCTCAACTCCCCGTGACTCCCTGACCTCCTCTGAACTGCGTGAAATATACAGCTGTGGAGGGCTGCCTCTCTGTCTGTCCACAGTCAACACACAGATATTCAATATGCCCTTTGATGCTGGGCAGTCCCAGAGGCAGGGAAGGGCTTTAGCGTGTAGTCTGTCCTGACTGCTGGAGTTGCAGAATGCTTTTCTCATTCAAGAAGTGTTTGTGGACCTGCTATGAAACCATGAAATAATGGGTTATGAAACGTATAATCATCTAAAAACCAATTATGACAATGCCCACATAATTTAAAATGTATTTTAGTTGACATTACGGATATCCTGAGTGTAAAACTGGGACAGTGAAATACAGTCTCAGTTTTATTCTGTTTGTTTATTGGCAGAAACAAGTTCATTGAGGCTACATTCATTGACCAAGTCATTGTACCTCCATCATGAATTAGACATTTTTCTCCGAAAAGGAAACATGTTTGTGTGGGCTTGCTGCAGAATAATGATATATCTCACAGGCTGTCTGTGACCGAGGGAAGATCTCGCTGCACTTAAAAACAAACAGACAAACCAAAGGACCAAATGAATCCTCTTAGGGATCTCATGACTAATGCAGCCCCTTTCAGACTGCATCTGAAAGCGTTGACACTGGTTTGGATGTGTCACAGGCTGTGAAAGGGTTGGAGCGGTTTTTGAGTAAAATGTGATCTCCTTTGGTGCTTAGCTGGGGGAGTAGAGAAGGTCCAGGAAAGATTATGTGGAGGAACAGATGCTGGGGCAGTCTGGAGCGCCAAATGAAATTGTGACTCAAATTAGGAATCTGTCGATTTGTATGTATTTCCCACATAGAGATTAGTTGGGTGGGACAACCTGTGGGTGTACTTGACCTATTCAATTAACCTGATAACGATGTAAAAGGCTGCACGCTGCAGTTTTCTGCTTTTTATCAGAAAACAAGGAAGAACACATCTGTCTGTGTGTGTCTGGAGGGACAGATGTTTGTGCTAGGATTTTGACTCTTTCTTTGTGAGCCTCAAGTAGTTTATGCTCACATGTTGTTCCCTTCTTGCATATTCTGTTTCTGTGTATTGAAAAGAAATGGAGTTTGATCATGAACTTGATTGCATGATTTTATATTGTGTTGTATGTTGTCTGTAAGTTGCATGTATTTATGAAATGTGTGCATGAAGCAGTTTACAGGTCAAAGCTGGAGGGAAAGGATGATACAGGTATGCAAATTTGTTCTGAATGTTCGTCCTCTCTCTCTCTTCCCCTCAGGGTTTACAAGGATGTTTAAGCAGACAGGTAAGTCCAGTACTATATTTATGTTGAGGTGACACTTCCAGCACCTCAGTCTTCTGTATAAATATATATATAAATAGTTACTCCTGGGAGTGATGACTGAGATCATTCAGTAAAGAGCATACACATAGAGGTTATACTGGCTCCAGGTTTATAGAGTCAGCATATTCTGGTCATCTGAAAAAAATTAAATTGCAAGCCAGCTGCTCCTATAGCTTTGCTGAGCTCATTGCTATTGGCTGAATTCATCGTTGGCTCTATGTTGAACAGCAGAGAAACAACACAGGACCAGCAACAAGGAACTCAGGCACTTAGGAGAGGAAACGCAACAGCCCAGAGATGTCGTGGCATGTAAGACAAACTGCAGACCACGTCCATCACTCTTTTTAAAGACCCGCTTGTTTTTTTATTCCCATGAAACAAGCATCAATGTTTATCCTTCAGGATCCCATTTTTTAAGAGGCTTGGACAGCGCATAATTAGGCTGCCACTTTGCTGTCAACCGGAACCGACTGGAAGCCAACCGGCTCCTCTCAGACAGAGACGTTTGGCTCACGGTGCGAGGCGGAGTGTTTTCTTTTTTGCTAACGTTGCCAGCTTAAGTAGGGGTGAGGGCAGGGTCAGGGGTGGGGTGGGGGGGCAGGGGGTGTGGTGGCCGTGATAAGCAGCCATTGTGGAACTTCGCTGGTCAGAAATAAACTGGCCATTGTTTCAGCTCGTCAGAGTACGCCCTTATCTCTCCCGCTTATCTGTCTGGCTCTCCCCATCTGTGAGAATTTCTCAATGGAGGCCCAGTGATTTTTGGCTTGCCCCTCCTTGTTTTCTTTCACCAGAGCCCTCCAAACCAAACGTGTTGCAAAGTCTGGGCAGATATTAATAAGCCAGCATTGTTTGTGCAGTGGATAGGCCAGCTCTCCTCTGCTCTGCTGGGTGGGGTGGGAAGGGGGGAGGGGTTGGGGGCTGTGGCCTTCCAGTGCATTTGGCCGCTCAGTTTCTCTCTTTTTAGATTCAGTGGACCTGCGTATCGGAAGCTTCCGGACTGCACCGTGCAAAACAAACTTCATGTAACAGTCCCAGAGATTCTGTTATTTTGCTTGGGCAGCTCTCGGGCCAAAACTGGCCTCCACCTCCCACCTCAGATCAACACATGCACATTACGGCTTGAATCAGAGGATGCAGAATGACTTTGCAAAGTCTTCCTTAAGCCAAAGTCCCTTCCCAGGTTTTCCTCCCATGAGATTCTGATATTAATCAAGCATTTCACTTTTTTCTCATTCTGAAAAAAGGTCAAGAAACATATTTTTCTCTTGTTAAAAGCAACTTGTATTATCATGCTCAGTATGTTGTGTTCTCTGTATGGAGGTGAAACTATTAAAGAATTAAAAGACTGATTTGAAATCATAATTATTGGCTCTACTCTTTTCTCTACTAACCTATCGTCACCTCATCCTTCTCCCCCTCTCCCTCTCTCCTCCTCTCTCCCGTTCTTCCTCTCTCCCTCTCTCTCTCTCCCTCTCTCTCTCTCTCTCTCTCCTCCCTCTCTCTCTCTCTCTCTCTCCTCTCTCTCTCTCTCCTCTCTCTCTCTCTCCCTCTCTCTCTCTCCCTCTCTCTCTCTTTCTCTCTCCCTCACTCCCTCTCTCCCTCTCCTCTGCTACCTGTCTGTGCTGTGTTTCACACCAGGTCAGCAGCACTCCTGGTCTTCCTTTAACCTCAGCTGTCCTGCTTCTCCAGGTAAACCTGGTCTGTTCTTCTCCTCTTTTTCTGTCTCCCCAAAACCTTCACTGTGGCTCAGTTATGACCCACATGCCTTGTGTCTGCTTCTAAGCCTTACGCATTTTTTATTTGAAAGATATTTTATATATATCTCATAAACCACAGGTGATCAGAGATTATGCACTTTGACTTACAGTTGTTGATCGTATAAAGAATATGAATATATGTCTGTGAAAGGCTTTTATGAGTCTCCAGTGTAGTTTCAGCTATGTCTCATTAATCTAGTTTTCATTTACACTGTAGGTAAATAATTGTGCATCATCATACCTGCAGCATGTATATTTACATGCTCACCAAAGCATTTTTCTACATCTTTCCTGATCTCTTAAAGTGATCAGAGAGCTCTTTATGGGGGGAAAAAAGGAAAAATTCAGACAAAAACTGAGTGTCCTCCTAACATTTAAGCACAACAGCTGTGGTGTACTAATGTTTATCCTGAGAACGTCACCTGACTCCTTGTTGTTTTCCACAGTTAAGAAAAGGCTGGACAGTCCCTCCATGGACATGTCACGGACCACCAGCTTTGTAGACGACATGGACTTTGTGAGTGAGGAGTTTCCGCTGCCAGTGATGACAGACGCATCCCAGTAAGTCAGTCTGTCTCTCTCCCCCCCCGTCACACATCATTCATGCTGTCTTTCATCTCCTGGTGGTGATCATGCTCTATGATTCCATTGCTCTGTCACCCACCCCCTCCACAGAAGGGCACTCCTGGGTCCACCTGCACCAGGGGGACCCGACACCCGACCCAGTCCGTATCAGAATGGGCTCTCTAAATGGGTTTGAAACTGTCGTATGCCGCCTAGCTCAGATTGGGTTGGCCACACAAAGACCTTTGCTCAGCTCATGAGCTGCGTGTGGAGTGAAATTTCGCATAGGAGTTTCAACCCATTAGAAATAAATCACCAGTTCAGCCTATCACGCAGTGGTGCTGATTGGCTTTCTGTGGCTGTAGGGCCTGAGTGACTGACAGATAAGAACATTTAAAGGAGTAAATCAGCCAAGCATGATGGCTGACACTTTCTCTCTTTCAATAAGGAGAATAGAAAAGTCTCTCTAACGGTGGCCAAACACGTAAACTAATCCTGTGTTCTGGCATCCGGTGTTATCTGCTATTCAGCGTTCTGCATTACAGGGCCGATACACAAGAGAATAAGCACAGCTCCGCAGGCTCTGACACTGTCAGCAGTGTGATCTTAAACTGCAGTTTGTAAGTGTTCCCTTCTGAAGGGAAGGGATTGCTGTGAAATAGTTACGCACTTGTTGTGCAGGTTTGTTAATGTTGCTAAGACACTTCACCACACGTCTCCCAATGCTGCTCCAAATCATAAAGTACTTGCCTATGGACACTTATATGAGACACAATGTTTCATGTATACTTTCTGTCCAGTGCACCAGACATAATTTGATTCCTGCTTTACTTCTTTGCCTTGTGGGTGATTATTTTGGTGCAGATATGTCACGTAAACAACCCAGAGTGCTGGTATAGAGATGGGAAACACTGTTATGTAAGACTTGTGTTCTTTACCTGTGTGGGTGATTGTGTGTGCTTGACCACATGCTATCAGATCAGAGCCACCATTTGGATAAGTTAAACGACTCTACTTCCATTTGCTTCTAGTGTAAAGAATAAGGGTAAGGATAAAGAGGAGATTTGGTATGTATGATGTATGTTGGAGGCATGTGTGTGAATTGAGTATTGTACTTTTTTGGGTCAGTATTTTGCCATTTTACCATTTTACCATTCACTGTAACAAACCTGCATGTGTGCTGAATGAGTCAGAGCTCATCATGGAGGACCGTGCTGTGATTCCATGTTTAAGGCCAGTGGCTACAGATGAGCTGGACTTTGCACAGAGATGAGCTGAGCTTTGCCTGGAGATGAGCTGGGCTTTGCCTGAAGATGATCTGGGCTTTGCGTGGAGATGAGTTGGGCTTTGTGCAGAGATGAACTGGGCTTTGCCTGGAGATGATCTGGGCTTTGGACTGTCATGGTGGTGTTGAAAAGCATTTCCTCAGGATGGAGCAATCCAGTGCAGCAGGGCCAGTTTATCTCTCAGCCTGGGTGATGACAGCATAGCAACACTGTCAGATTTTACTGAATCAGCATCTGGAACAGCAGCGTGGAAGAGTCCATGGTAACTTTCCCCAACAGAAGTCTGAAACTGAGCAATACATTCACACTGAGTGGTAAAAGTATCAGGCATACAGTTACAAAGCATTAAGTGCAGAGTGAAACATATCTAAAGTCTGACACAGTATTTGAGGGACATGCATATGAAGGATTCATGCCTTTTATTTCAAAGACAGCAATGAACAAATGAACAATTTATTTAAAAGGAGTTAGTAGGGAGCATGTACTGTATTGAAATGGGTATGTGGTTCTGTCTTAAAATACAGCAATGGTGGTTACAGATGAACTCCACCACATTATATTCATATGAAAATAATATATTGAAAATTTTACACTTTTTTTTTTAGCTCAATCAGTACATTAAAAATATATCAATTATAACTGTTTGGTATATAGCAATATATTTCTGCATTGCATTAATATATTTAAAACATATTTGCAATTTATTCCTGGGTTGAACAACATATTTCTCAGTATATTACAGTATCTTTTATTTCATATGGGTAATGGTGAAACGTATTCAATTAACCAAAAAAACTGAAAAAAAAAATCCTGGAGTCTCTGCAGGAGCAGAGACACGTGGTGTACACATGTTTGTGTTTGTAGATCATTTTTATTGTCGGTGGAGTGTATATGCTGGTGTGTCCCCGCAGTGCGTAGTCAGGATAATGCGCTGTGTGTGCACATCTCCCCCAGCTGTTACTCTGTGTGTCATGCAAGCTGTCATTTCCTGCTCCAAAACCACACATCATACTCTCACGAGGGGATTTCAGAGTCTGGTGTTCGTGTACAAATTTGTTCGATTTAGAAAAACTGTCACAGAGGAATATCAGTTTTAGTACCATTGAGGTAGACAGACATAAACAGGATCAGATTTTTATGAAATGTACTCAGCGCAATGGCAACCTTGAATAAGATGTTTTTCTGGCATCTCCGGCTTGCTTCCCATAGCATATGGTGCTGTTCTGAACGAGTTCCTGCTGCTTGTAATGTCTTGTCAGGATGATAAATGTGGGAAACAGCCAAAAAAGCTCTCTTCATGATGATGCAGTAAATGCAGATGTGTGGTCTGACGTTTCCCTGTGATTCTTCAGCCGATGCCTGTGACACTTGCAGCAGCTGAGTCTGGCTTGCCTGGTGAAATGGAGGCCTTGCACAGGGATTGTGCAAAAGGGTGCTGCTGGATGCTGTAGTGTGACTGAAATTTCTGAGATCTTGCAGGACAGGAAATCTGCCAATACTGCACTGTACCAATAACAGACAAAAATACAAAAATTTAGAATAATGCAGTCATGCAATAATCAAGCAAATAATATATGTATTTGAATAATGTGATAAACTTGTGAGGCACATCAAAGCAATGCAAGGTGCTGGCACAGCTCTCTGTGGGCTGGCCTGAATATACAAAACTGTGAGTGACAGCTCTGCATATGGCTGCAGACTGGGTCTTACTGAGATTCAAGGCCGTGACTTCCAGCAGCTTCTCTGGAGCGGCAGGTGATCTGGGCATGCCCACGTCCTGTTCGGCACACAGGTCTGGGCTGCAGATACGGGCATTCTTCATACAGGAGTCCAGTTTATGTCATGAGCCTAAACAGTGTCAGGTGTATAAGGACACGTTGCAGCTGTCAGTTTTATGCATTGCATTTACTGGGTTTCTTTCACATGATATTTTTGGTACAACTTTGTATCTTTACGTTATTCTCCTATGATTCTTTGTCAGTCATTTTCATATCTATATGCTTTGACGACTTTTGGTATCCATAGCGTAAAATAATCATTGTGAAGCTCAAAAACACATTGAATAAAGGGTTAAGCTGGAGACCAACATCTAGGCAAACAGAACTGGATGTGTGCGAATATATTTTTACTTATTTTTTCTGATGTACTGGCTCATAGTCCACCCTCTGAAGGTGTCTGCATCTGTGTTTTCCTCTCTCGCACCCCTCTCCTCTGTCCCATAATCCAATTCTGCATCAGCTCTTTCATTCTGCATTCCTAAATTGATTCAATCTCTTCTTTTCCCCTCTGCTTTTGTAAAGGAAGACAAATGCTTCTCTCTTACAGTCTGTTGACAAGCCCATTGGTGGCAAACGTCCAGGACTCCGCCTCTGCTCACCCCCTGAATACAGCAAGGTATTTATGTCTTTATGCTTTCATTTGCTGGGCACCTTTTTAACAGGGAGTGTAATATTATCAGACTGTTGACCATCTGCGCTAGCTTTGAACTGGCACTGGAGATATGACTGCACCATGTCTGCTTAGAGACCCTGAATGAACGGTGGAGAAGTTGCAGGTGGTTTGGGTGTCAGGTGCTGTTAGTGTTTCCCTTCATCTTGTATGTCCTCATAAACACAATCCTACACCATCAGAGAACTGTCTGCCTTCAGGTCCTCTGCATTATAGAAATTCATCTTCAGTACATTTGCCTGTATGTAGAAGCTTTAAAATGTCCACTGTGCTGATGGTCTGAGTGAGAATGGGTGTTAAATACAGGTTTGTGTGTCTGTAGTGTGGCTGTATTCGTCTGTCTTTGCATTTCTCTGTATCGGAGCATGTGTTGCAGTCCCACGCTTTGGAGAAGGTTCAGTTCAGGCTGGGGGAGACTGAGGCACGTGATTCATACACACAGTTATCTATCAGGCCTTCACGTCTGAAGAGTCCATCAAGATCAGTGCAGAAAGGCCCGGAACGTAAAAGGCAGGCCTTTCTGTGGGCATATTTTAGAGTGCAGGAACTGCTTTGATGGCGGGAAATAAAGAGTTTTGAGGATCACAGCGGTCCAATACTTTGCACATGGTGAGGTCATGCTGTTACCTTGGACAGACAGTAGGTGGCACTGTTATTCAATAGACACAGTGCTCCCAGTTGAAGGTGGTGGAAATCGCTGAGGGACCGGACTTCTGAGTTGAAAGAGGGCCTTCTGTTCTCTCTCTAAGTGGAAGGAAAATAAGATTTACTTCAATTCAGTGGTGAAATAAATTATCACCCACAGCCCATTAATACAGCTTTTAAAGGGGGGCCTACTTTAGAGGATTGAAACTGGTCAGCTGGGCTAAACTCATTAAATGCTGACACAAACAGAGGCCATTGCTGCTAAGTATTATAACATGACCAGAGCAGTGATGTGGTTAATAGTTTAGCGGCTTTGTTAACAGATGAGAGTACGTCATGTGGTTTAGCGGAGGATCAGTTGTGTGTGTGCCGCAGTGAACTGGAGGTCAGTAGTTTACATTGTCATTAGTTTTCCTCTGTGTATAGAACGTGCATATTGTCCATATGCCAGTATGAAGTTGTCACTGTTGGCATGCAGTCGATTATAGGGAGCTTGCATTCCAACACTTTTTTTTTTTAATTCACCTTAAATTATATAACATAAAACTTCAGGGACCCTGTAGGTCTGCGCCAGCAGTAATGCTGAGTGTGGACGTGTGTGCCTCTGTGTGAATATCTGTACTGTATGCGTGGCTGCATGTGGTTATGATTTTTATCTGCAGCACTGTGTACATGTGAAATCTAGATGGTTCTGAAAGATGAATATGAAAGAAAAAGTACATTTATTTCACTTTGGCCTGTTTCTGGGTTTGCTGTTTGGTTCAGTACAGACTGAGGGTATCTTGACCTCTGACCCGGAAGCTCTCAGCGCTGTGCCTGGTGCTGGCGTGACAGTGAGGGTCACTCTGTCTGGGAGCAGCGCGAGGGACAGCGGCTCTGCTCTCTGTGGCTGCGCTCCAGCCGACACTGCAAACAGACGGGCTGTTTTTAGTCCGTCTCACGCCATGTTGGATCGAATATCATGTAATTATCAGACATGCCTGTCTCCGCCTACTCTGTCCAACTGCCACAGACAGACAGACAGACAGACACACACACACACACACACACACACACACACAGAGGCACACACGTCCACACTCAGCACACAGTGTCCCCTCACACAAGGGAGGAAAAAATATTCAAACTGAGAGTAGCTTTATATTTTTTATTAAATTTGTAGCTTGTAGTTTAGAGTGCTGTGTCTGGTTGTAACACTTTAAATACGGTGGGCCCAAAAACATAATAAAAGGAACAAATCTCTCTCTGTCGGGGTGAACAGTGACCGGTTCAGGTAGAACGTGTGTAATCAGTTTAGATCAGAGCTGCAGGATCGGTTCAGTTGGCAGGTGTGAGATTGGTTCAGATCAGAGCTGAACAACCAGTTCAGACGGAAGGTGAGAGATCCCTTTACCCTGTGTGTGTTTGGCTCCCTGTTGGTGCCTGTTGGATCTCAGCAGGCCTTTGGGGGGGTCTCTCTGCCATAGGGCTGTTTAGGAGGCAGAGTCTGGGTGTGTCACTCTGACACGGCTGGAATCGGAGGTGTTCTGTAATCTGGGCTGCAGCAGACTGTGCTACAGGAGTGATGCAAAGCCAGTATCAGGGCTATGCAAGAATGGGCCATTTCACATGGATTCCAGTCAAAGCCCTGAAGTCCAGCTGAGAGGGGGGTGATGGAACATGCACACGGTGTTCAGATTGCAGTAGATAACGTGGAAGACTTTCCCCCCAGAGAGAGTTCAGGTTTGATCATTCAGGGAAATGTTGGACTTTGTCATCCTTTCACCTTTTCACCTGGGGTCAAGCTGTTTTTCACAACTTTGACTTGAGTTGCTGTTGCTTGTCAGTTTCGGATTAGTTGTTGAAGTTTTGATTATTGTATCACGTAGTTTGTGTTTGGTATGACACCTGTTTCTGTGACACTGTGTGACCCATTGTTTCAGAAGTACTCAGGCATTTTCTATGTGTACTTTTACTCAGGTGGTAATATCAAAGGACAATTGTTTTTTATCATTTCTTTACTTTCGCTTTGCTCTGGATAAGAGGGCTGCCAGACAACTAAATAATAACTAATGTGAGCTCCATGTGAAATGGCGCCTTTAGTCTTTCTGTCTGTCTGTCATTCTGCTCAGACATAACCATTTTTCACCACTTTTTTTCAATCTTTCAAAATTTTGTCAGAAACACTACTGCCTTTAGGAGTTTAAAATCCCAGGGTAGCACCACATGTACTGAGCTGCCTACTTGAGACATATTTTTTATTACACAGACATTAAAAATAAACACAACAAATACAAGAAAGTCTCTGCATTCTTAATCCATAATAGGCAGGTTTACAGAATACTCTTGCAAAAGAAAAATAAAGTTCTCAAAAAGCGCCAAGAGCCTACTGTTTTAATGATAGCGCTGTTTAGCCTACTGTTTTAACGATAGCGCTGTTTAGCCTACTGTTTTAATGATAGCAGTGTTTATCAGAAGTCTGTCCTTTCTTTCCATGCCCGGAGGCAGCAGAGAGGTCTGTGGGTTTCTGGTCCAGCGCAGTTCCCTCCTCTCCTGTGGGATTTGTGCTGGCATTGCGTGGCTTTTAGCAGCTCTGCTGGCTTCTCCCTGGGCTTGTAAAAGCCTCTGTGGGATACTTTCAGTCAGGCTTTCTCCTGCTCCCCGACGGGCCTCCAGCGTTTCGGGCAGGGTGCGGATAAACTGTTAAACCTGAGGGCCTGAGTGCAGAGAAATGCACACAGTACAGGCCTGAAACTGAATTTAACATTGCATGAGTTGGGCTTCAGTGTTGTTTACTCAAATGGCTCGTGCCATGCAAATGTAGTCGAGGAAATTGGTCTCTGGCCTCTGGTTCCGGATCCCAGAAATGTTACAAACATTGAAGTACGATTTAGAAGAGCATTCAATGGTTCATGCACGCATGCTTTTCTCCTGTCAGAAAGTTTGTGTCTGAATTACTTCATGATTGATTAGGAAACAGTACCACTGTCATCCATCATCTGTGGCTTGGAGCATCTTTTTAAAAGCAGTTCAGAAATCACCAGTTAAATATTTGTGTATATCCGCATGTTTGTTCATGCCTGTGAGCAAGTGTATATATGTGTGTGTGTGTGTGTGTGTGTGTGTGTGTGTGTGTGTGTGTGTGTGTGTGTGTGTGTGTGTTTGTGTCCCTGCCCTTGTCACAGCAAACCATAAAATCAGTTTGAAAGGGCTTTTATTGCCTGGTGTGTCTGTATTTCTAGTCAAAATAAACAGTAAAAGTCTGGCGGTAGTAGTTGCAGATTTTGAGTGCCTGCATACTGCACATCTCTCCTGCATTGCCATGCTATTATTTATTTGTACATTGGTGGTTAGGGGAGCTTTAGTTTTACATAAGATCTGTGTGTCTTTGTCTAAACACATTACTGCTGTGTGGTCTTCACTTTAACAGCTAATACAAGTACAAAAGAGTTTTTGTTTATGACTGTTTAAATGCTCCTGATGAAAGCACCAGTCCGGCCTGTGTAGCTGCAGTGGAGCTACCCTGTGTGCGTGTGTGTGTGTGTGTGTGTGTGTGTGTGTGTGTGTGTGTGCGCGCACACACTTGCGTTAGCGTTGTAGCATGTGTCTGGTGGAGTAGTTCTGTGATTTGCACTGGCTGATCTCCTGCTTCACTGAAGAATGAAAAGAACGAATTGTACCACAGTGACTTGAAATGCTGCCAATGTAGAAAAAAAATAATAATAAATACATAGGGTACGTAATAAAACAGTCACATAGTGATTCATCTCACAGGGCACGAGTGTCTTGTATGTACCGAGACAGTAGTTAATCTCATTACCAAGACTTCATTTTTATGTGGCCTGCGCCTGGTTCCCCATTACTCTGATGCATAAGTGATATTTACAATGCTTCCTGGGCCTGCTTTATGACATCTTAAGAAGCTGGAGCTATTTCAGGAATGACACTGAGATCTGCCTCATGAGCGGTGGGGTACTCAGAGTTCCACTCCCTCTGGTCTCTGGCTGAGAGAGAGAGAAATAAAAAAATCTATCAGACATTAAATGTATTTCTGGGTTTTAGATTAGCAAGAAAAGAGCTCTGGGCAACTTTTGCAAAAGTATTAATTATCAGTATGAAGATTAGATTCAAGGAAGTTTTGTTTTCTTAAACATCAATCTTTAACCTCTTATTTTATAAACACTATTACCATTATGTCTTCTGTTTTACTCAGTGTTTTGTAAAGACCCTGTTTGGCATGGCAGACTAGTTAGAAAAATGTGTATTTTAGAGGATAGGTGAATATTTGTGAGCAGTCCAGGCCTTTGCCCACACTCCTGCTAAAGGTGCTGATTGATGGACAGGTGGAAGTCTTGAGTGTAAGACACACAGGGGCATGTCAGAGAGGCACAGGTCATAACTGTCAGTGACAGAACAGTGATCCACAAACTCCATCCAGCCCCACAACTGCAGGGGATTCACTCCCTCTCCTCCTGAGAGTTACAGAGGTGAAGGCAGGCAGCCGATACTCACTGAATGCGAAACAAACTCCCAACAAGGTGAGAATAAAGGTTAGCTCCAGTTTTTATGAGGTGCACTGTACGCCAGGGTGAGGCAGTAAACCGCCCCTCCATAAAGGATTTAATTAAAGAGAACATTTACATGGGGAGCTGTGATTGGATTCCTCTGGATTAATGACAGTCTCCCGTTGGTGTTAAAATTGGGTGTTTACCCACAGCGCAGAGATCTTCACCAGAGGAATGCGAGTTAATGATCTCTGGACCTCCACTTTGTGGAGAGCAAGACCTGCAGAGCCAAGTGCAGACTGTGAAAGAGTTTGCAATAATAATCCCTTTTTTCCTACCCTCACACGCACAGGGAAAGCTAGCTCTCGAGGCAGCAGTGTGGTGTAGTGATTAGGAGCTCAAAGGCTGTAACTTAAAGGTTGCTGGTTCAATTCTGAGGTGGGGTAGTACTGTTATAGCTGTACCCTCCTGTTAGGCTCTTAAACTGTATAGCTTCAGTGAATGTCCAGCTATGTAAGTGGACAGTATGTATCCTATGCAGGTTGCTCTGGATAAGCATGTCTGTTTATCCAATATACTGTAAATGCAAATAATATTTTCTGATAAATATATCTGGGGGTCCCCAGGTCTCTGTGCTGGCCTGTTGTGAGCATGTCTATATGCCTCTTTTACTTGTGTGAGAACATTGGGTGTGGTCTAATTCTGTCAAACGTTCAAATTTAGTCAACTCGACTCAACTGGAGTGACTCGAACAGGATGCTGCTCCTCAGAGCAGAGTGTCTGTGGGGCCTGAGCCAATCATGACAGAGAGGCCACTGGGACATCAGCACTCTGACCCCCTGGACAGTCTTTTACTTATTGGCGCATTAACTACATGCTGAACCGCATCCAGAACTGTGACTCGGTCCTTAATCACCAATCAAAAGCCACATAGTCTGCCCTGAGAATCCCTGGTGTAATGGCTGTTGGGTTATTTTTGGACTTGACTCTAGTCCATCTGAGGCATAGGATTTGAGGCTATACAGTACTGCTTTTTTCATAAACAAGCTATCTGGATAATGTCAGGACAATATCATTTTAAAGATGGTTCGGTTTGGAAAAGGTTTGGTTTTAAAACTTTTGAAATTGACCTCTGAGTGCTGACCTCTGACCTCTGCAGTGTGTGCTGCCCACAGTTTCTACTCATTCCAGTTTTTCTTTCAATCAGGAAGGTTTTGCACAAGGAAGTAGCTGGCACTTGTGGTCCCTGGTGCTGGCTGTCCTTCTGCTCCCTCTCAGAGAATGAGACAACTGACATATCAGACAATATCAGACAGTCCTGATCATTCCAGAGCACCTTCTCCAAGAAGAGGCTGGGTTATGCAGCTCCGGCTCAGTGCTGTGTAACCTATAGAGAGGGGCTTAATCCATCTAAAGGCTGTGAGGAGAGGAGAGGGCAGATTTACTGCAGGTCCTCCCGGCCCCCATGTTCATTAATCCTGCGGATTCTAGGGGCTCCCCCAGAGAAAGGGGGCACACACTCCCCGCACAGCCAGATCAGCCTGGGCAGCAGGGTCTGTCCCATTCTGCCTGTACAGCTCGTCCCATACCGAGACAAAACTTACAGATATTAAAAAAAGGAAAAGAAAAATAAGCACAGGAAATTGCTGTTTTTGTAACATGTCATGTGGAGCTCTGAACGATATCATGTTGTTGTTTTTTTTTTTTTTTTTGTTGGAGGAAAATATTAGTGAAATTAGTGATGTGTTTATTTTGATTATGCCTGACCACCACTAACAATTACAGAGTTAGCAGAGGTCTGACCTGTATTAGTAGAGCTTATGAAGTTTTGCTTCAGCTGCGCCTCATGTGGCTTGTGCCATTGAGGTAGTGTGCTTTATTGCTCCACAGTGGTTATTTCTGAGGGTATTCCCCCCTTGGTTTCTAAGACAGGGTAGATTATGAGATAACAAGGGTTAATTGTATAGCTTCAGCTTGTGTAGCTATAGAGTTTAACGTGTGTTAATGCAAACATTCTCTGTGTGTTCTGTGTGTATTCTATATGACAGTGTCTGTCTCTGGAGTGCACATCGGGCTTCCCCTGCTGGGCCAGATGTTATTTATAATTTTATTCCCGTCTCCAGTCTGTCCCCCAGGTGGTGGAATGAGCTCCTCACCGCAGTCAGGACAGTGGGCTCCCTGTCCATCTCCCTGCACAGACTCAAACCCACCTATTCAGACTCCATCATGGTTCCCCAAACTCTCACCCCTCTCCCTCCCAACACTGTGGTTAAAGCTTGTGGGAAAACCTGTTTTTTATATGTGTATATTCTATATATATATAGGTATAAGCCTGGTGGCAGTGTAAGCCTTTGTTGCAGCAAAAAGCTTGGTGCTCAGAAGTCTGTGGTGATAGGGGCTTGTGGCAGTCTAAGCTTGGTGGGTGGAAATGGTGGTGATAGTATGTGTCTGAGCTGCTCACGACAGCATTTATTGGCAAAGCTTCCCACAGTAACACTATATTACAAGTATGGCACTAATGATTCAGTGCCTGTACAGCCTGTGTCTAATCCTTTTTGCTAGTTGTTCTGGATAAGATAAGAGCACTTACTACAGTATAAATGTGTTAGCATGTCATTCTACATGCATTATTTAACATCTTACAACCAACTCGCCTGTTGAAAACTTCACCTGTTGTAAACTGTGTATCAATATTCGAAATATTGAGTTGTGTGCAGAAGAGGCTGAGAATGGCTGCAGTCCTTTGCCTCTCTGCTACAGCATTCTTTGCTCCTGTAGCCCTGGCGGCCGTACGACCCAGCAGGGACCCACAGCTAAAAGATGAGGCCTGGATATACAGTCACTTCGCTCATTCAGAAATGTCTGCCTGTGCTGTTTGAAACACCTGTGCAAATACACCTCCCTCCCCCCGGGGGTTCACTTTCCAGTCCTGGCAATAAAAAAAAAACACAAGTGCGTAGTGTTTACGGTAAATTTAGCCTTGCGCAATAGGTGTGGACGAAGAAGGATTTAAGAGGGCCCGTCGGCGGCCTTAATGTGGGCAGGGAAACATGTGGAGGTGGATCAGAGGAACTGCTGCCTGTGAAGCCTCCAGGCCTCGGGTTCAAGCTGGGGGCCTCGGGTTCGAGTCAGAGGAGCTGCTGCCTGTGACGGCTCTGGGCCTCGGGTCCGGGCCTGGGCTCTGAAAGAGGAGTCTGTTGCAGTAAGAGGGAGTCTGTCATTCCGCGGGTCTGAGCACTGACACCCCCCCCTCAGAGAGCTGGAAGTGTGGTGTGAGATCTGACATCAGCAGAGTCAGGTGTGCTCAATGTTCCAGCCTGTATCAATGGTCCGCATCGCATGACCCCAGAGACAGCTTTCACCATACCTCCTCACTCCTCACTGAGCCCTTTACACAATGTCTGAGCACAGAAACGCCGAGCACGAGACCTACAGGAAGCACAGGGTCATCAGGCAGTATGCCCTGAAGGGCTGCTTTATTTCAGCGGCTGATTGCTGGATAACCTGATATATTCTCTATTCTGTTTTTCCCTAATTATGATAGTGTCCGGAGAGCACAGCGTGGTGATAAGCTGAGATAAGAGAGCGTTCTTTACCATATAAGTCCCTCCAGAGGCAAAATAACTTGGAATCGTTTGATTTAATCCTCAGAGAGGAATCGTGGAATCCCTTTATTCTGCTCCGTGATCTCGGGCGCAGTTGAGCAGTGAAAGGTTTTCCAGCGGAGCCTCAGACGTGAGAATCAGCGGGCAGAAAGCCTGCGTTCCCGAGCCGCGGGCACTCAGCCGCACTTCCCGAATGAGGAGAGGGTTCGAGCTCTCCCGCAGGGCGTCTCAGCGGGATGACAGATCCCCATCGGGGGAGGCGGGTCACTCTCAGACTGTTTTTAACCCCTTCAGTGACGTTTTAACACGACTCCATGCATTACCCTACCCCCATGAGTTTACTGAGCTCCTTCTTCAGTACACCTGTCTGTCATGCTCACATATATTCATCTTATTCATCTGCATTATACATTATTTTTTTGTAATTTGCTTGTTGTTTTTTTGCCCCCTGTGTGAGGCCATGACAGTGTGGCGTAGCGGTAAGGAGCAGGGCTCATAACCAAAAGGTTGCTGGTTCAATTCCCTGTTGGGGCTCTCCTGCTGTGCCCTTGGATAAGGTTCTTAACCCAGAATTGCCTCAGTAAATATACAGCTGTATGAATGGGTAAAATTGTAACCTATGTAAGTCTCTCCAGATGAGAGTGTCTTCTAAATGACAAACATGTAATGTAATTTAATAAAAGTGCTGAATTTACAGCCTGCCTGCTGGCTCACAGAGAGGAGTAGTGCTCACAGACACAGCCGCTTTACAGCCATTGGAACCCAGTGTTTGGGAAAAAGTGGAAGGAATTTGGGGTAACATATGAGCACCCCGAAGGTGGTTTAGTGTCCTTCACACTGCTTCACACAGGGCCTAATGAGGTCCACACCGTTAGGGGCCACATGCTAAAGGGGAACTAAGAGTAAGTCACTGTAAGAGTGGAACAGGCCCTTTTCCTCACAGGTGTGTGTGTGTGTGTGTGAGAGATAAAGTAGCTCCCAGCTTCCTGCTGTGGTTTGAGCCTTTATGGTCTGGAGAAAAGCCAGGTGTTTAGGGTCAGTCACAGTTGACATTATTGATAGGATATTATTTGATATCCGGAGGGGTTTGAAGAAATTTAATGATCTTGAAGAGAAGGAGGTAATATCTGATTAACAAAGTCGGGGGGGGGATGTTTGGAAGGGGTCCCTTATCTCAATTCAAAAACCGTGACTAGTCTTTAAATCCTTAATCAGGATAGAAGTAAGCTCTTTAGAAAATGGCAGATAGATTTATTGCAACAGCCTACTTCCTCCACCTTGCCAGGTGCTAAATATGCTCTCTCCAGTCATGCTGCTTTATTGCTTCAGTTCTGCCACAGTTGGGAATGAGACTTTGGCTCGAAGGAGGTCTCCCTGCAATGTGAACAGAGCTCTTCTTTCTCCTTTCCCCGCTCTCTGATATTACATAACCATGTTAATCCCTCATAGGAGGTGTTAAGGAGTGTGTACTAATTTTGATTAAAGTGTTTCTTTAACTGCCAGGACTGTTCTTTGACCCCTTTATTAAGAGGTGAAAGGTTCTGGGGACCAGTGTGAGATGAGGAGGGGAGAAGCATAATATTGTAGTGGTCATATGTTATTAGCATCTGTGTTTCATCATCATCTGAACCACTAAAGTAAGCCTCATGTGAGTTCAAAAATCAGCCCTAACTGCATGTGACCATAGCAACCATGCAGCCTGGACTGGCAACACTGGCTTTCTATTCTAGAACCCTGCTTCATTCTAGAATGACAAACATGGATGGCATGCAGGATAGTGTTAAAAGGTGACTGTAGCAGTGGGTCTTTAAACTGACAGATAGGGATGCAACCTCTGCTTTGCGCTGTAGTAAAGAACAGTATCATGAATGTTCAGTGTTTGCTCAGCCTGGTAACACGTTTTGCACTGCACACAGATTTCTTTTTGGGATAACAGCTGCTGTAATTTAACACATCCTGCTATGGGCACAGATTGGATGTGTAGCCAGAAGACTGTGATAAACTCCAGGTTCTGCAATCAGTCCAGTGCAATCAAAGGCTGATTACCAAAATGTTGGGAAATCCTTGACCATGTGATCATATTCTGGTAACTACAGGCTTATCTGAGGAACTTGAAAGCACACAAACCCCCAGCTTTTGGCTAATTATAGGATTGCATGCTCTCCATCTGATCCCCAAGCTTCATCCTGTTCAAAATATGGTTACGCAAACATGGAACACCTCACGATGACCATGCATGTGTGGAGGGGGAGGGGGAGGCAACGGCAAGTAATAAATATCTTAAATGGCCACCAGGGTGTGCTGTAGCAGCATCAAAGGGGAGTGGAACATTTGGTGTGCTGATATTCAGATACGCTGCAATGTGTGATATTTCTTTTTGCCTTTAGTAGACTGTATATTTATTCAAACACAGAGAGAATTTTCCACAGTGAAGAAAAGGAAACATTTAAGCTCAAAGTGAGGTGCAAGTTGAAGTCCATGAACTTGTCATGTGTTTCCAGTGTTTACAGGGTGTGTCAAAGTCAGGCTGCCTCCCTGGTGTACAGAATTCATTAATCTGCACTCACGATGGTTCCGCCTGAAGTGCAGTTACTATCGTTGTTCATCTCCTTGCAAATGCATAAAATTGCTCAATAACTTTGAATTGAAACCATATTTTCTACACTGTCTGGGGCTCCTGGTCTCTTTCCCTTTTTCTTTTTTGCCTTGAACAAGAGCTGCAGTTGTCCCAAGACAACTGGAACTGTGAACCCTGTGCAGAAGAGCAAATGAGTTTCAGTCAGGAATGATGAGGTCTTGCGGCGGTGCTGCGCTGCAGAACCGCACTGAACTGCAGTGTTTTTCTGTGATGTCATAAAGGCCAGTGTGGAATGCGGAATGTTCAGGAATGACTGTGACATTGGGACAGGAACGGTGACCTGCAGTCAGAGCCTACAGTCTGTGGTGAATGAGTGGCAGCCCAAAGGCAAGAGTGCAGACCTGGGTATAGGAGAGCACTTATGACAGCTTGGACCAAGGTACACCTGTTTAAAAATATCATAAAATAAAATAAAAATGATATTGAAATGAAAAAATTAAATGAAAATAAAAATGTTTTTATTTATCATTAAAACATTACATGCTGCAAAACTTATTTTACCTTTTAGTTTCCACTGCCCATTTCCTTCCTGTTCCCACCCTCCAGTTCCTGTGAAAAACATATAAATAAATAATAAAAATGAAAATAAATAAATCCATAAATAAAGTATTGGTCACAATGCAGAAGATGTATTCCGGGCAAGGTTTTGCGGCTTTCAGGAAAGGCGCTCAGGCTGTTGGGAAGTGAGGTGTGTGCTGGTAACGCCAGTGTTTTTCCAGCTCCTTATGGGAAGCGGGGCCGAAGCTGCAGCCCACTGTTTTTATTTCATGCAGGAGCGCAGCAGTCAGACATCTGCGAGAGGCAGCGGTCCATCGGCCTATCACAGCCCGGCGGGAGTCCTGCCAAACCCCGCACTCCACCGCTCGCTGCCTCCCCGCGTTAAACACATCACTCTGGCAAAACAAACTGTCCGACTTTTTTTTTTTTTTTTGTTGTATTACGAGTTTCAGATCTGGCAGGCTGTCAACATTTTTGAGGCACAAAATACTTTTTTTTTCCTTTTTTGTCATAAACAACAAGACTACAGTGCAGTTCAGACCCACAGAGCTAAAGTGCGTGCAGAAAAAAGGACAATAACTGACTTCTCTTTTTTTTTTTTTTTTTGCAAGCTGCATCTGACATTCGACCAAAATAACTGGGGGAGGAAAGAGTGGGGTCTGACGAGTTTCAGTCCAAACAGGATATTGTAGTATGCTGGCTCGGATTCCCTACTCTCTCTGTCTAAATATCCACATGAAGCCAGCGTGCCAACACTGCACCTAAGAGAGAAAAGACCTTTTCTAAATTCTGCTCATATAATCCTGTTCATTTTTCCTCCAAATTTGAGTGAACTATGTGACACAGTTTTGTGGTCAGCGCTTTACCTCACAAGTAGAAATCATTAATATTATGCCACGCTGCTGGAACATAGTGAATACACTGTTTTATTCCGAATAAAAGCTCAGCCAAGTATGACACTTGCTAATTCTAATTGCTAATTGTATTCTCATTGTGTTTGTGCAGTAGTATTTTTTAAACTCTGTCCTGAAAAAAACTCAGAAACTAAAGGGAGATTTAGCCTAAACAACAGCACTGGACTGTGCAGCTGAGAAACAGCAGGGTCCTGGGGACAGCCCTCAGGTTAACTCATCCACACCCATATTACATACATATTTCAGTAGCTACAGGAGGACAAACCGGAAGTTTGGTATTTGTTTCTCCCGTGAAGTTGAAGCTAGAAAACTGCTCATGGGCAGCAGTTTGGTGTAGTGCTAAAGAAAAGGGCTGGTGAGCTGACGGTTGCCGGGTTGAATCCCAGATGAGCCACTGCCGTGGTGCCCTTGGGCGAGGTACTTGGCTGGAATTGCCTCAGTAAATATCCAGCTATGAAAATGGATAACATGTAAAAATCTTTAGCTGCGTGAGACACTCTGGATAAGAGCGTCCGCTAACCAGCTGTAATGTGATGTAACGTGAGCTACGGGCAGGACGAGGGTTCTGGAAAGATGGTGTTGCGTTGCAGTGGAGGGCGTTGGAGTCACGCAGCTTCACGAACAGAACTATATCGCATATGTGACAGAATAACAGCTGACATGTATGAGGAGGTAATTACATAAATTATCATTAAGATGTGATATATGGACATCTGAGTGTACAACACATTCTTTCATTGTCTTGGGTTGGCAGGGCTGACATTCAGAAATACCATCTGCTCAGGTTAACTACATATGCTTCATTTAACGATTAGAGTCTATATCCACTCCAGAGCATGAAAAATGAGCAAGTTTAATGAAGAGAAAAGGTCTCTCAGTGTATCCAGGCTTGTCTTGTTTTGGCTTGTATCTTAAAAAATGAACAAATTTGCATGTTTTCCATGATTACCAGTACAATCTACAGCCATGACAGCTAATATGCCTGAAAACAAATGCTCACATCGGTTGTGTGGATGTATTGCTGCTTTTTATCATTTCCAGATGTAGACAAACTTTTTTTTGGGGTTATTTTTCCGTAAAGGTTGGACTATCCACATTACATAGTGCAGTACACTTCATTAGACTGTTTTGGATTCAGTTGGTACATTGCACAACACTCTCATATTGTCATACAGGACATATTCTACAAGAAAAAAATGAATATATTAAAATGGCTGCAGATACTGGCTGGCATCCAAATTACAAAAAAGAGGTAAAAGTCTGTAAAAAAAAAAGTGCCAAGGCCAGTAAAATAGAAACCAGTTGGCAGACTTACAACCTCATAACAGATTATGGTTAAAAGAGCAGAAGTGTGGTTTTACGGTGTGCCTTTGGGTGGCACGTCCCCTGTGAGATACATCACAGATCTGTTACTGGAAATATTAATTAATGTGAAAGTTGGGCAAATTACTGTATTTGGTTCAGTATTCAGATGAGGCTTTTGTGCTCATCTCTGAATTTGGCCAGAAGCTAAAAATATGGATTTTTCCAGTGTTTTTGGAAAATGGAATTATTTGTTCTGAAGAACAAACTTTAGTCTCTTATGGTATTCATGGACATTGTTATCTTTGCTTGAGGTGATGTTACAGTGTTATGACAGCTTAACTCTTGTCATAGTAAGACAAAGTGCTAGAAGGTAGTGGGATGGTGCTTTTCTATAGTGTTGTGACTGTGAGTGCATTTAGGAACTTTCCCCCTCGGTTGGTCTGTGCCCCTTTGATGGACAAGTCTGAGATTTGTTGCATGTTCTCTCCTGCATGTTTACCTCCAGGATTTTCTATGGTGAGAGTCGTAACCGCTAAGCAGAACGATATGTCCTGTCACATTTCCTGAAGGAAAATGTAACTGCCTGCAGGACAGACGCTGAGAACGGCCTCACCACTGGGGTAAAATGGGGCAGGGATGGGGGGGGCGAAAGGGGGGCAGAGAGACAGACTGACAGTGAGTTTCAGAGACGAAGGAAGAGAGGGAGATTCTGGGAAGAGAAGGAAGGGAGGGAAAGAGTGAGCTGTACCAAGAGAGGACTGAGGGTCACGCAAAGCTTTGTGTTGCTAGGAAACGCTGTAATGGGGTAATAATGAACCCCCATCGTATTGAAACCCTCTCTTAATCAGTTAAACACTGGGAAACAGAGAGAGAAGATGCCAGGGAGCCAGAAGAAGGGAGGCAAAACTGGTTTCAGCAGAAATGGTTGAGAAACTTGTTTTGAAGCAGCATACATCTTCAACCTTTCAGCGATGTGGATGGACATGCGGTTGACAGGAAATTTGCAGTGAAAACAGTCTTTCCTCAGACCTTAGAATGTCTTTCCTCACACTTTAGAAACAGTGTTGGAAAACAGAATATTACCCATGAAGCATGGCTAAAAAAGGATCTGTTATGGAGTTTTTTAAGTAATTTGCTCAGTATTTTAGAAACAGCTCCTCAAGTTACATGGATTTCTTTCATGCCTGGCGAAGTGTTTGTTGAGGTTTGCATGACTATGGTGCAGTCACCCCTCTGCAGACACAGTGGAGGTTTTTCTCTGTTCCTCTTGCTTTGTAATTACGGCTGCTGACAGACTGACAGGCCTGCAGCTCTCTGACTGGAGCAGATAGCTGGTGTTTTATTACCCGGGCCGTGCTCCAGCCCACCTGTAGCAGAAACTGTGGTCTCACCGGGTAGTGTGTGTCACCTCTGGGAGCGGTGGTTGTGTGTGTGTGTGTGTGTGTGTGTGTGTGTGTGTGTGTGTGTGTGCATGTGCTCTGCAGGGTGAGAGTGTGTGTGTGTGTGTGCGTGTGTACTCTGCAGGGTGAGAGTGTGTGTTTGCTGCAGGGTGAGAGAGTGTGTGTGTGTGCGCGTGCGTGTGTGCACGGCAGGGTGAGAGTGTGTGTTGCAGGGTGTGAGTGTGTGTGTGTGCGTGTGTGTGTGTGTGTGTGTGTGCACTGCAGGGTGAGAGTGTGTGTTGCAGGGTGTGTGTGTGTGAGTGTGTGTGTGTGTGTGTGTGTGTGTGTGTGTGTGTGTGTGTGTGTGTGTGTGTGTGTGTGTCTGTGTGTGTGCTGCAGGGTGAGCGTGGGACCCTCATTGGGGCTCTCCTGCTACATTCAACAGTGGGTGCCAGCACTGCCCTCTCCATGCTGCTGTTGGCACGCTCCGAGCCCGGGGGGTTAGCAGAGCCGCTGAGCAGATCCACGTGTGCAGTGAGCGTCGCATCAAATTAGCCTGCCCCTCACGGAAGCCCTTTCACACGCACACAGTCATGCATGCATGTATGCACACACACAAGCATGCACACATGCAGGTGCACACACACATGTGCATCCAGGCATTCATACACACATACATATACACACACAAACATGCATGCACACAGGTACACACGTGCACTTAAGCGGGCATGCACACATGCATGCATGCATGCATGCACATGCACAACTGCACGAATGCAAGAATGCTGGCAACACATATACACACGCACATGCACACATGCTCACATGCTCACATGTGTGCACACACAAACATATACACATGCACACAGTCATCCACCTGTGTACAAACACACACACATACACACAGGTGTGTCTGACAGGGACGCTTGTTGACTGTGCACCCCCTTATTGTAAAGGCTGCTTCAGTGCAGCTGTAAGCATCTTTCTGAGCTGCAGCTCTGTGTCCTTCTGCATTTTCTGAGCTTCCTGTCCTCAACAAACAGCAAATATCTGTTTCTGCAGCGCATCACTGCCATGCTGAAAAAACATGAGCAAACATGTCAGCTAGTTAAACACAAACAGCCAGAGCATCAACCAGAGCATTATCTGGGGAACAGCGTTGTGCAAATGTGACCCTGGAAAATACCTGCTACTGAAGAATTGTTATTGTGTCACGTAATCTGTGGGTGGTTTTAATTTTCTTGAAATATTTGTTTGCATGTCCTGTGCAAGTGTTGAGTATTCTCATTAGTGTGGCAAAAATCCCCCCCATCTTCCCCCCCCCACCCCCGGGCACCGGGCAACCGTAACGCAGCCAGACCCACGCTGAATTATTACTTTTAATCCCCATAATTGTTGAGTTTCACAGAGTGGCCCTCAGTCTGCTTGGGTCTAATTCTGTCTGGGTTTTCAGTTTAATTCGCCACACTGGGCCTAAGCCTTTTTAAGGCAGGGCCTAAGAATATAAACCCCTTATCTTCCCCCGATTCGAAACAGCCAGCGACTTGTGCTGGGAGTAATTTCTCAAAAGGCCGTGAAGCATTCTTCTGACGTCTGGACATTTACACCAATAAGTAAAGATGATGTGCTGCGTTATTGCTGAGTTACCTCAGCAGCCTCTTATGTAGGAACCAGAGCATCAAAGACGAGCCAGAGAGATCCTGAAGCGCAAACAGGGGCAGCCCTGAGTACGGGGGGAGCCCTGAGTACGGGGGCAGCCCTGAGTACGGGGGGAGCCCTGAGTACGGGGGGAGCCCTGAGTAAGGGTCTGAGCGCAGGGGGAGGGACTCAGCCAGAGAGACAGGGCATGTTTGGACGCCCTCCACAGGGAGCGAG
The DNA here is from genome assembly GCA_019176425.1 of Megalops atlanticus. Taxonomy (NCBI): domain Eukaryota; kingdom Metazoa; phylum Chordata; class Actinopteri; order Elopiformes; family Megalopidae; genus Megalops; species Megalops atlanticus. The sequence continues at coordinate 1,165,684 of CM032897.1, read as the reverse complement.
TGCAGCTGGTGGTGGTGTCCCGTAAGAGGACGGCTCTGCACCCCCCCAGCCTGCGAGTTTGGGAGTGAGGGAGGTGTCCTGGGGCAGGGCCTGTCCACCCCCGCCCCCGCGTTCTCAGCGGAGGCCATTTCGGGACAGTCATTATTTACATTATTGTCATTTAGCAGGGCTTACATAGGTTACATTTGTACAGCTGGATATTTGCTGAGGCAATTCTGGGTTAAGACCCTCGTTTAAGGATACAGCAGCAGTGCCCCCAGCTGGGAATTGAACCAGCAACCTTTCGGTTATAAGCCCTGCTCCTTCCCCCTGTGCCACACTGCTGCCCTATCCAGTCATCATCTGACCCATTCTGTCTGTTTGTTCATGAGACATCATTTACCATTCCAATCTAGCAGCATTATACAAACACTGCAGAATGCCCCCCCCCCCCCCGTGATTGTCCAGGTAGCGGAGGAGTGAGACTCCAGGTGGGTGATGGTGTGGCAGAGGGGTGGGGGTCACCGGCCAGCAGAGCTCCGCACACAGGCAGGTGGGCAGGAGAGAGGCATAAGCATCTAACGCAATTAACTCAAAACACAAGACTTCCATTTAACCCCTCCAGTGCTGTCTCCATTCAGGGCCGGCTTAGCAGAACAATGGACCCATTCAGACATAAAGCAACAACTGTCGACCACAACACCTTAATAGTCATGCCAGTAGTCTTAAACAGTGCACCTCTTTCTGTCCCAGGATCATATTACCGAAACACAATTTGAGAATGTGCTGTAACGTTACTTCGTTTTCAGATCACTAACAAACAAAACCAGACTTAACAAACAGAGGTCATGTTAGTGTAAATCGCATTTCTAGTCAAAGTCATGGCAAAGGCCCTCCGTGTGCTCTGATAGGCCAGGCTTTGCACCAGTGCCTCTGTCTGTGTCTCCCTCCCCTGCCTCTCGCTTGTAGCAGATTGCCTTTGACTGAATGTCACACTTGGATAACTCTTGAGACAGAATGAGAATAAATAAAGTGCTATTAACAGTTAAAAGGAAATAATGTTTGTAAGAGAGGGAGCTAAGGAAACCATCATCTTATCTATTGTCCATGAGTTAACAACAGTGCTGAGTGCTCATTAAACACAGTTCCATCACGCTGGTGTTAAGGCTGAAATCTGTTAATTAGCCAGGTTGTTGATGCTCACGTTTGATGACACCCGGCCAAACAGAACATGGCCATGCCACGTCCCACTTCCAGCTGGGTCCGATTCAGACTTTAATCACAGAGTTTTTATCATTTCTGAGTCCCCCCCTGCACCTCGGAGAGAGATATCCTCCCTCCACCCTCCCCGTCTCCCGCTAACATGGTTTTAATCATATTTCTCCCTGTCTGTGGGTAGCTGGCCGTCTTTCCCTTTGATGGGAATTTGCGATGAGCCGAAGGTTCCTTTTGATGTGGCAGGCAGGACGGTGCTTTGATGTGGAATGCTGAGTGCTTATCTGTCAGGAGCCCAGCTGCTGCAGCTCTGAGGCCAGGCCAGGCGCACGCCTCACCCACCCCCACCACCCCCTCCACGCCCCGACCTCTCCCCCCAGACCTCTCCCCCCAGACCTCTCCCCCCAGACCTCTCCCCCCCGACCTCTCCCCCCAGACCTGCACAGTAGGAGAACTGTAGCAGGGATAGTACTGTCAGGAGTACTGTAGCAGTGGAAGTAGTAGGATTATTATTAGCAGTAGCAACAGCATACATAGCTGTAGTAGCAGCAGTAGCAGTGAGTAGTGTAATCAATAATAGCAGTAGTAAGAGTAGCAGGAACAGCAGTAACATTAGCAGTGAGGACTAATATTTGTAGTAGCAGTCAGTAAAAGTAGCGGTATTACTACAGTAGGAGAAGACATTGTGGCATTAACAGCTGAAGAAAGACAGCTAGTGTAATGTTCAATGATGGAGGCTATTTCTACACTTGGACAATAAAAACAGGAAGGGCACTGTCAGGTACTGTGTAGTAAACCATGCAATAAGAGAGGGAAGGAGAAGTAGGTAAATAAAGCAAGCTTTTAAATAGCAGCAGGCAAACCAGTGGTGTAGGTCAGATGACTACAGTGCTGTAAAGCCCATTAAAGACCGCAGTGGTCCATTACTGTCTTCTGGTCCTGAAACACAGCAACTGCACTTCACAGAAGCCTAACGTGGCCAATCTCTCCTGCTTTAAGTCACAGTGATTCAGGCCCTGGAAGGGGTGTCACACAGTGGGTGACTGGATTCTGTGTACCACAGCTGCCCAGATCGGCTCAGAAGTACTTTCCGTGGTGACCTGTGGATTTCCAGCATGCTAAACCCCAGCTAAATTATAAATCTGGGAAATTCTGAGTTTCCCTGAAGCAGTGATCAGCAGTGCAGTCCTCAGAGACACACACATTCGATCAAAGCAGACTTTGGCTGCTTCTGTGGTCTGAGTCATGCAAGCCACACAACACCTGCAGAGGGTTCATTTCAAAAAGTTCATTTGGCCTGCTGTTTGTATTTGTTAGCAACTGATAATTGTTTCATACAGTTTTGCATTTGTCTTTTTTATTTGCTCTTTATATTTATATTGATACGTTGTCTTTTTCTGTTGTTGTCCTTGCTGTGTTTCACATCTCTCTAGTATTCTTCAGTTATACTGCTGATATTTGGCAGAACAGGAAGTGAGCTCTGAGAAGTAGGTCAGGTAGTAGTTTCTGCCTCTCTGACACAGAGTCTTGCATGTATTTCAAGAAATGATGTGTGAGTAAAAAGACCAGTTCTCTATTTTTGTACAAAACAAAATGTGTATCTTTCTCTAGGTTTCAACTCCACCTTTCAGGAGCACTCATATTTGAATTTCAAACCCCAGTTATCATAAATGATCAAAAGTAATGAGCAGGCACTTCTATGATATTGACATAAGCAATGTTGATTGGTGGTGAGTTCTGGCCAAAAATTCACTGAGCAGAGACACACTATTTGTGTTTCTCTTACGAAAAATTCCCGTCCAAAGCTCAGTGCTATTTTCATCTGTATCCCCACTGAGAGGAACCCATGGACTCGTGGCCCTTTCTTCTAAAACAACGCCTTTTAGAAGGGCGATCAGACTGACACATACTACACAAACGTTACTACAGTAAGAGCCGATTTTCTATTCCCCCGGCAGAAATCTGTTGTGATTTGCTGGTCATTAGATTGTACAATAAATATGTTAGTTAAAAGGTCTTTAAAGGGATGGGAGAGCAGGGAATCCCTTACATTATCTGTTTCATTTTTGTTAGTAGACTTGCTCACTGTGGGCCTTTTGATATTGTATGGACATTCAGTTCTTTCTTTCCAAGGGTTTTTTTCACCATCTCAGCTAAAGGCTGGTCATCTTAATTTATACCATCTTCCTTTATGTATGTGGGTCAGAGTGGAGAGTCCCTGGTGTCTAAAACAGGCACAAAGGGAGCACAGACAGGCAGAGATGACTTAAGGCTTTATATTTAGCCCCAAATTAATTCCCAAGCATCTTCCCCATGAGATTATTTGTATCAAAGCGACATCATGATGCATTGGAAGCAGCTGAATCCAGCCTCAGTCGCCCACAGGGGCAAGGCCAGTTCATTGTACTTCACACTGATTCCTGTAAGTTACCCTCTCAGCCTGTTCCTTATTTGGGGGTTGTCCTGTAAATAAGTCACAGGGACCCATTTGTAAAATATCTCCTGGGAGATACCACACACACATACACATGCAAACACATACATATGCACTCTCTCTCTCTCTCTCTCTCTCTCTCTCTCTCTCTCTCTCTCTCCTCTCTCTCTCTCTCTCTCTCTCTCTCTCTCTCTCTCTCTCTCTCTCTCACACACACACACACACACACACACACACACACACACACAAAAATACATATACACACATGCACGCACACCATGGGTGGTTGGTGTTCTGGCGCAAGTGTCCGTTATACAGTATAATGTAACATTATCGCAAATAAAACAAACAAGCCCACACAGTCTGCTTGGCCACAAATGCTTTCCATCCAGATAGTGACAGATAGAGCTCCGTTCACAGCATCATCCTCTGCACCACTCTGTCATTTCTTATGGAGAGACGTGTTTCAGTATGTTTTACATGTTTTTAAAGCACCAGGCAGATCTGGGAAAATAGTCCATGATGACCTTTACACTGCTGGTACTGGAAAGGGTTAAATTTACATTGTTTCACCCACTCACTGACCTGACCAGCCCCTGCCAAAAGCCCATCCACTGTTTATTCTGTTTTTAATAGATATGATATGATTTAGAGATGTGCCGCAAGTTCATTTCAGTAGCGGTAGACAGTTGCAGTTGTACCAGAAAAAGTGTGACTTTAGAAACAGAAGTGAGGAGCCGAAAAGCCAGTTTCCTGAATAATTTGGTTTGTTTGGGGAAGTGAAGATGGTACAGTATCATGACCTACATTTTATTTTTAGGCAGAAACCACTAATGCGGGCTGAAAGCAGGAGCTATAGGTGTGTGTTCTGGGGAGACACTCAGGTTCGGGAAGGAAGGATGGTGCAGTGATGACAGTCTGCTACTCTGGTAGCAGGAGCAGACAGGCTTTCTGCCTGAATAAATTTAGTCTTAAAGGTAAAAAGCTAAATATGAATGTATGTGAATTATGAAGGATATCAAACATACTGTAAGGGAACAGGATGCATGCAGGTGATACTGATGCAGGATTAAAGGGAAAGGTGTTCAGAGATGCTGGAATCTATGCTGGGGGAAGAGGCATGCCAACTCTGACACCCGTCTGCCCTGATCAGACGGGGCTGTTGCATGAGGGTGACGTTGTTGGATGGCAGAGTAGTGTAGCGGTAAGGAGCAGGGCTCATAACCAAAAGGTTGCTGGTTTGATTCCCCACTGGGGCACTGCTGTTGTACGCTTGGGCAAGGTACTTAACCCTGAATTGCCTCTGTAAACATCCAGCTGTATAAATGGGTAATATGTAAAGACTGTAACCTATGTAAGTCACTCTGGATAAGAGCGTCTGCTAAAGGACAATAACGTAACGTAATAGGCTGGAGTCACTGAATGTTAACATGCTTGCTGCGGTTCTGAATGCAGGATCTGAACAGGAGCTACTGTGTGCTCCAGCTAGATAGCAGTGATGTCCTGAAGCCCTTTGCAAGCATCTCCAGGTCTGTTCTCTGACTCTGACAAGTGCTGAGGAAAGGGTGGGATGGGTAGTTTCTGTGCCGTTATCCTGACAGCAGCCTCTGTAAAGGACATAGGCACTGACAGAAGGAGCTAAGGACAAGTACACAGCAGTGTGTGTTGGTTTGGGCTAGTCCTCACCTGTCTGAGAGGCTTCTGAAGGCCCTAAAGGTATCCACACCTGCTGGCATTCTTTTTTTGTTTCATTTTAGGATCTGAGTGTGAGGCCGAGGAGTTTGGGACGCACCAGAGGTCGGTCCCCTGACACAGGCTTCAGTCTTGCTTTGATGAGACAGCTGGTTTTGATCGCTTTGATTGCCCCAGTTTTCCGAGTCCTGTGTCTGAGTGACAGCACAGCATCAAAACCCACTCCTCCAAACAGTGAGCAGAACCCTTCTACCCTCAGAGCAAATCCACTCCTCACATAGCTAACTCTGGAACACAGAGTCTGTGTAAACATACTTTTATCACTTAAGAGGAAACCTGGGATTATACAGACTGTTCTCTGCCAAAACTATTCACCGGCCCTGTCATGGGTTAGGCTAGGGATTAAACAAAGGGGCCAAACCAACTGAGGCAACAAACACAATACACAGCAGCAAACATGCAGCATAAAGCACTGTGCATAACAGCTGTTTTCCAAAATGTTTGGATTTGTGTATTTTCTGAAGATGAAAGCCTTGAGCATCTGGAATGTGGAAGAAAAAATGAATAATTCAGTCCCTTCATACATCTAAGGGACTGATTTTTAGGGATTTCTGCTCTTGACCATAGCTCGTGGTTAATTTTGGAGTTTGAATTCATCATATTACATGGAAGGGAGTACAAAGGGAGTCTGATTCATTCTGAAATTTGCGCTGTGTACCTGTGTTTCAGAGTGAAAAAATTAGTGTTGGCCTGTTTAAAATGTGAAGCTTTCAGGGGGAGCTCTCTGAGACCTGTTGCCTTTGGGTGTCGTCCAGCTTCTTTTTGGCAGATTCTGCCCAGATGAAGGCCTTTCCAAGCCTCAAGTATCCTGGAGTGGGCTTGGTGCTGTTTTGGAAAGTGGTGCAGAAATTTTAAGAAAATGGGTGGTAGGTGGTAATTGGGATTTTTTCAGTAGAAACTAATGCAAAAAAAAACACTAAGCAAAATGTTTTAAGTCAGTTAAAGCACAGCCACATCTGAAAACATGCTGGGCTCTGCTCAGCAGACATTTTGTGTCTATGCTGCATTGTTTTGGAAACAGAACTCTGTGAGGAGGAGGGAGTGATTATTAAATGCTTTGTCAAAGGCCGTTACTTTAAGTTGTAAAAAAAACAGAGCAAAATGCGCTGTGGATTTAACACGCGCCTTGGTCTTTTCCTGCGCATTTGATGTCTGTTTTGTACTTCATGCTGTGGCGGCCGAGGCAGGAGTGAGAAGTTCATCCTAAATTGCACAGACCTTCAGCTGAACCCTGAGGTACAGAGCAGGGGTGCCTTACAGAGTGAGATGGAAACCTCAGCCATGCGCCCGGGGTGTTTCGTTTGATTCATTACTCAGAGTGTTGCCACAAGACATGGGGAGCAACAACAGATCATTTTCATGCCTCGATGAGATCACATTCAGAGGTGAGGAAGGGCTCGCATAAAAAAAGAAAATGGTGAATTCTGTCTTTTTTCCTGAGAGACAAACATTGTGTGGCATTTATGAAGATGTCTGTTTTGCAGAATCGGGGCAATTGGAGCTTCTTTTTTTGCTTACTGAAGAGTTACTGGAGGAACATTAGTGTTAGGATACAGTAAACAGTGACAAACATCGTTTTGATGAACTTTCACACAAAAAGCAACAGCCACATAAGGGAAAAAAAAAGAAATGAACAGAGCTGCAGCACCTGTGTTGAGGAAGTGTAAACCACAGATCTCAGGCACGTTTTGTCGCTGTTCTCTCAGGGCTCAGACCAGGGACATTTTGTTCCACTGTCACAGTAAAGAAACATCACCGATACAGACTGTGGTTTTTAGCTTGCCTGTTCCTTCATCATATGCAAGTATTTGCGAGGATGTCAGTTATAATTCATTACAAGCATCCACCCCGGTACTGGCGGTCAGTATCTGTGAGGTAAAAGCCTGAGTATCGGTGCTGAGAAGTTTTCAGTTTCACTGCCAACCCAGTAACCGGCGTCTGACTCATTTTTCAGCATATCGTTTGCTGCTTCCAAGGGCAAATGTAAGCAGAGGTTTTCTTTTGATATAATATGTAACCTCAAGAGGTGGCTGTGATCTTAACATTTTCACACAGCCTTACACGCACGTCTTACAGTAAACACGCCAGCATGCCGTTGTCACAGCAACACTGCGCTCCATTTTTGCGTGCAGGGCCACATGGGACCTTTTCCTGACCCGGTGAAGTCCCCCTCCTCAGCCAGAACCCCGGCCTCCTTGGAGTTCAGCCCTCATAACAAATACGCTCTACTGTGCTGCCCTGCAGAGGTCCGGCTCACAGAACATGCAAGTTACAAGACTGCAGTATATTTGATGTGGCTTTATGTTGTTACGTAATGTCAACTTCAAAGCAAGAGCAATTGTTTCATTTTGCTCAAGACCCGCTGTCATATGCAAAACAGAGACATTTTTCCATTGTGGTAAATATGTTTTATTTCTGAAGTTTTACTGCTGCAGTATTCTGTTTATAAGTGGTACTAGCAACACACAAAAACACCCACCCACATATGTACACACACACACACACACACACACACAGATGCACACTGCATACTGCATACCACATATACACACATGCGCACCTCAGTACAGACCCACCTTGTGTCAGACCTGCCTAATTAATTTGCTAAAGCTGTCATGAACAGGTGTCATAGTTTCATCATGTGTTGCTACAGGAAATGGTTTCACGCGTGATGCGAATAGGGTTCCTCAGTACAGTTGTACGTGTGACGCACACACCAAGGGTTCCTCAGTACAGGTTTAGGTGTGACGCACACACCAAGGGTTCCTCAGTACAGGTTTAGGTGTGACTCACACTCTGTGGGTTTGTTGTGTTTTGTGTAATTCTCTGCCTTCTGTTGTCACAGCCCAGAGCTAAAACTGTGATCTCTGATGACCGTCAGCTCTCTCTCCTGCTGCCTAGCTCCGCAGCACTCTGCTGCTCTCAATATGAAACAGATGCTGCTCATTATATGAGGAAATCCAATGGAAAATATACTTAAATGCAGAAAGTTTATGAAGTACATACAGTGTAATGAAACCTGGTTCACTGTGTGGCAGGCCTCTTCTCTCAGTCTGAATGTAAAAGGCACTCTGTGGTTTGTGTGAAACTTCATTTGCCTACAGTTGATAGAGTTACATATTTGGTCACAAAACCACAATGCCATCTAATTATCAAATTGTGTTGCTGTACTGCTAATTTAAAAAAAATAAAGGGGCTATTGTTTTACTACTGGTAAGGAGTGAAGCAACACATGCAGTAAAACTGTGGTTAGAATGTAATTTAATATCAGTGTTTTGAACTGTGTCCTCTGTACAGTCTGGTGGCCTGTTGAGAAAGAAGTGATTGTTAAAGAGCACTTCAAAAAGATATAAGTAAACGAAAATGAATGATGAAGCTGAAAGTGGGTGGGAGCCAAAGCTCCTTCAGACTGCTGTTACCCCGTGGAAGCACTCATATACTGTACTGAGCTACACACAGCGTGTTAGAGATGGGTTTGTCCTCTGTCAGTCTGCACTTTCTGTGGTCTTTTCTCTTGTGCTGTTTGTATGTTCAGGTTGCCCTTCCTGGCCCCTAACACAGCATCCTTGTGGTGTCGACTGCAGTGTGGAATCATGGGTATTTTTTCTTGCTTTCTTCCCCATTCATTTATCAATTTTGGCCTTCCCAGTTGTACACCTCAGGCTCAACTTCACCACAGAAGCAACTACACTCCACAGCACTGAAGCGCAACAAGTGCAGTCCTCTGATACATGTGCATGCAGCCAGCACTAGTGTTCCAAACTACAGGTCCCATGATGCACCAGGAAGCAGACACCGAGCAGAGGATAGGCGCATCTGCCTGGCATCAGATGAGCAGCTCCTAGGCGTCTGCCAGGTCTCAGGGTGTGTGAGAGAGGGGAGTCGAGCAGACCCAGCTGATCTCAGGGTGTGTGAGAGCGGGAGTCGAGCAGACCCAGCTGATCTCAGGGTGTGTGAGAGCAGACCCAGCTGATCTCAGGGTGTGTGAGAGCGGGAGTCGAGCAGACCCAGCTGATCTCAGGGTGTGTGAGAGCGGGGAGTCAGCTGATCTCAGGGTGTGTGAGAGAGGGGAGTCGAGCAGACCCAGCTGATCTCAGGGTGTGTGAGAGAGGGGAGTCGAGCAGACCCAGCTGATCTCAGGGTGTGTGAGAGAGGGGAGTCGAGCAGACCCAGCTGATCTCAGGGTGTGTGAGTGAGAGGGGAGTCGAGCAGACCCAGCTGATCTCAGGGTGTGTGAGAGCGGGGAGTCGAGCAGACCCAGCTGATCTCAGGGTGTGTGAGAGAGGGGAGTCGAGCAGACCCAGCTGATCTCAGGGTGTGTGAGAGAGGGAGTCGAGCAGACCCAGCTGATCTCAGGGTGTGTGAGAGGGGAGTCGAGCAGACCCAGCTGATCTCAGGGTGTGTGAGAGAGGGGAGTCGAGCAGACCCAGCTGATCTCAGGGTGTGTGAGAGAGGGGAGTCGAGCAGACCCAGCTGATCTCAGGGTGTGTGAGAGCGGGGAGTCGAGCAGACCCAGCTGATCTCAGGGTGTGTGAGAGAGGGAGTCCCAGCTGATCTCAGGGTGTGAGAGAGGGGAGGCGGCAGACCCAGCTGATCTCAGGTGTGTGCTGATCTCAGGGTGTGAGAGAGGGAGTCGAGCAGACCCAGCTGATCTCAGGGTGTGTGAGAGCGGGGAGTCGAGCAGACCCAGCTGATCTCAGGGTGTGTGAGAGGGGAGTCGGGCAGACCCAGCTGATCTCAGGGTGTGTGAGAGGCGGGGAGTCGAGCAGACCCAGCTGATCTCAGGGTGTGTGAGAGCGGGGAGTCGAGCAGACCCAGCTGATCTCAGGGTGTGTGAGAGAGGGGAGTCGAGCAGACCCAGCTGATCTCAGGGTGTGTGAGAGGGTGTGTGAGAGCGGAGTCGCTGATCTCAGGGTGTGTGAGAGCGGGGAGTCGAGCAGAGTCGAGCAGACCCAGCTGATCTCAGCTGATCTCAGGGTGTGTGAGAGCTGGGAGGGGGAGTGAGCAGACCCAGCTGATCTCAGGGTGTGTGAGAGTCGAGCAGACCCAGCTGATCTCAGGGTGTGAGAGCGGGGAGCCGAGCAGACCCAGCTGATCTCAGGGAGAGAGTCGAGCAGACCCAGCTGATCTCAGGGTGTGTGAGAGAGGGAGTCGAGCAGACCCAGCTGATCTCAGGGTCTCAGACCCAGCTGATCTCAGGGTGTGTGAGAGAGGGAGAGACCCAGCTGATCTCAGGGTGTGTGAGCAGACCCAGCTGATCTCAGGGTGTGTGAGAGAGGGAGTCGAGCAGACCCAGCTGATCTCAGGGTGTGTGAGAGGGGAGTCGAGCAGACCCAGCTGATCTCAGGGTGTGTGAGAGCAGCTGATCTCAGGGTGTGTGAGAGAGGGGTGTGTGGGAGCAGAGCAGCTGATCTCAGGGTGTGAGAGAGGGAGTCGAGCAGACCCAGCTGATCTCAGGGTGTGTGAGAGCGGGAGTCGAGCAGACTCTGATCTCAGGGTGTGTGAGAGAGGGGGAGTCAGGGTGTGTGAGAACAGGACCCAGCTGATCTCAGGGTGTGAGAGAGGGGAGTCGAGCAGACCCAGCTGATCTCAGGGTGTGTGAGAGCGGGAGTCTGCTGATCTCAGGGGTGTGAGAGCGGGAGTCGGGCTGATCTCAGGGTGTGTGAGAGAGGGGAGCGTGCTGATCTCTGTGAGAGGGGAGTCGAGCAGACCCAGCTGATCTCAGGGTGTGTGAGAGAGGGGCCAATGATCTCAGGGTGTGTGACAACAGGGATCGAACCCTGGACACAGCCTGTGCTCAGGATAAGCTCCCTGTCTGACTGAGCCCCGTACGAGCCCTGAAATCACGGGCTACTTTAAAAACATGTCCTGAGAATTGCATACCTGTGCTGTAGAGTAGGAGCAGTATGGCTGTATGGCTATGACTGCAGCAATATCTGATGAAATATAATATGAAAAAATGAAGAGATTCCAAAGCATTTGAAACTGAAACCTCTCTCTCTCATAAATAAAGGAGAGCTTTATTGTTACTTATAAACATTGGTTACTTTAACCATCTGATTGTTTAAACACGTCAAGTTAAAGGATTGCATGCATTATACTATATTTTGGAATTTTTTGTACCAGTTTTGTTAAATTACCATGTGTATCTTACCAAGCTTTCAATAAAAAAAGGATTTAGCCAGTTTTAAACAGCAAAGGCTCCTTAGTGTATTTTACAGATCGATGTTCATCTGAACAGATCCTTTTTTCATGAATTGTGTTGCAAGATTCTATTTATCTTGTGTGCACTTATGGTGTTCTTCATGGGATTACTGTTGTCTAAAATTGTCTAAAGTTCTCCCATTTGGCCAGTGCGAGACAAGCCAAACTGAAGTATGTTTTACATTAAAATGTCCTCTTGTCTTCATTCGCACTAAAATACTGAAATGCTTGATATCAGGAGTGTCAGTATGCATTTATTCCTAACTTACTTTGTACTTTACAGTGTTTATTTAATGAAACTGAGGTGTATTAAACCACCGGTTTTTTCATATTTTTCCATATATGAAAGCACATTAAACTTTCCTCCTCCATCCCTGTAATCTCGGGCCCCGGAAGAGCCATGCAGTAGATTGCCGGTCAGCTCAGCCAGCAGCCAGTCAGACTGATTGATTGGTGATTGCATGGTTGCTAGGCAGCCCTTTTTTGGGAGTGGGAGGTGCTTTTATTCTCCTGTTGGATCGCTGCCCGAGAGGTCAGTGCTTCAGCATGCAGGACTCACAGACAGGGTGTCTGGGGACGTAGATCAGGGGGTAGTCCCTCACAAACTGCCTGGAGAGAATCATGGCCATTGTGTCTGTTCTGTTTTGCCTGAATTTGAGTGGCTGGAGTCTTGCTGGAGGGCAGAGTGTTAGGAACAGTGGTGAATGTGCCGGGACACTGATACCATCAGAGCGCCGGGTCGCCTCTTGAGTCAATGCTGTCTGTCTCTCACGTGCATAATGAAACATTCAGCTTAGCCCGTCACTCATTCAGACACATACCTACAAATGAATCTTTATTCATATATATAATACTGAATAAGGCAATTTTCAATAGGTCGTACTGGATTTACACTTTCATTTTTGATAACTTGCCAAATGATGAATGGAATAACCACTCGTATTTAAAAGGGATATTTGACGTTTATGTGTAATGAGTTTACCGTTTTGTCCATCCCCCATGTCAGACCTCAGACCCTTAGCATTCTTTACAGTTACAGTCTTTGTGTCACAGTTGGGCTTCATTTTACTAGACAAATCATGTCTAATCTATCATTTGAATATCCCTCTTTAAATCCACTCTGGTGGAAGATTGGGGACCGCCTAACTAGCATGGCATAACTAAGCAATTTGTCTCACGTTAGTTACTTACATCGGTTAACTGAACAATATATGGACAGAGATAATGTTATTGTTTCTGATGGAGGTGGTTGCTAGCGTGGGCTGTTTACCAGCTAGTAGAGGAGAGGTTAGCTACAACTGCAGAGACTGCTGTCCTTCTGATCTTGAGTCTGCTCTTCACACACAGACTCAAAATGTATTTGTAAATAAGTTGTTGGCTGTCAGTGATAATGTGAATCTTGTGTACGAAATGTTAGTCTGCATTTAAACACGAGCAAGGGTTAAATAAAAGAAAACACAGTTTTGCGGCCATTGCCAGGTACTTTTCCTTATTACTTTTGTAGGGTGTGAGCTGCCTTTACTCGTGGGTATTGCTCTCCTTGGTACTTACTCACCTGCAGCTAACTGAGTGATTACAGACAGAGTCAAGGTACCACAGCGGTCTGTCAACTAAGCTGTCGGCCGTAGTCTGGGCTATGTATTACAGCACGTCTCTGTCAAAGAGTATTTGCCGACCCTGACCGACTAATATCAGAGCATGTCGACGAACTGTGTGTACATCTTAAGTATTGTCGGCCAATCAGGGTATGAGCTCATGAGTATGAATAACCAAATGTGCTACTTCCACTGAAATTGGCCAGAGTACTGGGAAGTACTGGGAAAAATGACTAAAATATGAAATGATGATTTTCATTTAAAAAAACTGATGTGTTTCTTAAATATGAAGGAATGATTTAAAATAAAGAAAATCCACTGTGGGGGCCACTTTCAATTTACAATCCACAGCACTTGATGAATGAACATGTTTCTGAGGTAAAACCGAGACTTCTAGGAATGGAAGTTTTTTTTTCCCCAGATTTTGAATAAAAGCTGTTCATTTTTTGACAGTGGTGTAAACAGCACATTTTCTGATAATTATTTTTTAATATAATTAAAGTTATACGTTTGAAATGCGAGCATAGTCAAAACGAAATTCAATCTAAAGAAATCTATATCCCCATTGTTGTTAAAAAAAACCCTGCAGCTTCTCTCAGTGGACTCAATTCTCAGTATATTATGTGAAAGAGGAACAAAAATAGACAGGGAAACATCTGGGCGATTAATCTGGGGGATGAGAGGGGGAAAGCGGCGGCTCCCTGCAGTAAACCACAGCGCTGCAGGCCTGTTAAACAGGAGAAGAAACTATCACTTTACATCTGATGCCTGATGCCTGTTAATGTTCAATCAGAGTCCCTTTAATTCCCCCCCCGGGTGAAGAACGCAGAGTGCGGGAGTCAGTGAACAGGTCTCACGCCGGAGATTCCTGAACATGGCTGTGTCATTTTGCTCCTCAGCTTTTAGTGACCAAACCCCTGAGCCACCCTGGCCCGCTGGCCTCAGGCTCTCTCCCTCCCCTTCTCTCAGGCTCTGTTCATCTTAATGGATCCCGGCTTGATGCCGCATGAAAACTGCAAGCACTGGATCTCTCACTGGGCTGCCGTTCAGTTCATGTGTTCTCTCATCAGCGAGATGCCGCCTTCAGATTACTTTTATATTTATTAATATAACTATTACAGTTTGGTCAGCAGATGCTCTTATCCAGAGCAACTTAAATGTCTTACAGTTTTCCCGTGCTGTGCGCTCGCACGGCTGGGTGTTTGCTGAGGCAGCGCGGGTTCAGCGCCTGGCTGGAGGTTACAGCAGCAGGGGCCCAGCGGGGAATCGCTCCGTAACTCTGCTCTGTACCGTGTGTGGAGGGAGGGCTCGGGGCTCTCGGGGGGAGGTGTCAGAGACAGGCGCACGGATTCATACGCGGCAGGGATCATCTGCCTCTGGTTCTGATTGCAGGAGGCCTGAGGCGCGGAATCAGAGTGATGTCAGCCCTCTTCTGCCCAGCACACACACACACACACTGCCGCGAAACCGCGAGGACGGCGCTCTGTGTGTGTGTGCTGGCACCGCGTGCTGTCGGAGGGAGTCTCTGCTGTGTCTCATATGGCCTGCGTGTCTCGGGGACCGTATGAGACACGCATATGAGCTTCTTTTTGTGTTGTGCTGCTGTCATGACAAAAGCCCCCTTTCCTCTGCTGTATGTGAACATCAGACAACAGCAGAATTGCTTTCCAGTGGTTTTGGAAGATTTGTGAGCTGCAGATGTTACTGTACAGTTAAAAAAATGACAGACAGACTCCTTTAAAACTCACGCATTCCAGCGATGTCCACTTTTGGATAACATTTAAAGCCAGTAAGAGCTGCTCTCTCTTTGTTTTGTGTGGTGTGACCATGGAGCCGTTTTTACCTGCGCCACACACTCAGGCATAAGTTCTCTGGGGATGGAGAGGGTCTGGACGACGGACGTGGTTGGCGGATAATAAAGAGACAAACGTGGAGTCTGAAATCCTCCACAGCGTGTTTTATACAGAGCTGAGGAAAAGGAAAGACTGAGTGAAAATCTCTGGGGTATTTCAGACGCCAAAGGGGCCAGGTCTTGGGAGTGTGCAGGTGTGGATCTGAAGGCATACCTGACATCCCAGTTATTCCGCAGAGTCACCTGTGTGTATCTGAAGCTTTGCTAAAGATATGCTCTATTGCGTTTCTGAAGCTTTGTCTGCCATGCTGGAGGAGTTGATCTCCTCGCTTCTTAATCAGTTTCTTTCCATTTATAGGCCTTCACTGTTCACCTCCAGCACAGAATGCTCCATTGTTGTCTGTTACCTGTTGCAGTTATCTGTGTACATGTACACTGCAGAATATACATGTTATGTGTTTTGTGGAGCTGCTTTTTACTTCCACTTCTTTATTTATGAGCAGATAATGCTGCCAGTCCAGGCTGATTTTGTGCTGTTATTTTAGCATTACGGTGTTACTTTACCGCACAGCGGGGTTATGAACTTTGCTGCTGATTTTACAGCTTGAGGGTTTACCAGATTTCCTTGCCTCACCAGTCTCAGTATACAGGTTAAGGGCCAAACCAAAACACAGCAGCGTTAGGAGGATAGGGTAACAGTCACAATGGGTAAATGTTTCTGTTTCCCATCCACACGAACAATAGGAAAACGTCCGGTCACACAATCCTTTTCAAATCTACACAAACGAGGGATCACCTACAAACAACCCCCCGTCTCCACCCCCTGCGCTTTTGTTTCAGGGTAATGTGCCGGTGTCCATGGTGACCCAGCTGTGGCCGGGGGGGTCGGGGGGGGGCTGTGTGTGGGGTACCCCCGCTCCAGTCAGCGTGGTGTGGAGCCGAGGGGCTCTGTGGGGGCTGTTTCTTTAGCCAAATCCCTACCATTGCCGCTGCAGTCACAACACCCTTACTGGTGTCTGTTGCAAATGAGAGGGGGGCGTGGCCAGGCTGCGGACTGGGCGGCGGCCTCCCTTCACAGACTCGCGTAAGCCGGGTGGGGCAGACACACGGGCGGCAGGGACCACAAAGGTTCGCGGCGATGCCTGCCCAGGACACACCCACTTCTCACCTCTCTGCGTTCCCACGACCTCTCTCATTAACGTTACTGAATGTCAGAAGCAACATATTAGGTCATGTTACTTTTTAAATACCAGCTCAGCCTGTGTGAGTACTGTGTACGGTTGGGAATGGACTGTGTTTTTTGTTTTTGTTTTTTTTTTTAAGAACTTCAGCTTGTTAGTTGAAACATTCTACTCTCAGACTACAACTTTGTCATAGAAAACCACACAGACAAGGTAGAATATGCCACGAGCATCTATCTTCGTTTGTTTCTTTGCTACTGTACAACAGAGAGAGTCAGATCTTCAAAGCCAGACATGCCCAATAACTCCTTTAATTACTCTGAAGAGGAAAAGTCTTTGATGTTTGGCTGCTCCATGGAGGACCTCGACTGATGTTTTGTCTTCCCCCTTTTAAGAAATGTAGGTTACGGTTACGGTATTGAAATCAGATGTTAATTTTCTTCTTCAAAAGCTTAGACATGTCTGCCTCACGTGTGTCCCCCGACTCTGTCGTCTGACAGAGAGCTTTTTTTTTCTGCTGATGGTCCTTTCATTTCTCAGCTGTAATAATAATTAGGATAATTACATGCTGTAAGGAGGCCCAGAGAAGTCCCTAATCTTTTGTCTTTGCTGTTTAAAAAAGGCCTCAGCCTTGGCAGGAAAGAGGGATTGAGTGCAAATTACTGAATAAATAATCATACAATATTACAAACGACCTGTCCTTTGGCAGTGAAACTCTGAAGCAGGCAGTGGATGTATCTGGCACTTTTTCATCTGGGGAAAAAACCTATAATATCTGAATGTGAACTGAATGTCCTGCTGGCAAAGATTCAGACCTTTATACAATTTGTCATCTGTATCCTTTAAAGGCAAACTGCAGATGAAGGCATTTTCTAGAACAGTTAGTAATTTGGTAGCAGCAATAACAATGCCACATAAGAGAAAATGGCATGCAATAGACAAAGCTGGATAAGTAGAACATTGAATTAAAGAGCATTGTTATGGGTTCGGATGTCTGCAGTAACAGCACAGCAATGCTGGGGTGTTGGTCTGATTGTGCTACATGTTGTGCTTGGACTGTAAACCTCCATCAGATACAAAAAGCAAATCCCACAAAAAATACAATCCCCATAAACGCCTCGGTCGGGATCTCTTACAGAGATCATGCTACGTGCGTTATTAAGAAGAGGAATCAAAAACACATATGTCTTGCATTTGGACATTAAAGCGAATGACTATGAGATTAAGTCTGGAACTTGCGATTTTCTACTAAAACCCCTGCTTGTTCCAGTCTAAGTCACGCAGATAGACTTTAAGGTCTTTAGATAATATTGAAGCACGGCATGCCAATGGATAATCAACAAAGAGGGAGAGCCAGCGCTTTTTCTCCTTTGATGGGGTCAGAGGGATAAAGGGAGCAGCATCAGGCCGCCTATCTGTACCGATGACCAGGCCGGTTTATCAATCCTCAGAGCAGAGTGGGAGATAGGCAGGAGTGTGGAGTCCTTGCGTGCCGCTCTCTCTCTTACAGGCCGGCAGCGTGCAGAGATTCCCCCTGCAGCCCTCGCCGGCAGGCAGGCCTGTTTTAAAGGCAAGGTTTTGAGTTTCTAATTGGTCTGGCACAGAGAGTTAAGGTTGAGCAGCGGACAGATTTAACTGTTTAATTGTATTTACATGAAATATTTACAGTCATATGTGATCAATTATAGTAGAACGGTCCAAAGACGTGATATCTGATACGCCAGGGCTCTTGGACGATGAGCCGAGGCCAATAAAGTGTTTTTTTATGATGTGGTGAATATTGTTACGCTTTCAGTAAAAAAAGGAACAGAACCAGATACCTGCAGTGAGTTAATCAGAGTGAAACCCTAGGATAAGCAGACATTTTCACAGCAGTACGCCACATGGCTGTCTGTCTGCCGTCCCGGGTTGCACATCTGAGCTGCTCCTGATGTTCTCCCCGCAGGCTGAGCTGCTCCTGATGTTCTCCCCGCAGGCTGAGCTGAACGGGGCGTGTGGTGCAGAGTGTGTCTCCCTGTAAATGTGTCTCCTCAAGCACACCAGTAAAGTGATGATCACTCACTGGATCGCAACTTGCCTGACTCCCCTTAAAAGGGGGAGTTTTTAGAGGGAGGGTGGAAGTCCTGTCAGTGTGTTTAGTGCTGGGGGGTGAGTTTGGGATGTGATGGTATAGGGGTACGGGAGGGCTTACAGCAGGGAGATGCTGGGAAATATCTAGGAGCTGTAATGAAATCTCAGGAGTGTTTTGGCTCAGCCGCGTTTCTGTCCGGCTCCATTAAAGGTTTGATGTGAATGAGTCCCAGCGTCTGTGCGGTGATTCAGCGAGTGGGAGTGATGGAGTCCAGCTGGGCCCGGGCCAGCCACAGGAGCAAACTGCGGAGTGTCAGTGCTCCCCTCCTCAGCACCCCTCCGGAGAGCGTGCCGAAATGCCTCCGAATCCGGCCTAACATAAACAGCCAGAGGACACCGGCCACCGCTGGGGCAGTTCCTCTCCTCGGGTTTTGGTAGTGTAATTGCTCCTCATTTTAAAGTAAATTCTTGTAAGTACAGAAAAGACTTGGATTCAAGGTCCTTTCGAAGGCTTATTTCCCTGGGTTCGGTTGCAGTGAGCAAGTGGGTGTGTAGTGATTGACTGGCTGATGAAATCACTGGTCTGGTTTACAAACCATTTACCCAAAACTCGGATGCGCCATTTCTTTTTTCTTTTTTCTTTCCCCTCTGATTTACTCACTCAATTCTTATAACATATTGGCTTTTTTGAAAAGACAGGCACCTCTTGCTGTTGTTATCTTGCCTGCGTGTTGATGTCTCTGGCAGATAGAGCTGTAGCTCTGTGTTTATCACGCACGTTCGGTGCTCTGTGAGAGCAGAGGACAGGGCTGCGGGGCTGGATCCCGAGGCCCGAGGCCGTGCCCTGCCCGTGCTCCCCCTGCACTCTGCTCGAACCCAAGGCCTGGACGCAGCCTCCTGCCTCACTCCTGGCCCAGAGCGACCTGATGCTGGCAGGCGGTCAGTAGGGGGCAGTGTTGCCAAAGGGCCTGTCCAGACCAGGCTCTACGCTGGTCAAACCAATGTGCTGTCCTCTCTCATGGGAGTTATCCAATCATCTGCTCGCTTCCCTCTCGCACTGAGTCAGCAGTGTTGTTTATGTACACTGCATGTGTGAATGGAGAAAACACTGTCAGAAATTTCTGTCAGAAAGACTGAGAGAGATCAGGCCGCTGCCGTGTCTGTCAGGGGTCAGAGGTCATGTGAGCCAGTGCATCCAGGGTGGAAAGAGCAGTGGGCAGTTTGGTGATGATCCGGGGGGATCATCACCAGATCGTCTCTACCAGCTAGCTTGTATCTTGTCTGGCCAACTATTGAAACTTGGTCATTCAGCACTTATATAACTGTGACTCCATGTATGGCTTTTGCCTGTGTTGTACTCTGCCTCACTTGCTAGTGGCTTCGGATAAAAGTGTCTGCCAAATGAATAAATGTAAATGTAATAAACGGGTGATGGTTAGGGTAGCAGATTAGAGCCTGGTGACGGGTAAACAGTCAAATGGAAGGTGTAACAGCAAGAATTTAAACACTAACTGTAATAGGGCATGCGTGAAGTTACTGTGCGTCTGTTAAATTGTGTCTGATGGATACTGTGGTGCATATGCTAATTTGAAGGGTACACCTGTACGGCTTTTCTTTGCTAATGGCTGCATCACTGCTGTGAGTAAGAATGATTCAGGTGTAAATCTGTCTCTAAGCAGTAAAAATCAGGCAGGACAAGGCCAGTGTTCCCAGCTGGAAAACTGGGTGATGGAGGCCATACCAAAGCCTCTCCTTCTGTGATATATCACAGCGTTTTATTGCAAGCTGCATTGTTGTTCTAGGATGTTTCCATCTGGAAATACCAGTAAAGAAATAACAACTCCCTTCCACCCAAAGTGTCCTCGTTTGATCCTCTTCTTACCCTCTAGAAAAGGCAGACAGTAAAAATATTTAATAAGAGCCCATCTCCCCACACCTTCCCCCGCCCCTGCGCCTCAGATCCCGCCACGCAGCTGCGGGGTAATTACTGTGTTTACCTTCACCATGGAGGCAGGCAGTCAGCTGGGCAGCGGCTCAGGTATTTGCATTGCACTGTGCAATTTTCATTCCACATGAGGGGCAACCTAAGGATCTGCATTCCTGCACTAACCACCCTCCACCCTCCACCCCCCACACACCCACACACACACACACACACACACACACCTCCAGCCCTGCCTCCACCGCTCAAACCCTAACAGTGCAGGTGTGGGAGTGATGAAATGTGTACCTGCGGTGTGATGACATCACCTGACCCCCCCGTCCCTCTCTCCGTGTCTCCAGACAGGGTGACCCCCTTCCATCTTGTGTCAGTGTGGGCGAGCTGGGGGTCAGGGGTCAGATGTCGGGGGTTGGCTGGGGGTCAGGGGTCAGATGTCGGGGGTTGGCTGTGGGCCCTGCCTGCCGTGTTTTCAGCAGACCCACTTCCCTGTCTTTGAAGCTGCTGCTAATTTCCTGACCGCACGGTACCAGACAGACAGGAAAAATGGTGATGATTGCACGCCTTGGCTTTGATCAGTGTGTGCTGGGAGTGTTTCTCCTTCACCGTAGTGACTGTAGTGTTGTTTCTTCTCTCACAGCGATCCAGAGCAAATCTTTTTTAAATGCATGGTTGCCTGTCCATTTGAAGAGGAGGTATGCTGATATCTCTCCCAAGAGGCCCGTGAACGAAAATTACAGGCCGTTGAATGGCTTAGAAATCCAAGATATTTTACATCTTCCATTGTCTGCTTTTACCATATTTAGAACTGCAGATTTGCCTGCGGTATGTTTCCTTTTCTTGGGTAACATCATACAAGACCTGTTCCTCAATGCCATTTTCTATTTAAAGAAGCAGCCGAAGACATTCCCATATCGCCATCATTATATGATTAGTGCATTACAGCATTGTGGAGGTAAATGCATGAGTTAACTTAAAATGTGTTTTTAGTGTTTGCATCTGAAGCAAATGACCCTTTCCCTCAAACACTACATTTGCATCTAGTGTTTGTGTTTGTTTTTCTAAAATAATTGACCTATAAATCCAAATGGCAAAGCCTGGAGCGTAGCAATACCTGGCGCTTTTCAAGCAAATGCATTAAACGACTAATAATTTACTGGAACTGAAAAAGGACGAGAAGAAAGCCAGTTGGAAGAGTTTCCTGGAGTATTTACCGCTCAGAATGCTGGCTTGGTAGCCCTGCATCATCCCTCTCTTACAGCAGACTGCAGAAGAGGACAGAGAGTAGAGGCTGCAGTGTCTGGGTCATTTCTGAGGTGGAGGAAACCTAGTTTTTCTGTTTGCAGCCTGCACTGTAAATACAGTGTGCTGTTGTTAGGGTCCCCAGATTACACACAGATTTTCAGTGTGTGGTCGTACTACCGGTGCTCTGGAAATGACATCAGTTTTATGCAGGAACTCATCTGTCTCTCAATATGCTAGTATTTGCAAATTGAAAGTGTTATTTAATGTTTCCCCCAAGATAAACATATTAAACACCACCACAACAAAATATGAGTGTCATATGAGAAGGTGGAAATAAAACAGCTATACTCCTGAGACAGTAGCATGCGGAGCTGCAGGTCCACCCTGAGAGATGCAGAATAGTATCATACATTTCCTCTGTAATGGTGATCCGTCTGTGGCTTTGGGTTTAGTGCAGAGGCACACGAGTCTCAGTGGTCATGGGGGGACAGACGCACTACAGGAAGTACTCCTTTATCAGAGGGGTTTGCCTTAAAAATCAGGAGAGGGAGTAAGACCTCGATCAATGGATTCTGAACCTGGCGGCTGAGGGTTTGAATCTTGCATGGGGCATAGCTGTTTTAGGCATGAGCAGTGTAGTCAGCCAGGTTACACTCTGCTAAATCTATTGCACAGTATAGCAAGTCTCTAGGGAAGAGGCCATCTGCTATGCGAATAGCTAATGTAATGTAATAATCAGAGTTATGGCTGATGAAAATATGCCGTCAGACAGCGGCGGCGGCATTGTGGTGGCCCGTCTGAGAGGGGGAGGAATTTCTGACAGAAGGCGAGCCAAACGCCTGTCTGTTCCGCACCGGTGCTAATTAAATTCTGCACCGAGCGGAGCTCCGGGATCAGTGCACCTGTACGCAGGTGTTCTGGTCCGCTGACCCGTGGGGGCCGGGCTCTTGGGTGGGGCCCCTCAGCGGCCTGGCCCACACGCGGCAGCAGGTCCAGCACGCGGCTGACTGTCATCATGCCAGCGCCGTCTGGCACGTCTGCCACACCAAGCAGCAACTTTCACTGGGTTTTAAAAAAAAAGCAAGAAGTCACATTCTTTTATAGAACATGGTGTCCTCCACACTGCCCCCTGCTGTCGCCCAGGGGTTATTTTTACAATCGTCCATGTTGGTTTGGTATCTGTTTTGGCACTTGCCGATTTCTTGCCTATCAGGGTTGGCATCCAGCAGCAGCCTCTCAGACCAGCCTGCTGGCCTGTCCCCGGTACACACTGAGCCATTTTGCTATGGAAACAGGAGGTGATAGTTGCGGCATCACAAACACATCCCTGCAGGGAAGCTCAGGTGTGGGAGCCGTAAATGGAGTGGTGAGATCCAGAGAGATGTAAGGTGGGTTACCTTTGGCCTGTAAAGTGGAATGAGCTCTGTGCCAGGGAGATCTGCAGAGACAGGCAGCCACACATACCTGCGCCTGCATGACCTCTGACTCGGGTTTGAGTATCTGACAGAACCTGCTCCTTTACCTTTGACTCAGTAGCAGAGCACAGCCCTGTGTCGTAGTGAAGACAGTGTGGGTGTTCTCTGGGCATGCTACAGCTTACAGCATGCTTACATTTTTTTGTAATTTCAGGATGTGAAGGCATAGTGTTAGCTGAGCATGACGATGGGTTTCTGGGCTACATTACATTACATTTATTTAGCAGGTGCTCTTATCCAGAGCGACTTCCAGCACAAAACAACAAAAGTGTATCTCTTTTAAAATCAGAGTTAAATCAGCAACAGTGTCAGACCAGGCTAACAACACTCCAGGACCAGTGAGTGTGAACACAACACCATTCAAGCACAAGTTAACGTGTGCTAATCTGAAACTAGACAGCCTGAAAAACTATGGGAAGTCAAGTACGTACACATCCAGGAAGGGTTCCTGGCTTCTTAGATTTTGAACCTTGTGTAAATGCACGAACGTAAACCCCTTTCCTAATCTGTAATCACAAAGCTGATACTAATGGTGTTTCAGCCTTCAAAGGCTTTCTGTTGGTGCACTAGGTGTGCTTGTGTTGACTATTTCAATCAACAGGTGTGTCAAAGGAGAGATGTGAAGCCACAAGGAAAATGAAACTGTGAAGAAAGCTTCCCTGTTTTTATGTGGACATTTTCCCAAACTTTGTTCAGACCTGCCAGTGAATAAAAGGCCATTTTTATCACGGGGAACAGCTGTGAACAGCACTGACAGGCAAATAAACATTTCCATTCCAGTGACAGAGGGTGTCCAGCCATAACCACTGGGGAGGGATGGATGGGCCAACTGCAGCCAGATGAACTATCGCGGAGGAGATCTTGTCAAATGCTTTTGCCTGTTACCATAAATTTTAACTCTGTACTTTCCAAATAAACAAAACCAATTTTTTCAGGATTTGTGTGTTGTAGATAAGCAGAATATTTCATTAAAGTGCACTCTACTTCAGCAGTTCAAAATAACATCAGAGCAGGAGAACAGCAGGAGAGCTGAGCAGGAACAGGGCAACTGTAATGGGGGGGGCGGCATTGGGGGAATGTGACGCTGGTCTGGATGATATAGCACCCCGGGGAGGGGAAGCGGTGCGATGGGGAGTCTGTCCTCCTGCTAATAACATTTAATTTGCTGCCGTGCGCCGCGTCCCCCCTGGCCCTGCTCTCTGCGCAGGGACCTGTCAGGCCGGCAGCCAGGGAGGAACGCAGCAACACGGCTCGCTGGCGTCGGCCGCATTAAGTCTCTGCACGTGTCTGCAGAGAGCAGACACAGGCCTTTATCACACTGGCTCCAGCGTTCTCTCCTTCCCTGCTTTGTCTCTCTCTCTCTCCTCTCTGTCTTATACTCGCTCTGTCTCTTACGCTCTCCCTCTTCCTCCTCCTCTTTCTCTCTTTCCCTCCCTATCTTTCATCCCCTCCCTCCCTCTCTCTTCCTCCTCTCTTTCTCTCTGTTTCCCTCTCTCTCTCCCTCTTGTTCCCTCTCTCCCCACTCCCTCCCTCTCTTTCTGTCTTTCCCTTCTCCTCTCTCTCTCTCCCCCTCTCCCCCTCCTCAGTGATGTACGGTATATTTCTCTGCTCAGCAGTGAGGGAGGGACTGTCCCCTGTGATGTGTCCCCCAGCAGATCTATAAAGCTGTCAGGAGCAGCACCAGCACAGCCACCCTGTCCCGTCCGGTCCCGTCCCAGTCACGAAAGATCGCCCCCCCCCTCGCCGCCCCGTCTGGCCCTGTGCTCCCACCCACCTCTCTGCCCCTGTTCTCGTACTCTCTTTCATGTGTCGTTAAAACTTCAAAAAAGATATTTTCTTTTAAGTGAATGAAAGGATGAAGCATTTTTTTTCCTACAAACCTTGTCTTTGAAGATCTTCAAATCTCTGATATTCATAAAGAAGCACAGTTTGCCTGCCAGAGGGAGCAGGAGAATGCACATTAAATTAAGACTCTATTTTTTTATGGAAGTTGGAGGAGACAGCAGCGATCCATCTCCCTACATCCTCTCCATTGTTAATCATCCTCTAATGTAGCTGGAGTGCTCTCGGGTCTTGGGTCCGGGGGAGTGGGGGTTAGCGTGAGTTCCCTGCAGGACCCAGCGTACAGGAGCAGTGCTGTCAGTCCTGTACTGCGCTCTCTCTCTCTCTCTCCCTCTCTCTCTGTCTCTCTCTCTCTCTCTCTCCCTCTCTCTCTCTCTCTCTCTCTCTCTCTCTCTCTCTCTCTCTGTCTGTGCCAGCCAGCCTGGTTACCATGCTGACGGAGTCGTGTTTAAGCTGGTATTGCTGACAGGTCCTTCAGGCCCTTGCTGCGAGGAACAGGCTCTGAAATTAATACATGCACTCAGATCAGAGCTCCTGGCACTCCCTGGCTGTAAAGCAACCATTAATGTCACCTAACCAGACACACAGACTGAATCAGTGGAGAAAGATCTTACAAATACATATTCCCATGTAAACAAATAGGTTGTTGAAGTAGGTAATGTATTGTAAGAAGATACAGTCACATGCAAGTGTAAGAGTCCACATTTCTCAAACATTGACCGTACTGCAGTGATGGCTGGTAGACTTCGCAAAGAATTTAACTTTAATCTGCAGTGAATCTGGATTACATTATTAAAAAGACAGTTTTATGATTGGCAGCAGATCGTTTTATTTAATTTTCCTAATTGACTGTGCAACATTACCAACATTGCGTACTTATCATTAAATTACTGTGATTATAGCAAAAACATCTGCTTGCATTAAATGCATTTTATAAAAGCAAGACTGTCAGAGAGTTTTTAAATATTAGTATTTGAAATGAATCGCTTGTTTTGTTTTGTTTTTTTCTGAATGATAATTTCATGCCACGTAGGCAGAGCTAAAGCACGTGTGTTCAAATAAAAATGCTTGTGACTCATGCAAAATAGTCAAAATCATGGTTTATCAGGTCTCATCCTGTGGAGGTCGATTCTCTGCCTCCTCTGGCTGTAGCTCACTGTCTCTGCCAGATGCCAGGCGCCCCAGATCTGCCAGACTAGCAGGAAGAACCTGGTGTATAATTCAGAGGTGAGACAGCACAGGTGGAGAGGACGGAGAGCCCCCTGTGTCACACTCCTCTCCTCTGTCCTCCAAACCACTGTCTAACGGCAGTGGTGGGAGATTGCAGACGGCTGCACCTTTGAATTCAACCGTGACGGCTACTGGTGAAAGGTTGTTACTGCCCCACCGCAGAGCAGAGAGGCCGGCAGGCAAACGCGGTGCCCGGGGGGTGAGGGTGTCAGGGCGCCCCCTGACCACAGCCCTGAACAGCCTGCTTCCCACAGGGTACCTGCCCATGCTTGGGTGAGCCGCTGCCGGGCGGAGGAGGTCTGGAGAAACGCTAACAATGCTAACAGGGCTTCCCACACATGTGCCGGAGCCTAATCCTGCAGGCAGGGTGATTGCATTACTGCGTCACGCTCGCGGCTGAATGTCCCTGCTGTTTGCGCTGCTCTGGTCTGCCCTGGATATTCGGCCCATGCACTGATAATTGGTCCTGAGAAACTGCCTCTCAACAGGCTTCCAGTGATCTGTTTGCACCCTGTTCCCAGACCTTAATTCGAGATAACGTCTCTCATGACAGGCCTGTCGGAGCCCCGGGGCCTGTCCTGTACCTCTGCCTGGGAAACTCTCTGCATCCCTGCTGCAACGTAAACACCAAACCTGTGTACAGTACACCTAATTCCATTTCAGCTTTGAGATTATATTAAAAGTTTGACTAATCAGATATATTACAAATTAGAGAATGTTTGCAAATGAATGAAATCACGGGTGCTGGCATCGCCATCTTTATTTAATCTGCACGCATGTGAACACGCGTTTCCTCACCGTGTCACTTTCTGCGTGACATGAGCAGACCCGCGAGGAATTTTCCCAGCATGCATCTGTGCATTAGAGGCGGCGTGTGGCAAATGTGCGGTATTAGCCTGTCCATCAGTCTGTCCACACCAGCTGATACGCCCTGGCACCCACCCACTCGCTGTCTGATCTCTCTGAGAGAGAGTTTTTCACTGTCATAATTCATTATTTCTGCATTAGTTTTTATGGTATGCCTCTCTACCCCGAGGATGGGGGGGGGTCATGTGTATCGTTTCACATACTGATGCATATGTCCACAACTTCAAACATTTTTTGCCGTGCTGTTTTGCTTGTAATTGCAGCTGCATGTGATTCATGTTAAAATAACGGTTAATCAGGTCGGCACAGTGTACGGTATGAAAAATACCCTGCTGCTGTAGTGTCCTTTTTCACCGATAATTCCAACTTTTTTACCAGCATGTTTCAAGAATTTGATGTTATGCTTTTGATCTTTATCATTATTATTTTACACTATCGGAAATTTTTGTTGTTAAAGTTTGTGCTTTGGGAAAATCAGATTATGTGACTGGAAGCAGAATATCGGCGTCATCCAGATTCTCGCTGTTTCTGTGAAAAATGAGGGGAAGACGGCCTGTGGTCCAGCCCTGGTAATGAGCTCTGTGTACTGTTTTTACTGGGAGAGTCATCCAGCAAGTTTCCGCACATGCAAAAAAGAGAAAGGATTTAATGTGGCATGAAAACCAGGATGAGAATTAGAGTGATTATGTAAATACTGCACCAATTTTTGTGTTTATTTAATAGGAAAGAAACCGAAAGCTTGTGTCTAATTGTGTGGTTCGTTTATTATTATTGCATTAGTGAGTTTTTTTTGGGTGTTTCTGAGTAGCTGCTTTCTGAAGCCCCTGCACCACTTTACTTTGCACAGTTTGTAGTCTTGGAATGAGCCACACCAAAATCACCTCTCCCTCATGGGTCTTTGTTTAAGACCAGCCTTCCCCAGCTCGTTGGCTGTATGTGGTTTCTGAGCCGCATGCAGGAGCTGCAGTGTTCAGTGTGCAGTGTGTTCTGTGGGGGTGTTGCCGTGGTGGGCGGAGCTGGTCACCTATCCTCTCAGGGGCGGATGGCTGATGGCTGCAGGTGATGGAGGGCGACCGATCCCTCATTCAGCTGAAAGTGGTTTGAGCAGCAATGCTGTGTGCTTTTACCTTTCCAAAAAAAAGTTGAAAGACTATTGCTCTATGAGGGCAAAGTTCATAGAGGCTAATCAGAGCTGTGTGGAATCCCCAGGCCTCTCCCCAGGTCATCAGAAAATAATCATATAAAACACAGAGGGCACTTCCCCAAACCGCTTCCCCCCGGAACACCCCCATATCGCCTTCCTTTCCTCACAAGGCTGTGACCCCCCTGTGTGCACAGTTACCTGATCCCTAAAACCAGCACGGCGAGACGCAGGGGGTGAAAGGGTTAAAAACGAGCGGCCTGTGAGTGGCTGGCGGGAGGAGGTGACGGAGGTTCGTGGGATGACCCGGGCGAGGGGAGTCTGAGGAGCGCGGGGCAGCAGGCCGTCACCGAACCCACTGACCCCGGCCCATGTGACTGTCACTGCGCATTAATAATTAAGGGAGGCTTCTTCCAGGACATGCTCTACTGCTGCAATAAATCTCAACCAGACTCCCCTCCTTCCATCCCACACTACCCTCCTCTTTCTCCGTCTCCCTCTGCATCCCTCCCTTCCCTCTCCTCTCTCCCTCTCTCCCTCTCTCTCCCTCTTTCTCTCTCTCTCTCTCTCTCTCCCTTTCACTCTCTCTCCTTCCTATGCCCCCCCACCCTCTCTCTGCCCTTCCATCTCTGTCTCACTGCTTCCCCCTCTCTCTCTCTGTCCATCTGTGTGCTGTTATTTTCCTATAATGATTGGGTGTTGTAGGTGCCATCTTGGCTTTTTGCGGATTGAACTGCAGATGCCAGTGAATTCTGTCTCCTCTCAGTGTCTGGAGATGGCAGGCTGGCTGTCCTGACCGTGTCCCTCCTAACAGCGCTGTTGCAAATGGGAGGCAGGTCACACTGAGGAAGACGCCCTGATCCCTGACCCCGCCCACAGAGGCCACGCCCACAGCACCTCCCTGTCTCTGCTTGTGTAGCTGTGCTTGGAGATGCATACTGATGTCACACTGCGATACGCACATATCAGCCAAGGTGGAGTGGGAGGGACTTACTTCTCCAGTTAAAGCCAGTTTAATGGCACCAGTCTAATTTAGCAGCATTGTGCTGGTGTTCCTGCTCTGTGTGAGAGGGGCTGATCTGATGCATGACGCCATCAGGCTGGTCACATGCCCGTGTGTGACTGGAGACGGAGGGCTTGCGGTGACGGATAAGTGCTCTTTTCCTTCTTTTATTCTCTCCTCCTTTCATCCGTCTCAGTGGCTCGTCATAAAGGGAGAGGCCGCGCTCGTTTCCTTTCCTGCCTTTCCCCTCTCGCCCCAGAACATAGGAAACACTCCACATCCACTCATTATCCAATTAAAAGCCTTGATTTATGTCAGACAGGGAGAGCTGAACAGATGCTGTACATTTTCATTACTGTGATTCTAAAACAGCCGTTTGAAAGCTGTGTGTGTATCCAGCGTGGGGAGTTTCAGAGTGCTGGACTCAGCGTGCAGCGGACTGCGCTGGGTGAGTTCAGGCCGTGAGTCCGGTCGGCCGTGCGGAGACTCCCTCTGAGCAGCCATCCGAGGGAAGCCATGCTGAAAGCACACAAAAGATTTCATCAGAAGAGAAAGGACTAATTAAAAGCTGGGCCTTTTTATATGGGTGAAAACTCTCCCATTTAAAATGAAATAAAGGAATGAAAGAATAAAGTCTTTGCAGAGAAGAATGGTTTTATAATCCTGGCGTCTGAAAGGCAGCCCAAGGCTCTGACACTCCAGGTCAGCATCCCTCTGTGGCTGAGTCGTATTAAAGCGTTAAGCCGAACGGTCCAACCGCAGTCAGAGCCCAGGACACAACTACTTACAACCACGACCGCTCACGACCACGACCGCTCGCGACCACGAACACTCGCGACCACGACCGCTCGCGACCACGACCGCTCGCGACCACAAACTCTGAAGACCACAACGGCTCACGACCACAACCAAGACCCCTAACCCTCAGGAGGAGGTGCTCTTCATTGCGCCTCCGCTCTGCTTGCTGTGGACTCCCCGCTGTGCTCGTGTGCTGGGATTATCACATGCCTTTGAGAAGTAGCCAATACAATCGCAATATCGCAGCAGACCCCAGACGCTGTACAGAGGGGAGTCTCCTCAGCACGGTAATCCCATAAACTGCCTGAAAAACAACACCTCTGCACCGCTTTCCGAGGGACCCCACCCACCCCACGCCGACTGGCAGTGATAAATAGATTCTTTCTCTAACGGGCCTAATCCTGCTAAACAGCACTAAATCCCATTAGCCCATGCATTGTAGATCCTGCCGCAGCACCTCGTCAGCCTGGCTGGGAGGGGAGGGTGCAGCCTCACGGGCAGGAGACCGCTCCAGCCTCTGGAGCCAAAAAAAGTGTGTGCAAGTGTGTGTGTGTGTGTGTGTGTGTGTGTAGTGTAGTGTGGTGCAGTGTGTGTGTATCTGTGTGTGTGTGTGTGTGTGTGTGTGTGTGTGTGTGCTGTGTGTGTGTGTGTGTTTAGTGTGGTGCAGTGTGTGTGTATCTGTGTGTGTGTGTGTGTGTGTGTGTGTGTGTGTGTGTTTAGTGTGGTGCAGTGTGTGTGTATCTGTGTGTGTGCGCGTGTGTGTGTGTGCGTGTGTGTGTGCGGGCTTTGATGTGCTTGGGACCTGATTTAAATGGTGTTTATGCTGCAGGAGAGCTGCAGCTGTTTCCCCTCCCCTGCACTTGTGTTTGGCAGGACCTCTCTCCCCTCCTCCTCAGGCTACCTCTGATAAGTGATGACTGTCATTTCCTGATTTATACGCATGTTCTTTCTGCTGAAGTAATAGCTGACCAACCCACCAAGAGTGTGCATAACTATGACCTGTGGCTATTAGAATTATTATAATATTATTTATTATTAAGTGTATTTTTAAGGACAGGCCCGTTTTTCTAGCACTGTCAAAGTATTAGTATTAGTATTATGTTTTGCATTTGATGTTTTCAGCCTTTTCCATGTCAGTAGCTTTACTCCATGTTCCACTGTCCACTTGACTTTGACTGTATAATGTCTTATTCAGAAACAGACATTAGAAGAAACGAATATAGAACAGCACTTTGCTTCTAAGTTAAGGGGCTGGTTTGGGCATTTGTATGGCCTAATTAACCACTAACAGCAATTAAATGCTATTTCTATTTTCGTTTATCCTAATTTAGTAACAAGTTTCACTCCCATTTTGCAGCCTGGAATCATAAACATTTTGTGTGCAGTGATTCATTCTGTGGATTTTTCATAGATACTGTTATTGAAGAGCAGCAATGCCACAGTGTTTCTGTAATTAGTGTTCCTCCTGGCAACACCGGACTGTTTTCATTTTGCGTAAATGCAATCTACACATACAACCAAACAGCATTTCAGTCGTATCAGAGAGGTGGTTTTCTGTGTGGGTTTCTTTTCCTGCTTGCTGCCCCGAGCCATTTACCAGCAAACCACGACTCTCCTCTGAAGCAACAGAGTGTGTGTGTGTGTGTGTGTGTGTGTGTGTGTGTGTGTGTGTGTGTGTGTGCGCACGCGCCGATCGGTACGCTGGTGTGCATGCTGGCATTTCGGCATTAGGCACAGAAGGCATAAATGTGTCACAGATGTGCTCAGCTTTTGTGCTGTAACCCATTTCTGTGGTGAAAGCGCGTGATACCAGGAAAAAAAAGAGCTGCTCTCTCCCTTTGTTTTGTGCTATTAATGTCATGCTTTGATCTGCCTCTTTAGTTGCTGGAATGACCTGCCGTTTGAAACGTCTTCGGGTGGCTTTGACAGTGTCCCCAGACATGCAAAAGCAGTGCATCAGAAGATTTAACGTGACACTCCCTCAGTGTTAACTGCAAGCACACGGCGGGAGCAGCGCATTTGGTGAAGCCGCAGCAGTACTGCGACGCATGCGCTCCGCCTGCCCGCTGTGGTCTTAATAAAAACTGCATGATCTGCTCTCCGGCTCCCTCACCGACAGCTCTAACTGCATTAACCCCCGCAGACACTCCTCACGCCAGAGCAGAGTTAACTGTTACCCACCCTCTGCTGAATTATTTCTGCTCCCTTCATTTCCTGCCGGTAACTCCGCGGTGATCATCCTCCCCCCAGATACCCGTAAATGTGCTGCAGAGGGAGGGCAGACGCTGAGTTTATCCACGTCTCTATTTTTAGGCACCTTTGAGCTCCTGAAGGTGTTCTTACACACTTTGGGGAGCACTGTCAGGCAGGTCTATGGTTTTAATGTGACATTCTGAAGGCTTTGGGTGTTTCCTGGGTTTTAAATCATGGGCCAGAGCTGCAGTGTTTCTGCCCAGCGCTGAAATGACTGCTTAAAGGAGCCAGGCAGGTTGAACTGTGTGAAAGAGACCCCTCTCTCCTGATTTAACTCAAGCACATTCTGGAAAAAATAATGTGGACAGTGTACAAAGTTTTGGTGCCAGTTGCAGGTTTGTGGTGAGATTTAGCCCTGATCGTGTAAGTCAGCAGAGATCAGTGTGTACGAGTGGCACACAGTGTCCACCCTGACCTTGGGAAGAAAAGGACTTCACGGATGGCAGGACAGTGATAGGCACCATAAGACGCCAGTGTATCTGTTCAGGAACACATGGTGCCTGACATAATCTCGCTGGGACTCATTACCATTTGAAACTTTTCGAAGAGTCTGTCTTCACAGGAGGATGGTGTTTGGCGACCATTCTGTGAGCCGTAAGAGAAGAGATAAAAACTGTAGATGAGGCAGGGAGTGCGATGCGCGGTGAGGGAGCTTCGTGAATCATCGACACGAGTTTGGAAAAGAGCGTGTTCCGGAAGGACCCGTTTGCCAAATGCACGCAATCACTGCATCTGGGAAACCTTCAGGCTGTGAGCTATTAATGGAAGAAGCTGATGTCAGTGGTGACTTATTATCTTTTATAACGGCTATTTGAGAAAACATACGCGAACGTTTGTGAAGTGGTGGAGCTGCAGCCGATTCGGTGAAACTCAAGCCACACATGGTTTAGTTTAGCATGTGTGTTTTCTGCCCATCTTGGTAAAACTTCACCCAACACAATACATCTTTCATACACATGGGTGAAAACAGGAGGCTTTGTTTTGTTTTTTTTTTCTTTTGAGATTTGCATTGTTCACTTACGTTTTTTCACATACGTCAGAAACAGGAAAGACGTGTTTCAGGCCTCTTTGATCCATATGCTTCGTGGCTCGTGTAGAGGTATTGTCAGTGAAATCTCCCTGCGCTAATTAAGACCTCAGGCGGGCTTGTTGACTCCCAAAAGGGCAGCGCTGGAGAATTTGCCCTTCTCGGAAACAGGGCAGGAGCTGCAGTCAAAACAAGCGTGTGTGCGGAGCCAAACTGAGGGCAGATTAGAGAGGAGGGGCTCGTTCTCTGCAGAGCGATCTCCGTCCGCGGGGCTCTGTCTCCTACCACACAATCGCCCTCACCCATCTGAGAGGCATGCGGGCACTCTGCTTCTGTGGCTGCTCCAGATATGAATTTAATTTGAGATTTTGCTTTGTTTTGACTCGGGCACTTACACGGTCCTGTTTCTGTTTCACTGTTACTGTATGAAACAGATCCGTCTCCATATGATTCTGCAGTCCTTATTTAGTCGTTCGCTCTTGTTTGCCCCCACAGTCTCCTGTAGTGCTGGAGTAATCTGTGTCTTTCCCTGAATTCCTGCAGAATGTGGGATGGAGCGTGTGCGCATGCTGAGTCCTGTGGCGTCACTCGGCCCTTATCCTGGAGCTCCAGAGAGATCAGAGCTGGGGCTCTCTGCCTACTGTAATGTGCTAACAGGTTATATGTATTTAAACACACATAAAGTAGAGCAGTTAATCCAGGCCTCGTGTAAGAGGGAGTGTGGGCATTCACAGCGCACTCCCCATCTGACACTGTGTTTCTGTGTAACGCATCAGCGTCTCGGTAGGTCCACATTTCTCATCTCCAGTGGAAATACCGAAAACAGAATCATCTTCTGCTTCATTCGGTGGCATACATTGCACCTTAAGGAGGCAGGCAGCTACAATGCACAGAGACCAATACAGAAGGAGGTAACCCCCCCCCTCTGCAGTTTTGCCCATACCCATGACTTCCTGCCTCCCAAATCCCCCTGGACACACCCCCCAACCTCTGGAACCAGGTCAGCGTCTCAGAATCCTGCCTGGGGGAAGCACACGCCAGTGCTGCCCTCTTCCCCTGCCTCTCAGTTTTAATTTCCTCCCTCATCTGTGTGTAATCAGAGCGTAATTGCAAAATAATTACATATTAGTAGACTGATAGAGAAATGAATTCTGGGCCGGGGGGTGTTTTTTATTATTGTCAGGCTGTTGCGATTGGATCGCTGCGAGAGTGCCACCGCTCAGGGGTGGGTTGCGTGTTGTGGTGGAAAGAGAAGCGAAAGCTTTCTGCTTCAGCTGGGGCAGAGTGGGGAAAAAGCTGATTTATAAGCTCCTGTAGCAGCGGAAGTCCTGCTGTCAAACGAAAAAGCCGAGGTGCTGCACTGTGCCAGGTTTAACAAAGAGCAGCAGAAAGTCAGGTTTAACAAAGAGCAACAGAAAGCCAGGTTTCTGTCCCTCAGCAGATGCAGAAAGAGCTGCAAGGCACTTTGCCACAGCACTAGAGAGCAACACAAATTACTGTTGATGAGCTCTGTAAGTGATCAGAATTTCGGGAAAGAGGGAGGTTGTTTTACTAAGCAGAATTCATTTAGAAAGAAGGCAAAGTGTCACTAAGATATTTAGTACAGTCTAAGAAAAGTCTAAGCTGTAGCTCCCACAGCAGATCCTGTATGGCGTAGTTTGCCGGTTTCCTTTACGAGGTTAGACACAGAGCAGTCTCTTCCCCCTGGGCACGCGTGCTTTACCGTTGGATGGTACAGATCAAAGTTTGCATTCTCTTTAGCGAAAAGCAATGCAGACAAATCCCACCGCTCAAAGCACATGATTTTACTAATGTTCTGCTTGCAGAGGGGGGAAGCATTCCCATGGCAGGGGCAGCAGGGAAAGTGTGGCCCCGGGGGCCAGAAAGGGCCCTGTCTCACTACGTCTCTGCTCTCTCTCTGTCTCTCTCTCTGTCTCTCTCTCTCTGTCTCTCTCCCTCCCTCTCTCTGACTCTCTCTCTGTCTCTGTCTCTCTCTCTCTCTCTCTCTGTCTCTCTCCCTCTCTCTCTCTCTCTCTCTCTCTCTCTCTCTCTCTCTCTCTCTCTCTCTCTCTCTCTCTGTCTCTCTCCCTCTCTCTCTCTCTCTCTCTGTCTCTCTCTCTCTCTCTCTCTCTCTCTCTCTCTCTCTCTGTCTCTCTCTCTCTCTCTCTCTCTCTCTCTGTCTCTCTCCCTCTCTCTCTCTGTCTCTATTCCTCCAGGTTGTCGCACGCGCACAGATCAGCCATCAAAGTCATCCGAAGAATGCAGTACTTTGTGGCCAGACGGAAATTTCAGGTAACAGGGGAAATAAACAGGGTTGAATAAAATGCCCCGGTAATCCTGAGGGGGCAGGGCGTGAGGGAGCGAGGGTGGGGGCGTCGCTGCAGGGTGAGCGTGGCTCTCAGAGTTAGTCTGTGACTGTTTGTCTGGCTCGTTTCTCAGGGCTTTGGCCCTCACACGCCACTGTGTGACCTGCTTCCCAAAGCTCTACTACACTACCTGCCCTGTTCCTTCCCCCTTGTACAGCAGTGCAGGAGCAATGTCTCGCCCCCAACCCGGACCATACTGTGACACGTTTGTCTGAGTACTAAAATAATGTCTCATTTCTGCTAGTAGAATCCTTGATACCCTAAATTAATACATTAAATTGAGCAAGATTTTGAGCACTGTACCAGATAGGTTGGGGATCTCTGAAGAGGTGGGCCCTCAGTCTGCATTACACTGCTTACGCACTATTGGTTCCAAATTGCACTGAGTGCCAGACATGCACCAGCGAACAAATCGCTTGCTGTCCATTTTCACTTTTAACAAACCATGTCCACTTGGTTTGAGAGGTGGAAGCCACCGGTGAGGTGGGTTTTATGACGTGGTCTGTTTCTCCCTGCCCTCTCTCGTCCGCAGCAAGCGAGGAAGCCGTACGACGTGCGGGACGTGATCGAGCAGTACTCCCAGGGACACCTCAACATGATGGTGCGGATCAAAGAGCTGCAGAGAAGGTGTGAGCTCCGCCTCGGTCACACCCTGAGAGCTTTAACACTGCACTCCAAACCTGCTGGAGGAGAATCGCTGAAACCAAGGGTGACTCTGAGGAGAAACGCGGGGAAACAGAAGGGGCTCCTGTGTTCAGCTCTCACTGTGCTGCAGGGGATCCTCGTTACCCTCAGTCTCCGGCTTTGTGCTGTAGAGCTTCTGCTCTGATCCGTGTGTCTGATAGCTCCTCAGGATCCTTGCGAGCTCCTGTATACCCCGCGGGACAGGGGACGGGGGACGGGGGACGGGGGACGGAGAGGTCAGCTGGCTCGGGCTTGGGGTGCTGGCCGGCTGCAGTGAGCAGCATTAATGAAGGAAGCTCGCCGGCCTCAGGGGAATTTCCTGTGTAGTAACGGCCAGCCCTGCACCTCCGGCTGCAGCCAGCGTCTTCAGATTTAAGGCCTGGTCAGGGAACCACTCACCGGCAGGACTGACACCTGTGTCCAATCAACATTTGTCTTTGACTTTGACTTATATATAAATGCAAGACTGATTTTATGCTGTGCAAATATATGTATTTTTCCTGTTAATTTGGTGATTGCTGAGCTTGCGGAAATGTGGTTCTAAAGAAAAAAGCAACACTTTTATTTGGTTTCTAGGCACTCACTTGTGATCTCAGCACTATGTTTAGCACTGACGGTTGTTCATGTGTGGTTATTGGCGTCCTGATTGCGCAAACAGAGCATTAGATGCTCTGAATAATTCGCTCTGGATAAGAGCG
The DNA here is from genome assembly GCA_019176425.1 of Megalops atlanticus. Lineage (NCBI taxonomy): Eukaryota > Metazoa > Chordata > Actinopteri > Elopiformes > Megalopidae > Megalops > Megalops atlanticus. Next base: position 1,128,834 of record CM032897.1, on the reverse strand, counting down.
TCTGCCAAACAACGATAATGAATGAATTCTAAGTTAAAAGTTAAAAAAATTTTGATCTCTAACAAAAATACTTTCAGCATACAGTCACATCATTTCTACTCATGAGTAACTTGATATGTTCTCCAAAGGGCAGTGGTTGAACATCAGTACCCAAAGTATGCTGATTTGTAGCTAAGGAATGTACCCATATTAACATGTTCATTAATGCACTGTATGTGTTTCACCAAATTATGACTGCTTTTAAGATGTGACTGACTTTGAGAGGGCTGTCCATCTGTTAACACGCTGTCTGTTTCCCACAGGTTGGACCATTCGTTGGGGAAACCTGGAATGTTTTTACCAGGTAAGAGAGCAGTGAGTGTTTGAGTGGTTGAGCAGGCATGCAGCACCCCCGTGCTCTCTCTGCACTCTTTCCCCCAATTAGTCCCGATTTACGACACTGAATTCCTCAAATTTAACAGCGAAGGTGCTCCTTTCTCTCCCCGTCTGTCAAAACAGCAGGGGAGAGCTGTTATTGAAGCTGAACTGTGTCGCTCTGCGGGGGGGACGACCCCTCAGTAAATATTTTTCGCGGAGGTGGGGGCTGGAGTTACGCTGGATTGTGTCCCCTTGGCAGGAGAGCTCAGCGGGCGTACCAGTGTTTGCGTGCGCACAGATCCGCCACGCCACACCACACTCTCACGCCTGTTTCTAAACATCTCCTGGCTGACCTTTTATTCTAACGTGGTTAAACAGTTGCATGATTGGACATTGTATTCGATTACGAGGTCCGTCTGATCCCAGATCAGTTGCACGTGCTCGCTGTGTTTACTACACTGGAGTTGACACATAAACTCGATTAGGAGCGCAGTCGTGCCTGGACTGGAGTCAGCTGCAGGGAGGCCAGGCAAACGCAGCGCTGCGAGGCACACTGGGTCATTACAGTGATGTACAGTCGTTGTGTCCGTGAGGTCTCTGCACGTTTCTCTCCGTGTTATTCTAGAAGAAATCATAAATAAAAGGGAGCCAGTGCATGTTGTAATCTGAGATTATATGGAAGGCGCACAGTAGCTCATGTCCTCGTGGCACTGGACTGGCTGTGGACTGAGTCTTCAGGCCAGGAAAACACAGGCCGTAAAAACAGCAGATGACCCGAAAGATAACATTTCTGAAAGAGACATTCGCAAATGTTTCTCCTCTAGTCTCGTGTTATTGTGAGGCCCCTGACAGGAGGGAAAGTCCTTGTGTGGAGTGAAGGGGTTAAAAACGTTCTCCTTATTTTTTACCCTCTAGAAAAAGGCGTAGACAAAGAGCACTACACCGTAGGAGCCAGACTGATCAGGCTGGAGGATAAGGTAAGCGAGCAGTGCTTCTCCTGGGAGCTGTTTGGTCAGATCTGCAGGAGATACACTGGCACTGCGAGATTGTCTAGTGAACAGTATGTGTTATGCCTCAACCCATTTACAGATCAGACAAACACATCGCTGTTTTGCACTCAACAATAAGACCTTTTACCCAGCGTCTCTCGCCTCTCCACCCTGTGTGTGTTGAGCTGGGTCTTTTGCTTTGTGTTTTTTTGGTATATTGTTGAGTTGTTTTTGCCAGTTGCGCAAACTTCAAGAATGGCTATTTTTAATATGACAAAAGAAAAGATAAAAGATAAATTCAATTATGTTCCACTTTCTAGCAAAGCCTTAAAACCAGTTTTTTTTGTTAAAGATGTCCTCTGTGAGAGAGTGATAAAGCAGTAGAGGTTCTCAAAATAACTGGTCCTCTGAAGGCCAAGGAGAAAACCATTTCTGAAATCACATGGTAGCTCTTAAAAGCAAATGATTGCCTGTATGGAGTCTGTCCCTGTGAATATCTGATGTGTTTATATTCCCAGTGAGGGGACCGGGGGTGTAAACCCCGTAACAGAGGGAAGCGCAGGCTGGGACAGATGGCTTGTAAAGCTGAGCCATGGTGCGTGGGAAGGTGACCGAGACTGAGACTGTGACTGAGAGCATCACTGAGAGTATGACTGAGAGCGTCACTGAGAGTATGACTGAGACCATCACTGAGAGTATGACTGAGAGTATGACTGAGAGCGTCACTGAGAGTATGACTGAGACCATCACTGAGAGTATGACTGAGAGTATGACTGAGAGCGTCACTGAGAGTGTGACTGAGAGCCTCACTGAGACTGTGACTGAGAGCATCACTGAGAGTATGACTGAGACCGTCACTGAGACTGTGACTGAGAGCATCACTGAGAGTATGACTGAGAGCGTCACTGAGAGCGTCACTGAGACTGTGACTGAGAGCATCACTGAGAGTATGACTGAGACCATCACTGAGACTGTGACTGAGAGCGTCAGTGAGAGTATGACTGAGACCATCACTGAGAGTATGACTGAGAGTATGACTGAGAGCGTCACTGAGAGTATGACTGAGAGTATGACTGAGAGCGTCACTGAGAGTATGACTGAGAGCGTCACTGAGAGTATGACTGAGACCATCACTGAGAGTATGACTGAGAGCGTCACTGAGAGTATGACTGAGACCATCACTGAGAGTATGACTGAGAGCGTCACTGAGAGTATGACTGAGAGTATGACTGAGAGCGTCAAAGAGAGTATGACTGAGAGCGTCACTGAGAGTGTGACTGAGAGTGTGACTGAGAGCATCACTGAGAGTGTGACTGAGAGTGTGACTGAGAGCGTCACTGAGAGTGTGACTGAGAGCGTCACTGAGAGTGTGACTGAGAGCGTCACTGAGACTGCCCTCCACCAGGGGACACCTCGCAAGATGAGAGCCGGGCCCGCAGGCGAGCGGTTACTCCCACCACTGCTCACAGCAACCGAGCAGCCACACACACACACACACACACACACTCTCACACACACACACGCACACACACACACACATACATACACACAGCACACACACACACACACACACACAGCCACACACACACACACACACACACACACACACACACACGCGCGCACACACACACACACAGCCATACACACACACACACACACACACACACTCTCACACACACACACACACACACACACACACACACACACACACACACACACATACACACAGCCACACACACACACACACATACACACACAGCCACACACACACACACACACACACACACACACACACACACACACACACACACACACACACACACACACACACACAGCCATACACACACACACACACACACACACACACACACACACACACACACACACACACACACACACACACACACACACACTCACACACACACACACACACACAGCCACGCGCAGTCACACGCAGCCCTCCAACTGCAACAGAGGACTCGGCGACAGCCAGCCAATCAGGTCGTGCGGAGTGAGGGCTCATTCCTGCTCCCTCACAGCTGCTCTCCTGCTGTTTATCGGTCGGAAAGGCCCAGGGGTTCCTGCATGCGGTACAAAAACGAACACATTGAGCATGTGCCAAATCAGAAGATGCTAACGCTGCAGTCCCCAGCTCAGCCTGACCCTCTACATCAAAGATGTGTTTTTTCTTTGTGTACTAGATAATGTGTCCGTTTGAGCTCGATTTTGCTCCTTAAAACAACATTCAGCATTGAGCAGTGATTCAGCAGTGTCTGAGAGGGCACAACACCAGGAAGCAAAACCAACACGTACCCTGCCAGAGAGGAAGTGATCTCCGGCCAGGATGGCATTCAGGGGTTCAAAGGGCCGTATCAAATGGTTTAAGAGTTTGGTTTATGGCCCATTTACTGCACATGCTGTGATTGCAATCTCCTGATTGGTAACACAGCATCTTACAAAAAAAACCTCTGTGTTGTTGTGTTGCAAATGGGGCTGTGTGTCAAGGCATGATTTTTTTCAGTGTAGCTCCGGACGGGATTTATATCAAAGCTGTTTTTCAGTCAGAAAATTTTAACGAGGGGTCATGTGGGTAGAAAAGTCTGATTTGCGGCTTCTGTGATTGTCTGCAGAGAAGCATCTTTTTAGTGGGGTGGGGGGTCTCGTCTGGGTTCACCCTCCCCTCACTACCGAATGAAGAGGTGGCAGATTATCCTATGACAGTACATCCTAATGGACATTTTACCCAGGCTGCATTTGCAGTGATGAAAGGCTTCTCTTTGTAGCACGTCAGCACTAATTCAATAGAACATGGGTGTAATTTTGTATGTGCGAGTCTGAGACGGACCCAACAGTTGCTGCAGCGGCCGGGCTCCTTTCTGCGTGTGAAGGAAACCGCCGGGAAATGAATGGCCAGAGTCACTGAAAAGCGCCTGCCAAGCAGCGCTGAGGAGATATTAATCAAAGTTTTCATATGTGCCTTTTGTGAATATGTGTACCAGTCTGCCTGTGCTTTCTCTGCAGAGCGTCTTGGTCAGACTCCAGCGAGAGCACTTTGTCCTCGCGCGTAGTGGCTGTGCTTTTCACACCGTCAGACAATGGCCGCGTTCGGGCTGGCTCGCACTTATTAGGGCTCCATTTTTCTTCCCTCCTTTTTTCAGCGTGTCACTGAGGAGCATTAATCTTTTTTAGTGAAAGTTTTGAAGCGTTTCAGCTCACCCTCGTGAGTAATACTCCATTAATGCGTCTGTCCTGCGCACTGGGGACAGTGATTTATATCTCCATGACAAAGCCACACGTTCAACAAATGTTTTTTTTTTATCTTTTTGTCTTTTTCTTTTTTTAGGAGGGAGAGAGGGTAGACTGGCTTAAGTGCTACAAACAGTTACAGGAAGATAGATTATGTTTCAGAACAAATTCTGTTTCACTCAGACAATACTCGTTAATAATACAGAGGAAAAAATGTCACCTGCTCAACCATTGAAAAACAGATTCAAAATGAGTTAAAGATGAGCTGAAAAACATGGCATATTTCTTTGATAGAAAAGAATATATAGTCTAGAGACACTGTTGAGATCCATGGCAGCCATGGTGACTGATTCCAGTGTGACATCATAATGTTACACATAAAGAAAAGCTTGAATGACGGGAACAATAGAAGGAATTTGTCCACTGGTAATTAATGCTTTCTAATCCTGAATTCATATGGGGGAGTCTTCAGCCATTAGAGCTCAGCATACAAGAAGAGCAGGAACATTGCCAGAATCAAAGCTGACATGGGCAATGCTGCGGTATGGTACTTATTTGAGCAAGGTGAACATTTTTAAGTGAATATCCCTGACTCTTTGTCCCTGTATGCTTGGTTGCTTGTGCCAGCCAATATCAATACATGTTATGGACATATAAACTTAAAGATAGAGAGATGAAATGTAGCTGTCTCTTGTGCCTGAAAGTCAAAGTCACTGTAGGAAAATGAGCTCAACATGCTTTGTATTGTAGTGTGTAAAAACAAGGTCTCCAAGTATAAAAAGGAAATACTGCTTTGTGAAAGCTGAGGTAAATAAATTGGTGGCAAATTGTATGTTAAACATTGAACATATGTAGCCTTGATCTTTGAGTATATCACAGTGCATAAAGTTCTCTTTTTATGTTTGTGGCAAGTCATCTGCAAGTCGTTTAGATTTGTGTCACCGAACTGTCGGTGCCTCCAGCTCACGGTCAGACTGCAGTCCGAATGCTCGGCTGAAACACTCATAAACATAAACATGTCATAACCGGTCCCTGATGCGATCTCTCAGGCCTGGCTTTGCTTCAGGCATGTCCTCGCTGCGTACTGTTTCAAACAGAAGTCCGACGCGATATCTCAGCATCGGCGCAGGACGGAGAGGGGGAAGTGGAGAGAATAATCGCTCCTGGCAAGTCTTCCAACAAACCGGTGTAGTGTTCTCTGGCTTCAACATTCGCCCAAAGGCATGAAATGGCAACACGGTGGCTTCCAAAGAGACTCCCCCAGAATTAAAGCTGTAAAATAAACAAGGCAGTTGTGTGTGGAAATGCCCCATGTTTGGGCAAGAGGAGAGACATGACTGCTTTATTGAAGTCCTTTAAAGGCTGCAGTTACTTAGGCAGCGGGACCTTGGTGAGAATACCCAGAAAACCTTGCCTCTTTGCCACTGATACGATGCCAGTGATGAAGGCTGTATTTACTGATTGTTTTGAAATTCACTGTGGTAGGAAGGCACATTCTAACAGTGATACAGGCTCTAACTACCTATTGTCTCCTTGTCTTCTTGTGTGCTTACTCAGTCATGACTCAGCTTAATGCAGAATTGTAGGTGTGTGCAGTAGGCCTGTAAAACAGTAGGAGTGGACAATGGTACCAGAGCTCATTGTATGTTACAGTAAGTACTTTTAATGCAAACCAAATATTTAGTGGGTGTTGATTGATTTAGTGGGTGTTGTTCTCCTTTGCTGTCAGGTGTATAAGCCTTCACAGACACAAGAGAGGATGGTCCCCGTTGCAGTTGAGCTCTGTCCACTTTATTTGATATTACTCACCTGATTAGGGAGGGATCAGGCTGCAGAGAGGAGGAGTCAGGCTACAGAGAGGGAGGAGTCAGACTGCAGAGGGGGAGGAGTCAGACTGCTCAGAGGAGGAGTGCAGACCACGGAGGGGGAGGAGTCAGATCACAGAGAGGGAGGAGTCAGACCACAGAGATGAGGAGTCAGGCTGCAGAGAGGGAGGGGTTAGATTGCAGAGAGGGAGGAGTCAGGCCACAGAGACAAGGAGTCAGGCTGCAGAGAGGGAGGGGTTAGATTGTAGAGAGGGAGGAGTCAGACCGCAGAGAGGGAGGAGTCAGACCGCAGAGAGGGAGGAGTCAGACTGCTGACAGGAGGACACAGAATGCAGCAAGGAGGAGTGCAGACTGCGGCCTGGTGCCCTGTGTCTGTCACCCCCCTAGGGGTTGCCTCGGCCCTTCGGCATATCGGATACGCCTGTCTAGGGTCTGGCTCTTTAAATCTGTATTTTGATATATGGTCTTGGCAGCAGCGAGGGAGCCAGGCTGGCCAGAGTGGCCTAAACAAAGGGAGGAAGCTTGGCGAGGAAGCCGGCGCTCGCTGCTGGAAAGCCGCAGGGCCGTGTACCGTGCACTGCTTCTGAGCTGCACCGCGCAGGCCGAGAGCAGCGGCTCATTCTTTAAATTAAAGGTTATCTATGGCGCAAAATCGTGTCACGCCCCAAGTTCCCTCCTTTTTTCCTTACTGTTATAATGAGCAATTCAGACGTGAGGAAGTGCTGACTCTGCATGGGATATTCTTTCCACACAATGGAGACGATATGAAGCACAATGCTTCAGTATGGCTGTGACTGATTGTGTTGCTCTGAGTCCTCTCCAGCCTCACTTTTATCTTGGACACAAAGAGCAGATAAATACCCGCTCCTTCATGTGAAGGGATACTTGGACCAGCCTTTTAAAACTTCAGGAGTATTGCAAACAGCAAGGCCCATAGCTGTAGGTGTGACACACAGCTCCAGAGGTTCACCCAGATGGGGGCTTTCAGCAGTGTGGTGTAGCGGTAAGGAGCACGGCTCATAACCCTCCCACCAAAGCAAGAGGAATAACGCGGCTGGGTCAGTTCCCAGATGGAGCAGAGGGTGCTGCTGTGTGTACCCCTGGGTAAGGTGCACAACCCACAATGCATCAGTAAATATCCAGCCGCTCAAATGGGCGATTTCTGAACTGTGTAAGCTGCTCTGAGTAAGGGTGCAAAAGTGATCCAATATAACTGTATAACTGTGTAAGCGAACTTGTTCAAAAATGCAATAATCAAGAAGAAAAGAAAGAGGAAAAAAGCATCCGAAGGCTCTGAAACAGAACCCTCTCATTTGCTCGTTGTTTCGGGTGCTTGCTGGCAGGGTCGGCCGCTGTTCCTCGCCTGTCTGTGGATGTGAGCTCATTTCTGCTGATTGATATTCAGGCCTCTGCATGTTAAATCAGATTCTCTCTGACAGCAGCTCTGTGTGAATCATTAGGCCCAGACTCAGTGCGGCCTCTGACCGGCCATCAGCTCCTCTCTCAGAACGGCTCTCCGCTCAGAGCATTATACTGTGTGTTTTTAAATATGAGGTAGAATTTAAATGTCCTAAATATACAGTTCCTTTTGAACTTTATTTGCATTGGCGCTATGGCCGTACAGATTTGGGATGGCTGCCCTAAGTGCAGAATGTTATTTTTGGCTGCAGCTGGAAGAAGCAGTCCAGCAAATGGTGCACTCCCTCTCTCACTCGCTCACTCACTCCCGGACTGACTGTGGCTGCCTTGGTCACTGCCCCACTGACTGAAGCAGTGAGATGCTGATCACCCTAAAGCATGTGAAGGCCATCAAAACAGTTCTAGTCAACACCAGCATTGCCTGTTTGACTCTTTTTTTCACAGTGGTTTGTCTGATGTCCTCCATCTTAATTTAAATAGAGAGCATACTGTCTTTAAGTCATTTGCAGAAGTTGACTTCTGTTGTTTTTTTTTTTTTCAGTGTGCACCAGTTAAAATATAAGCCAGCCATGCATACGTGCAGTGTGGATGTTCATTTCACTGTGTTCTGTGTGAGTATGAATCCTGTCCGGGCTCAGTAGTAACGCCCTGCAAAATGACACACTGTGAGTGTGAGCACAGCACCCCGCTTTAGGGAGACTTTGCCCAGCCATGGAGAGTGTGCAGTGAAGCTGCACTGAGAGGGTCTACTGGAGCACATTCACAGACAGGACAGCTTACACTCAGTTTAAGATAATGAATGTGAAGAATATGTTCCCCTGGCTACAATATCTGATAGACCAGAAAGGGAGTGCCTAATGTTTAGTACACACTGACTGAAATATAAAAATATAATATGGTTATTGTTGTGGCTATAACATAGTTAATGGCATGGTTTTATTTAAGTAGTTGCAGTTATTCCTCTTTTTGTCTACTTTGTGTTTCAACTTTCAACAGCTCGAATTTTAGCCATTTATACCTATAAGTGATATTACTACATCACTGAAATGTTTGAAGCCAAATGCTTTTAAATAATCCTTTTGAGTTCTCCTTGTCTCTGACATTTTGAGTGGTTGAAAGTGGACATTACATCATAGGGAGCACCCCATGAGAGCTCGCCTTCGTCAGTGAGCCCTGGTTATTACAGCACTGTGAGAGTGATTGGCGTTTTCTGTATGTGATGTTGTTCAGATGGCCATATTAAGTGCTCTGTGTACCTTTGCTTTGGAGTTGACCTGGATGAGAGTGTCTGCCAATCCCTTAAATGTACACGTCAATTAGACAGAGAGATAAGCATCACCAAACTGACATTCTTCCTGAAGTCGCTCTCTCTGAGGCGTCTCTTGAGAAGGAGCGCTCTTTGTGTGAACCTGGCTGTGCAGTCGTTCCCAGACAGCTCTGTCTGGGTCCCGCTGCAGTGTGGGGTGGCCTGGATTTGCGCAGGACTCTAATGAAGGGAGCGCAGGACGTCTGGGTTTGTGCGGGACTCGAGAATGGGCCCGTCCTACAGGGCTCGCATATACCTGATCCAAACTGGCCCCCTCACCTCTGTGTTCATGTCCCCCAGTGGTGGGGCCTCTGCCTCTGTAACACCCCTCTCATGTGTATGCCTTCACACGTGTACTGTACTTTATTGTGCAAATCAAAAACCAGCTGCCATCTGCCATAACTCCTGGCTGCATAAATACAGTGAGGGAGTGCGTGTAAAGGTCATGGATGGGTCAGTGTGCTGGAGCTGAAATACAGGCCCATTTTTATTGTCCCCTCAGCTGTTTTTGCACTGAGTGCTGAACAGGCTTTCAGGCTCGATACTTTATACCTTTGAACACCGTTTAAATCAGTCTTCTTTAGTATGTAACTGTAGGCAAATAATCTGTGTGTGCATGTTTTCATGTATATGTGTGTGTGTGTGTGTGTGTGTGTGTGTGTGTGAGAGAGAGAGAGAGATTGACATTTTCCATTTATATTGAAATTGTAAACTATAAATACATTAAACTCACAAATCTCCATTTAACCTGGAGACAGTGAAAGGAGGGGGTAATTTAACTTTGCAACGCCTGTGTAGGAATCTGCTCATGTTGCCTGTGGTCAAGACGTTTCCGGATCCAAATGTGCTGGGGAGTTCCTCTTCACACACCCTGTTCTGGGTCTGTGCAGGTCTGACAGCTCCTCTCCCATCCTGATCACCTCATTCTCTGCTTCTCATCACGCTGTTCACTTTAGCCGAACGGGAGGAGAGCGATCTGCCAACAGGGTTACGGAACTTCAGCCATTTCTGAAGCTGAACATAATTTCCGGTGATGGAAATCCGAAAGCAAGAATGGAATTGCACAGTTTGGCTGCTGTTTGTCATCTTCTAATGTAGTTGAAGACTTGAATGAAATTCCAAACTTTTGTTTTTAATATAACGTCTATTATATCCTTATTTTTGAGGCAGTTGTAATCCTCTGAAAACTGTTTCTGTGAAATGTGTTATCACCTCCTAAAGTCGTAACTTTGTGCTATGGCCCTAAAGCCACAGTGTGTCACAGAAAACACAGGGCAGTGATTCATCGGTAAAAGCCCTGTCCCTCCTCTCGTGCGTCTGTGCTGTTAATAAGCCCGGCACATGTTGCCGTGTGACTCTTTGTCCTCTTTTCTCATTTATTAGCAGTTTGTTTCCTGCTCTGTCTGTGCATCTCCCCTCCTCTGTGCCGACTGGTGACCCAGGGCCTCCCTCCTGCGTCTCACAGAGACGGCGTCTCATTCCTGCTGTCTGGGGAGACAGACAGGGAGAGAGAAAGGACAAGATTAACGGCTCCTCTGACTCCCGAGTTAAAGCGATAAGGAGCAGATAATGTGTTTCTTCACCCCCCATAACTCAGGTTGAAGTGCCGTTCAGAGCGATGCAGATCAGTTTTCTCAAAGATGGCCGCTGTACCCTTTGTTTGTCACCCTGTTTTTTTCCGTATTTTGTTTGACATGCTGAGAGCAGTTATTTAGTTTTCCTCTCTTAGCAGTATATACTTTACATTCCATTTAGTCATTTGGCAGACGCTCTTATCAGAGAGACTTACAAGGCAGGGAGCCATAAGTGCATATAATAGGGCCTCATGAACAAAGCAATGCACAGATTACATTTCATGCTGTATGGTATGTTGCTCGCTGATTGTATGCATTCTAGACACATTGAAGTCAAACCAGCTTCTAAACCTAACCAGTAATATGGCGTGTTTTTAGCAAGGCAGCCATAACTGCTCTAAATTGATAGCTGTTTTGTGTATGCATGACGCATATGAATTATCGTATTTCTACATAATCCAGTGTAGGTTGGTCTTGTGGTTGCTAACCTCCCCTGATTGCAGAGCCCTTTTTGACAGAACTGTTTAGCTCTGCCTTGTGCCCCAGTTCCAGGGGAGGGTTTTAGGGGGTTCACTCTCTAATCTGGGGATCTGTCAGCACACGAAAACCATTAACCCTTCACTCTCCACACCACCGCCCCACGCCCCTGTCTCTGGAGGGCCATACCTGTGGGAGAATGGGGGAGACACACCTCTGAGAACAGCTGAATAGGCAGATTTGTGAATATACTGTGCTGTCAATGTCTATTCATATTGCTGGCAAAATAGGAGCAAAAACATTATAAAATGGGAAAATTTTTTTATTCTGCTAAGATTTGTCTTCTCAGTGTAATAGATGCTTGGAGGACTTACAAAATACACAGGGGCATATATATGGTTGTCTTGTTTTATAGGATAAAAATCATTGTTTGTGAACAATGTGACTTTAATCTTGATAGCACTCAAGAGCAAAGTTTAGAAAATTAAAATTTAAGCATAAAAATGGTCCAGTACATTTCCCCTATTTAATCAGGGTTTGTAAAATTATGGAGGGCACTGTGTCCATCAGTCCTAGAGAGACATGGGGCCCACAGACAGAGACGGGGGGGACCCTCACAGGGGTCAAAGCTGTTCCTTCCCTGCAGTGCCCGGGAAAGGGAGAGGCGCAGGGCGCGTATGCGGGTCGGGCGCGGGTCAGGCGCGGGGAGGCGATGGGCACGGCCACATGCTCCTCGGGGGAGAGCTAAATCACTCAGACGAGGCCGCTGTGCTTCCCGGGTTTCCATGCGTCCTGCTGGGTCACTGGGACGCGGCCCGCGTGAGAGGCCAGGCCTCCTGTCTGGAGCTCACTCAACACCTTCAGCTTGGCACAGGGCTCAGTGGTTATGCGATACCTCAGCCGGAAGCCTCCCCGCCTGTCCAAGTGCCCCCCCCGCCTCTCCCACTGTGCTGCCTCTCCCACTGTGCTGCCTCTCCCACTGTGTTGCCTCTCCCACTGTGCTGCCTCTCCCACTGTGCTGCCTCTCCCACTGTGCTGCCTCTCCCAGTGTGTTGCCTCTCACAGCTGCCTCTCCCACTGTGTTGCCTCTCCCACTGTGCTGCCTCTCCCACTGTGTTGCCTCTCCCACTGTGCTGCCTCTCCCACTGTGTTGCCTCTCCCACTGTGCTGCCTCTCCCACTGTGTTGCCTCTCCCACTGTGTTGCCTCTCCCACTGTGCTGCCTCTCCCACTGTGTTGCCTCTCCCATTGTGCTGCCTCTCCCAGTGTGTTGCCTCTCCCAGCTGCCTCTCCCACTGTGCTGCCTCTCCCACTGTGCTGCCTCTCCCAGTGTGTTGCCTCTCCCAGTGTGTTGCCTCTCCCAGCGTGTTGCCTCTCCCAGCTGCCTCTCCCACTGTGCTGCCTCTCCCAGCTGCCTCTCCCACTGTGCTGCCTCTCCCAGTGTGTTGCCTCTCCCAGTGTGTTGCCTCTCCCACTGTGCTGCCTCTCCCAGCTGCCTCTCCCAGCTGCCTCTCCCAGTGTGCTGCCTCTCCCAGTGTGTTGCCTCTCCCAGCTGCCTCTCCCACTGTGCTGCCTCTCCCAGTGTGTTGCCTCTCCCACTGTGCTGCCTCTCCCACTGTGCTGCCTCTCCCACTGTGCTGCCTCTCCCAGCTGCCTCTCCCAGCTGCCTCTCCCACTGTGTTGCCTCTCCCAGTGTGCTGCCTCTCCCAGTGTGTTGCCTCTCCCAGCTGCCTCTCCCAGTGTGTTGCCTCTCCCAGTGTGTTGCCTCTAAATGAAGCGCACCTCCCGCCCGGTCACGGACTGCACGCTCCGCACGCAAACTGCTGAGTGTGCACGCTCAGGGAGGAGAAACACAGGTGCTGGGAGTGAGCCTCACATCCTGCTCTGACTGTCTCTGTGTTTTACACACCGGTGACTCATTTACTGCCAGTGGTGGAGGGGGGTTACGGAGAGGAACAACTGATTGTGTTTGAGATTTTGTGCTGTGTTTATTTTAGGCTCATTTGCTGAGAAATCATTTGCAAAACCAATTTCGCAACTTTACTCACATCGACGCTGACTGCGTAGTAAACACTTTCTTTTTTGCAGGCTGACATATATTGTGAAATTTTTTTTTCTGTTTATGACAAACAGTTTGGTTTAACTGATTACTAATGTACACTAGCATGTTAATACATTATCATATTTCTTAATATATTGTCAGAATAGTTATCTTGATTGAGTAACCTGTGTGTTTCAGTTACACATTCAGATATTGGAGATAGAGATGCTTTTTACAGATGCAGTTCAGATAGTTTTCTAGTGATCAGACATCTTCAGCCTCCCCGGTGATTTGACAGGAAATTAGCAGCTAGGGTCTCTCCCATAGGGTTTCTCATACGGAATGCCAACATCTGTCCTGAGAACGGGAATGTCTAAATGTTTATATTTTTTTGAAAATGAAAATGATCATTGTCTGCTTTTTTGTGAGCAAAGGGCAGGAGTTTGGAATGCAGTCTTTCCTATGAGCAGAAATGCCATTGCAAAACACACATTGAACTGCTGCCCAAATAGTTAGTCAGAAATAGAAGCCGGCAGACATGAAATCAATGAGGAAGCATTCCAGCCTTCTGAATAAACACAGTCGCAGTGAAATCAGCAGCTATTTTCTCGGTGCCGTAGAAGGCCGCCTCGTCTCTCTGCCCCAGACCTTGGAGGTTAACCGCTGCTAGTGTTACACCGCGCTACGGTTCGGCGGCAGCGTCGGCCGCGTAGCAGGGGAACGGCACGGCGTGTCTGCTTTTTTTAAGCAAATCGCAAAACACAAAACGAGTCGCCTGGTAACCAAATACGGGCTCCACCCAGGAGATTATATGGTTGAAAGAGCCACAGGCTACTAGAATAATAACCCCATCTCTGACTGCGCTGAGGAACCCTCGGGGAGGGGTGGAGAGGGTGCAGTCGGTCAGCTCGCCCTGCGTGAAACGGAGACCTCTGCAGTTTCAGCTCTGTGGCAGTGTTGTTTGCTCCCGCCGCTTCTCCAGGGAGTGAACAATAGGATGACGGCCTCACTCAGACGCGTCCCAAACCCGGCCGCTTAAAGCGTCTCTGTCTACTTTCTAGGCATGTGTTTTGCGGGGGAGGACATGTTGCTCATTCCATCTGACTGCGTCTTCGCTGGAATCCAGTCCTTCTCTGTGCCAGCTGCATGTTGGTGCCCTGACCCCGTGCGCAGTTTTTAGACTGCAGTGACCTAAGAAAGCTCCTCTGCGCGGTCTGTGTGTGTGTGTGTGTGTGAGAGAGGGGCACGTCCACCAGGAAGATAAAAACGATCACAGACAGAGAGTGGGAGGGTGGGATACTGCACTGTGAAAGTCATGCTCACGTGTGAAAATCTGCGGTGAACTTCGGACTCGTAAATGCTGAGGTGTGAGTTCCCACCGAGCGCTGTATGTGGGCACAAAACCAGTCCACAGTTTGGCTCTAATGTGGTCAGTGTGATGTGCTCTGTTCTTCCCTGACCCATCACCTGCTGTGCAGAGCAGACACAAGGACCCTCTCCCACTGCAGCTCACTAATCTCAGCAAACATCTCAAATATCTCCATTTTTAAATTATAGCTGTTCTTCTTGCCTGTATTCCATGATAATGGCTACACCTATACAGCATAAAGATGAGTAGATTTGCACACTTGCTCTAAGCAAATGGTGGTGACAGTGTAATGAGGCTTTTTTTAAGTTTAGAAAACCAACTTTAGAGGAGAAATATCTGGTTTGATATTGACATGATAAGAGAATGTCAGTGCATTCGTCGGTCCATATGTAACTGTGCCCAATTATGGCCTCACGGTTGCTGTTACGTGATTGGTTTGTGTGTCCGTGTGTCCGGCCTGTCAGAACTGAGAAAGAATGATTAATTCCATCAGGCCATTCACACACCATGCCATATATGGTCATTACTGAGGGTGACTAACATGGGAGTGTGACAGAATTATATTTAAAAACTCACACCTTGTTTTATTATCATAGTTTTAACCTTTGAGCTCAACCTTCATCATGTTCTTCATTCTCTGAGAAATATCTGAACTTATGTTAAAAAGTAGTTTGGTTTTGTAGTCACTGGAGAGACACTGACCAAATACACAAAAGTAACAAGATCAGACCTAATAAAAATAACAAAATGGTTTCGACCTATCAGAGTGTGTAATATTCATAATTTATCTAGTTGGGTCAGCGAGGATGACAAGCTTACATTTCTGTAAGTATTTGGACCTCTCCCAGGTCAGCCAGAGGACACACTATGCATCCTTAACATAACAATAATTTAAGGAGTCAAGTGTGTTCCTCAAGAATGCCTTGTGAAACTGTCACATTTGCAAACATTAAGAGAATGCACACACATATCAAATTGCTCAAACAATCAAATAATAGTCATTTAAACCTGTGACTGAAGAGTCATTAAATCTACAGAACCAGACCAAGATGGACTGGGCTTTTTTTTTTTGAGGTGCGGGAAGAAGGGAAAAAGGAGTGCTTAAACATTCTGCTGCTTTTACAGAACTACTGATATTAAAAATATATCCAAGAAATGTAAAGAGGCCTGGGTAATTTATTTTAAAGAATGATGGGCTTTGGCTATTTCTCTTGATAGCAGAGTTTCTGGGAGGGCAGAGTTTGGGGGTAGCATCAGGGAAGGGAGGTTCCAGTACAGTCTGCTAGCCCGTGTGAGCCACTATATACTCTCAGGAAAAAAAGGGTTTCCAGCGGGGTTCTTCCTGGAGGTGTAAGATTTTGCTGAGAGGTATGTTCATCTGAAGAGCCCTTTTTTGAAGAAATGATGCCTGAGGGTTCTTTGTGAGACAAAATGTTTCATTGAGAACCCTTTTTGTGTAAACCGTTTTTTGAAGAAAGAGTTCCTCAAGGATTCTTTGAGGGTGAAAATATTAAACACAGAATGCAAAAGAGTTCTACCTAGAACCATTAAAGATCCATTCTACAGGAACAAGACAAAGAACCCTATATGGGCCTAGTTAGAACCCATTTTTCTAAGAGTGTAGGGAGAGTAGTGGGGATGGGGGGGGGGGGTAATGAGGGGGTGGCAGTTTTGGCAGGATCCTCTGCTGTCTCTGGGAGATAAGGCTGGATGTCTCGTGTCAGTGACCAGAAACAGCCACTGAACGTTAGCCAGTCTCCCAGCTGCAGAGCTGGCATTCTGGCCCAGAGGCAGCAGGGTCGCGCTGGCATTATCTCATTAGCGACCGTCCTCACTGGAGGAGAACGGAGGAGCGGCTAACACGGGGACACCTTTAACTCTTTCATCACAGTGCATCACCAGCTCTCTGACTCACAGATGCATCTCTCTCATTCCGGCGAGTGGGAAACTAGAGGGAAAAGCAACGAGACTGTGTGTGAAAAATGCTGCTTCAAAGCAGAAAGCAGTCTGGGCAGAGCGTTGTGTTAGACTGTGAAATGCTGTGAAAGAAAAAGAGGGAATTTTTATGCTTCTAATGAGAAATTATTTCATTTTAGAAAGATGTGGAATATGAATATGCCCTTTGTGCATATGTTTTATATATAGATTTAATACAATAAGGATAAAGAGTATGACATCACTGGGTGAAACTGACACCAGACTCCTTAGCTTCACTGATTTCCACCTCGTGGGCTTTGTGGGAAGGCAAAATAAAGCCCAGACAGTTATTTCAGGATGTGTTCAGGTCATTTTTAACATTTTAGGACATTTTTAGTGTGTGTTTTATTTCTGTTCTGCCTGCATTTATACAGGGACCTGTGTTTTTCTTTGGCAGTAATTACAGGGGAATATAACTGAGCTGTGAGCTGTGGAGGAGCTGTGAAGTAATAGCAGGTTTTGCAAATGGACAGTGTGACTCATTCCTTTTTATATCAGCATGCATTTTCATATCTTTTCCCCCCAACTCCACAGAGTGTGAGGGTATGAGTGACAGACAAGCCCTTCAAGAGGCAAACGGTCCAATACTGACAGGATCACACGACCCTCACACACCCCTGACAGAACATGTGAAAGCAAACAGGCTTCACACATGGATACCTGGAGTAAAGAGACACAGAGCTAAAGATGGAATTTGGTAGATGATCAGTAGCGAGGTTGAAGAATGAACTGAAATTTAAAACAGGGAAGGTTTTCTATTTCGGAACCTCTTGGAAAAGTGATTGGAGGCAGAAGCTGTTGGATTTCTCACACCTGTTGATGCCGCCAGCGCTGTAAATGAGTGACCGACTTGATGCAGTATCGCACGGCACTGTCCTGGCGGGAAAAGCTGGAACAGCCAGTTATTCAATTTACGAGCCAGTGGAGTGCAGCGTAGGTCACAGACTCCACCACAGCGAGCAGGTTACCCATTCTAAATTCTTAAAGTTTTTCACGCATTAGCTGTGTGCGTGAGGAAGCCCTGGGGAGGCCGGCTCTCTTTAGGTGGGGTGTTGTTTTGTTTCCATCGACACACAGAATGGCATTCCAGCCCTCCAAGGTATTTAGGAAACTCCCCGATTCAATACCCATTATACACAAATACAATTAAGGCTCAGAGACGAAAATAGCTGGATAATCTGGAGACCTGATCGCTGGTCACTTTACAGGTTGTTTTCTGTCATTCTCTCCTTTGTGCTGTACCTGGAATGCGTTGTAAATGGGCTTCTGGCTCCAGCAGAAATATGATAATCATCGATGTAATAATGACGTTTTATTAGCCATTCCTGCTCTGCTTTTTTCCACTTCAACGGTATTTTCATGAGGGAAGAAAATTCCTTGGAAATTACACACCGAGACAGCAGTAATTGTGGCCCATTAACTATTTGTGTGCGTGTGCAGAATATCTGGAGCTTAAACGGTTTTGGAGTGAAGCCGTGTGGGACCCTCATGTCTGAGAGCCGGCTGGCGCGTTCCTGTCAGGACACCTCCTAAATCTCCCCGCTGGTTGTGTAACGTCAGTGATTTCACCTTAAATCTGACCGTCAGCCGGTCTGCATGCTGCACTCGTTTGGGTTTAGAGAAAATGAGTGAGATTCCTGACCTCATCCACTGCCTTGTGCCAGTGACTGCGGGAGCTCTCTCTCCACTCAGACACGGCCTCCTCACAGACTCACTCACTGCCACGCTGCGGTCTGAGGTTTTCTGTGGATGCAGAAAACTTCACTTTTAGTAATTTGTGGAAATAAAAGTTTTTTTTTCTTACTTAATATATCTCTGATTTTTTTTATGGCCCAGCAATAGAATTAGTAGGCTATTATTATCATCAGCGCAGTATAAATTTGTCATCCACATTAGCCCTTGGAAGGTAGCATTGGAGCGTGGAGCAGGGCCTCGAACGTGGTGTTGCAGTAAGTCTGAACAGGATAATTTGTTCTACGTGTGCTACCATGCAGACGGCAGTCTGGCATGTGTCGGTCACTGTATTTCACCCTGTAATGCTACTCCAGGAATGTCCAGCAGAAGTTGGACACTCTTTTGTAATAGCTGAAACTGGCCGGGGGAGTAACTGAGGCAGACCCTAAGAGCTGAGCTAGATGCTTGTGGAGGAAAGGGGTCCCCAGAGGTGCTCCCTTCATCACCCAATAGCAAAGCTCCCTCACTCAAACAGCTGTCCCCTCCGCATGTATGCAGACTTCCTCCCTGTGTGAGTTACGTTTTATTCCACCAGCATGCCAGACTCTGGAAAGATGTGTAAAGAGAAAGAGTTCAAGGACCTTCAGAGAGGAGCTGTGTCCACTTCTCTGGCCCCAGTCCTGCAAGCTCAGCACTCTGGTTAGCATGTCTTTGCCATGTGCTTATGTGCTTTATCTGCTGTCTGCATGTGTCAGTACCACTGCTCTGGGTTATGAAACCGGAGGAGCTGGGGATGGTGTGGGTGAACGTTCTGTGCTGGGTTAACATCCGTTCTTTTCCCAGAACTGGGTCAGTTCTGACTGTGCCTGACAGCACGGCAGCCAGCAGCAGAGAGTGTTGACAAAAGGAGCAGTTAGTTAGAAAGCCATGTATGAAAACCTGTGGGCATTGCTGCACAAATGTACAGAGACAGAAGAGATGTTTGTTTATGCAAAGTCATAGATGCCCTTTGCTAGTTAAATGAAAACTGTTTTACCTCAGAGGACTGTGTCAAAGGTGAGGTGTTTTCCCAGCTGCTCGTCAAAGCTCACAGCGATGAGGAGCTAATCTTGTCTCCCATCAGGCCACGCCCTGTGTTTGCTCCCGGGGGAGTTATCCGCCGAAACGCTGACATAATTGCAGGACCAGCCCATGATAACGCTGCGCCTGCCCTTGGCACGCAGACAGCTCCTCCGCATGTCACTGGCCATTCATCATCCCTGACTGCAGGTAACAATAACACTGTCAATAACGGTGTCACCTGAGGGTGAGGCTCCTCTCAGGTGTGCGGAAGGTACGGCTCAGCTCACCTGTCTCCCTCACGCAGGTGCCGGGAGTAGGACATGGAGTAGCGTGTGAGGTCATTCACCGCTGCCCTGTTAGTGAAAGACTGAATGCATCTGCACACTTTCACTGCATATTCCCTTCCTGTTTGCTGATTCTTTTACTTTTTATTAATAAAAATAGCTTTTTTATTGGTCTCTAAGTAGGAGTCTAAGTTGTTTTAAATTTATAAATAGCTTTTATTGAAGGATCTTGGGAAATATTAATGGCCGCCTACATATGAGCATCTTATTCAACTCTTCATAAAATCATAATTAAACTGAGTAAAGTGATAATTCCTCAGTTTCCTACACACTGTTCCAAGCGTATAGAGCAGTTACTCCATGTCCCAGACAAAAAAGTCTGTTTCTGTGATTTTCTGTAGAAATCTCTCTGGTTTTCTGGTTGTAGTTTATTTAGACTGAGAGGTCATTTACAGTGTGGGTTGGTGTGGAGAGGGGAGAGGATTGCAGGGTTTTATGGGAACTGCAGGGTAGACTCGGTTGCCAGGTTGAGAAAGGGGAGTTGAAAAAGGGAACGTAAGACACTTTCGGCATGGACCCTTTGCCAGGGGTGTTATGAGATCAGTAATAATCTTGTGCCAGGAACTAGTATCACACTTTGGCATTGATGCCCTGCTCTGTTCAGTGGGGGAAAAGTGTCCTACTGGCCCAATCAGTACTGCCTCGGGCCATGAAGGTCATCCAATAATGTAGGTCACAAGAGCAGTACCAAGACACAACCCTGCTTCACTTTGCTTTGCTTCAGAGATGTGCCAAAATAAGGTTATGTTGAGGTTATGTTATAAGGTTATGTGTGGGTCACAGAAAACTAAACATTGACCAGTGGTTATCTGTTAAAGGAAGCGGCGATGTTTCCTGCTGCAGTGTGTCAGTGTTGAATTGAAATAAGATGCACGCCACCCCACCGCTCCACAGCCCAGCCTACTGAGTAAAACTGTGTGAAAATGCATTCGCTCTGAGGGTTTAGCTCTCTTCTCTCTGTCTGCTTCTCTGTGCTCTATGGGAAAGAGGGAGCCTCCGCTCCAGGGAGACAGCGATCACAGCAAGCCCACATGAAACGCATCTCCTTTGCCCGCTCCTAAATCTGAATGTTCAAAGAAGCAGGTGGGCGTTCAGAAAACAAGTTATCTACATGTGTTCATGAATTCATTTCTCTTAAAAACTAATCAAAGCATTAACCATTAAATACATAAATAAAGTTTCTCTGATGCTGCTCCTGTTTCTCTGAATGTAAGAACGTTTTCTCCACCTGCAGCGTTATAGCTTGCTGTATTAGGGCATGTTGTGGGTCATACAGTTTATTCGGCCGGTTTAAGAGGCCACTGCAGAGTCTAGATCCTCCCTTTAAGAGGGGGGTTGATCTCCTCTGAGAACCGCAACAGCAAGAGGGCTGGTTTAGATTTGAACTCTGTTTGATGACCGGAGCGGTTGTTATGGCAACAAGCATGAAGTGTTCCGCAGAGCGTGTGCAGTTCACACGTGTTCGCGCTTTCCCTTCGGAAATTTCCGGGCGCTGTGTCCACACCCCAATGCGGTCAGACACACGGTCAGCGTTCCTCTGCTAATTTGATTAATATACGGAGGACTGGGATAGCAGTGATCGCACAGATGCTATAAAAGGAAACGAGTTTAGGAGAGCGGGTTTCATCTGAAATGAGTCTCTGCTGATTGTCATGTTACTGTGTGCTAAACCCT
>CM032897.1:1017500-1102500 GCA_019176425.1 Megalops atlanticus | reverse complement strand
CCAGACGCTGGCCCAAACAAAGAAAAAAAAATAGTGCAATTGAATGCAAACAGACAGAAACTGGAGAGTTTCAGTCTGCTTCACAGCTGACATTCATGTTTGCTATTAGGAAACCAGCTGATTGTACAGAGCAAGAGACAATATAAATCACATTAACTTTAACATGTTTTTCATTTTGAAAGCATATGAGCAAAGCAGCACAGCAGTGGTGAGGCGTATGACTGTTGAGGTGCTTTAGAAATCACTTTGCCTGCAGTTTAAATAGAGGTGGATACTTGTCCCTTTGAATCTGACTGAAAGTGACAGCATTCTCTGCCAGGGGGTCGTGTGGTGTTTACTCAAACCCCCCCTGAAATTTCCATCTCGGGGGGGGATTCCTGGGGAGGAGCAGGATGGCTCCCTGTTCACCCACTCCTGGCCTGCTTGCTCACATAGATGGACCATCGCAGCACCCGGGAGGAGCCGTGTTCTACACTGTGGAGCCCAGTCCTGCAGTTCAGTCTTTGTTGAGCTGGCTGTAATGTCGTAGGTAACAGTGAAGCAACATTGTGTATTTGTCAGGTGCCGTCTGATACGACACACGTTTGTGTGTGTGTGTGTGTGTGTGTGTGTGCTGCATTGTTGGGGAAATATCTGTAAGATCTAGAGTTTTGCAAGTATTATCTTTTTATGCAGAGTGGGAAGTGGAGGTTGTGTCATAAATCTGATCTATTCCTTCCTCAGTGAGTCAATGGACAATGGCTTATCTTGTATGAGGAAGCCCTGCATAGATTACTTTAAAATATTGGGGGAAATAAAAATGGATTCATTTCTCCATGTAATCATTCAGTCATTAAACATTTAATTACCGAAACTGAGAGCTTGCAACATGACAACTGGTAACCGATGCGCCCTACACCCATCTGGGAAATGGTTAAGTGTACTGGAGGATGGAGCAACATGGCGTCTGTGTATATTTGCAGCAAATCACTGACACATGACAATAAGGGGCAAGCAGTTCCTTTGCCACAGCTAGTATGCACGTCTCTGCATTTAAAAAAATAAATAAATATACCACAGAAAAAGGATGAAAATTGCTTCTGAGAAATTCAATGCTAAGTAAAGTCAAGCCTCTTCATCCAGCGAGGGGGTGGGAAGTTAATTTTGACACAGAAATCCACCAGGGGACAGCCACCCACATACAGCTTTCCACACAGCCTTTATCAGGGCCCGGTTCTCAGCCGCTCTCTCCGGCTCGGGGTTCGGGGGCTGGGTTCCCCTGAGCACCTCCGTGGCTGTGGGTTTTGATGATGGGCTCTTGCATTCTTCTGGGTAATCTCTCGCTCTTCGTTTGCCTTTGATGTGAGGGGCTCGCTGATTTTCATGGCAAGCACTCTGTTATTGTCGAACTACAAATACACTCCAAACTGCACTGTAAAAGAGCCACCTTTCATTGCCCAAAGCTGAAGAATAACACGGTCATAACTGTGCACTGTGTCTGTGCCAGTCTGATATTTAGTGTGGTTGTAATTTGCGTTTTATTTTTAGCTCGTATACACTCTGTAACACAACTGTACCTACTGTCTACAGAGCAGCCTGTGTGGACACAGCTGTGTTGTGAATGCATAGCCAGCAGCCAGGTGTGTGTGTGTGTGTGTGTGTGTGTGTGTGTGTGTGTGTGTGTGTGTGTGTGTGTGTGTACATGCATACATACGTACATGTGTGTGTGCAGGCTATATGTGTGTGTGTCTGCTTATTTGTGTGTATGTGTGTGTGTGTGTGTGTGTGTGTGTGTGTGTGTGTGTGTGTGTGTGTGTGTACATGCATACATACGTACATGTGTGTGTGTATATGTGTGTGTCTGCTTATTTGTGTGTGTGTGTGTGTGTGTGTGTGTGTGTCTGTGTCTGTGTGTGTGTGTGTGTGTACATGCATACATATGTACGTGTGTGTGTAGGCTATATGTGTGTGTGTCTGCTTATTTTGTGTATGTGTGTGTGTGTGTGTGTGTGTGTGTGTGTGTGTGTGTGTGTGTGTGTCTGTGTGTGTGTGTGTGTATGTGTGTGTGTGTGTGTGTGTGTGTGTGTGTGTGTGTGTGTGTGTGTGTGTGTGTGTGTGTGTGTGTGTGTGAGAGAGAGGGAGGCAGCTGAAGCATGATGTATGGGGTTCATAAGGACAGAGGCATAGCAGACCTGTACCCTGCGACGTTAGCAGACACCAGACTGACGGCAGTGTAATTACAGACTGAGGCATGGTGCCTTTACAGGGTCCTGCCTCAGAACAGCAGAAGAGAAGAACGCGATAAGATCTTTTTAATTACAGTCAATTATAAGCTTAGCGCACCGGGACTTAGCACACGCTAAGCAAGGCCCCACTGCACTGGTTATTATGGCCGGTTAGCCTTGCAAAACAGCGTGGCCGATGCCAGCCCCCCTTTGTGTTCATCTTTGTGGCCTTAATGAGAAACGAAAGCATGAAAAAATGGATAAGAACATCTTTCAAAATCCTTAGCATTCCCAAACACTGCAAGCACCAGCGAACAGTGCCCTCACGCACAGGTTGTCTCACCTGGCCATGAGCACAGCCATCACTGTCTTTACTTATCAGGTAGTGATGGAGGAGCCCTATTGTTACAGCTTTGGCTGTTTTGCTGTATTCTTGGAGGAAGAGGAAGAAACAGAAAGGAAATTAGGTTATGCCATGGCCCTCTGCTTGTTAGTGTTTTTAATTTATTACCCAATGTTGGCGTGGATGCCTTCTTGGCGAAAAGTGGCGAGAAAAGTTGGCGTAAGTCTTCTTTCTATTTCAGTCTCTTTCTGTTCCTCTCCTCTTGTACACTTCTATCTCAGGTATTAATTAAATGCAAAGGTGTTTGTTTCTTTGGAACTGTTAGAGCTAACAATGGCATTGGCAGGAAGTGAAGGGACATTGTTCTCTGTTTAGCCAGTCTCCCATGGCTGAATCAGAGACAGTTCCTTTAAAAAAGTAAGCACAGCACCCAGCTGAGCTCAGAGACCGCACTGTGGCACTGTGGGCCGGCGTGGCTGACATCTACCAGAGACCTGTGCTGTGCCTCTGTCTGACCAGGTTGAACCCGGGGCCTGCTGTTTATACACTCACTCTGACACCTATGGCTCCCCCAACCTTTCTGAAAAAGCACTGTTCTGAAACTAGCATGAAAATAAAGGAAAAGGTTAAGAATAAGTATAATTCTAAAAACGTCAGTAAAGTGCTAGTAGACCTGCAATTCATTTTTCCTCTGAACTGAGTTGGACCACGTTAAAACCCCCACCCCTGTAAATTAGCATGTATGATTAACTACACCAGGAAATATAGTGCTCCATTTGAAAGAAGGGCCGTTAGCTTCAGTTTGGTCCACGCCTTTGGCCAGTAGAAGCTGCCACAAGTGAAATAACAACTGCTGTTGAGACAGTGGCGGTAGATCTGTAGCCCTGGTCAGTGTAGCTGAATCTCTGAAGACCTGAAAGCATTCTAATGTTCCACACCTCTGGGACGAGTCCTGGCTGTTTGTGCAAAACCCAGCATCATAGGCCAGGCCCAGTAGGATACCGTGCAATGCCAATCACTGTCAGAGCTGGCATCACTCTGCAGGGCACACACACCAAACCACTCTCATAAACCCCTTGAGAAAGCCTCTAAACTGCTTCAGAAACCCTGTAGGTGGGCTTGGCTGGACGGCCAGGTCTGTGCCCATTGGTCCAGATTGCGTGTTGAAGATTCCAGAGCCCCCATGTGATACAGGGCGTGTCTCCATCTCACTCCCTCCAAAGGTCATAACCTGTGAAATCACAATATCATGTGAGGGAGGAGTCCTGAGACTGCTACCGTAATATTAATATGCCCTCATATTTGTATTTACATGTCGAGAAAAAAAAGTACATAATGTCTGTCTTTTCGATCTCCTGGTTATCCAAGAACCGTTTGAGTTTTATTGCGTTTGCAGATGTTATATTCCTCACGCCTCCCTAAGTCCCGCCTTTGCCCTGCCCACTGTGGGTCATCGGCCCCTCTGATTGGTCAGAATTAGCAGTGCAGAGCACGCTCAGAGAGACACACACCATTAAGACAAAGGGCTGTTATACTGTATGGCCCCACCTCCAGCCCTCAGTACAGTCTGATTCATGGAGAGGTTTGCTGCTGCCACGATGCTTCATTAGTTTGGTATGATTCTCAGGAAATGTCATCCGAGGCTTTCAGTTATTGTCCCATGTTATTAGATAAGGGTGTAGATTCCAGGAATCGTGCACAGGGATGCTGCATTTGTTCCATACTTCAGGTCATTGCTATTGCATTTGTTTTGTCAGTATTTTTACTGGTGTGATTATGGTTCGGTTCAGTCCACTGGATGACAGAGCTCTTGCTGTCCAGAAAGAAATTCTAATCTCATGAGTTAAGCTCTTGGCTCTTTACTCAGGCCAAACAATGATGAACCAGCAGCATGCAGCAAAAATAAATAAACCAGGAAACACAAAACATTTGTCATTCTGCACTGACGTCATACAGAGAGTCCAGAGCCCAGCGGAACACCCACGCGTTCGAATAGCTCCTGTCGCCTGCGCTGTCTGTGAGACAGACCCGCGCTGCCCTCACACAGGCCGTGTGGGAGGTAATTAATGCTCCTCTCTGGGAATCAAGGCTGTGATTTCTCAGCTCAGCATGATATCATCTCAGACGGACCTGCCTCCGGCGAGCCTCAGGACAAAACGCTCTCAGTGGAAGCAGTAGGAGGGCGAGTCCAGCCCTGACCAGCAGAGCTCTGCTGAAGCCTGTTGACCTTTAACCTTCCTGATGCTGTGCTGCTGAAGGAACAGACGGCTGGTTGATCTGAGAGCGGTGGTGATTCAGCCACGCTACAGCACGTGCTGATTTCTGTCACAGTTTCTCGACTGCGCGGAGCCACAGGCAGCTGCTCAGGAGGGCTGCGGGTGCGGGGAGGGAAGAGCGCAGTGAAACTTTCATTTTGAGTTTCCTCAGAGAAACGCATCTGAGTGAAGCGCAGACAGCCTCTGCCGCAAAGGCAAGGAGAGAATGTCTGTGATTTCACATCCTCTGTGGCGTGACCTGATATTCACCCTCGGCTGGAAAGCGGCGAGAGGCGCCTCTGTGTCCTCAAGTTGAGCTCTGCGCTCGGACAGCATTTCTCCTCTAGCGGAGACCCGCGGCTGTCAGCCCAACCCTCACTCACCCCACATGAGCAGCTGAACTTCAGGCTTCAGGCAACTGAGGAGAGGAAAACAGGGATACAGCCCCTGGAAGAGTGAGACAGGCCCTGGAAGAAGGGAGGAGAACAGTGAGACAGGCCCTGGAAGAGGGAGCGGGGCTGAGGCCGAGGGCTTTGATTAGGGGCACAGCAGGGCTGCAGAGTGTAAGGGTTCGAGTGCTGGCCTCACCAGCGCCCTGCAGGAGGCCTGTGGAGGCACGTGCCGAAGGGGGGGGTGGAGGTGGAGGGAGTGGTGTGGGTTTCGGGACCCGATCGGGAGCTGGCGCTGGCTCTGTGTGGTTCTGAGGCGCGTGTGCAGCTCGCTGTGCCCCTGATTTGCGGAGGCGGTCTCTCCCCCGTGTGTAAAATAGCAGCACAGTCTGTGATCAGGTTTCCAAAGCACACGCTGCAGAGAGAGAGAGTGCGTTTCTGCAGCTCGCTCGCCCAACAGCCCCGAACAGCTAAAGTTCAAGGGCTGAGTTCCTGTCTCTGGTATTTATTGAATTCAGCCTTTGTGCTTTATGTGGAAGAGAAATCTGGGGCAGCCATTAGGGTGCAGTTATTTGCCAGCTGTATTTCCCTCATTTTTCCAGCTTGAGAGGGACTTAGAGTCCCATAGCCTTCTCTCTGCAGTGGGTGAGTGACTTGCTTATGAATACTAATCATATGTATCATTTTCTCACATAATTTTGTCACATTTTCAGATGAGTGTTACCCAGTTCGGTCACAAGACTGCTGAAGAAATTCAGTTCTCATGAAATACTGGAATTTTTGTACCGATATCACTTGTGAAATGGATCGCCGTGCTGAGCTGTAATTGTCCCTCACCATCAGTCGCTCAGTCAGAGAAGCCTGGGTGGAGAGGTCTGACAGCAGTGCCCACACCGAAGGCACTGAGACCTGAACGGAAACGCCACCTGTCCGTGTGCAGGAGCCGGTCTGTTCCTCAGACCCCACGGCGCTCTGCAAAGCACAGTCATAACACAGTCACCATGCGGGCTCCAGATCTCACTCCCAGTGTGTCGTTAACTCAGGAATATAGGGCAAAGTGACAGCTACATATCATATATATACTTTTTATTTTCATATAAAGGCATCAAGTCTTCGTTGGTTCAGAAAGCAAACTTGCAATTGCAGTTTAACCCGTTAAGTTATTTTAATGGGTTACTGTATCTCAGGAGTATGTATTTCAAGGTTAAAATTGAGCTTACCTACAGTACTATCTTTAGCATGGTACGGTGAGATTTTTTTGTGCGTGGCTGAGGTCATTTTGTGTCACTGTTTTCTGTAAAATGCAGGCTGGATTTAAGGATTTACCCAGGCTGCACAGAGGCTATATGCATGTTTTCTCATGTATCTGAGATCAAGAAGGCCTCCTAAGCCCTTTGAGGTGTGTCCTGTGGGTTAGTTCAGTACGTCCTGGCCTGTGCAGCTGAGCACAGGCAGGGCGGAGCCGGCTGTGCCGGGGAGAGGAGCTAAGAGGTCTCAGAGAGGAGGCCCCAGATGGACAGGGAGGCCTGGCTAATTAGATTACTGATGTTTATGGGCAGCTGTGAACGCCCATGAATGAGACTCTTAATAAACAGAGATTCATCTTTTCCAGGGAATATCCCTGTCTGCCTCAGTGCCCCAGGCTTCAGCGGAGTCCTGACACGCAAACCCTGTCTGTCATCTCTCCGGCTCTGTCACATCCCTGTCTCCGAGAAAGAGACAAACAGAATAAGCCCAGTTTAGTGTATGACTTAAGTGCTCTAAAAGAATATGTTCAAGACGGCTATTGTGTTTGATGTGTTGTTTTTTTTTTAGCTTTTACATCTTACATATGTTTCCTACTTTTTTGCCGTCTGAAGTCACCTACACTGTAGAATGTGTGATGCACATTAAATGCATTCAGTGAACTGGATTCTTGTGTTTGATGTGTTTTTTACACTTACATTCACATTTATTCATTTGGCAAACACTTTTATCCAGGGCGATTTAAAAGTGAGGCAGAGTAAAAAAAAAAAAAAAAAAAAAGCCATTTTTTTCTTGTTGTTTCTACTTCGTAATTACCATTTACAGTGTATTTTCTTACTGCCTATAGTCACCTGATCTGTTTTTAGTGTGATGGGCTGTGTGGCTGATGCTGAAGTGAAGTTGTTTGGTATGACTGTGTAGCACAGCGTTGCAGGGTAGCACTCTGTGGCGCTGTTGCATGCTGGGTATTCTCCTGTGTGTGCAGGCCTGGTGACTCCTCGTGCAGCCATTGAGCTGAACATTATCAGGGTCAAACGGCACAAACACACCAAGTTTGTTTTTTGTTTAGATTTTTTTTCAGGAAAAATAAACACGGTGTTCCTTCCGGAGCTGTTTGTTTGTGCATGTCCCACGATGCTCGCTGTTATATTTACACAGTTTTCATTTGTTTGACTTCATTCTCAGTGTGGAATAAATGGCAATTTTTAGTTACATCTTGTTTTGACAATTCAATCTCCATGTTTAAAAATACCCAGCGGACATCCGTGCGACGGCATTAACGCTCTGCTGTTCAGGGCGGTGTGTCGTCTCCACCAGCTCCGCTGTAACACCCTCCGCATTCACAGCCTCCACGCCAGGGCTTATTACCCGTCAGCTCAACCTGAGAGAATGTTCATAAAAGTTTTATCTTTCATTTTTTGTAAAGAATAAAGTTACAGGTGTCCAGGACTGATGACCAGGGGCGTGCGTGTTGTTTGGAGAGGGTGTAGTGAAGCAGTTTGGGCTAGCTTTGACCCCCCAGAAGTGTGCAGTCCTGTGGTTTGAGAACAAACCCAGCGGGCGTTTGGAAGAGCGTCATCAGACGGCAGGCCTGGCGGTGTCTGCGCTACTGCATCACAGTGAGGCAGGGTGTGTCCGCAGGACAGAAATACCCACACACACACACACACACACACACACACAGGGCAGGGCGCGGGACCGTGAGTCATCTCTGAGGAAGTTCGGCCCGCCAGCAGAGTCCTCCCTGCTTTCAGTGAGTGAGGTGGTGAAACAGGATGTTTCACACACTGAAACCTGCTGATTACTGCGTAACCCATCCCAGACCGGAGCAGCCCTCTCCACCACGCTCCCGAGGCACAGAGGGAAGGCAGAACCTGAGCACAGCAAAGCGTCTTTCCTTAGAGAGTGAAACCTGGTGTAAAGGATAATTCATAGGTACGACTAGTTCTTGATGAAATTGCCTCCCGGAGTGAAATTGTTAGCTGACATATTTTGATGGGAATTAATTGCAGAGGAATATGTCTCCTTAGCAGGCTGTCTAAATTCCCCTCACTTCATCTCCACAGTCAGGCTGCTCTTATTTTGCAAAGAAAAAGAAAAGCAGCAACAGGACAATTACACAAACATTAAATCAACACAAAGCAAACGGTGCAGTACGTCCTCGTGTCCTGCCATCTTTGGCCTGCTTTCTTTAGCTGTGAGACGCACAAA
The DNA here is from genome assembly GCA_019176425.1 of Megalops atlanticus. Lineage (NCBI taxonomy): Eukaryota > Metazoa > Chordata > Actinopteri > Elopiformes > Megalopidae > Megalops > Megalops atlanticus. Next base: position 1,093,853 of record CM032897.1, on the reverse strand, counting down.
TTCAGAAAGTAAAATAAGCAAGTAAGTACCATTTATATAATGAGGAAGTTGTGTTTCTCATTTTTAAAATGTTATAATTTACTGGAATTTGGAGAGAACTGTGAAAAGGACTCGGGGCTGAGAGTGATGTTCATCTCAGTAATGTGCTCACGTTTACCTGCAGGTGAAAAAGACATGCTCGCAGGAAAAAGACACATGCTCGCAGGAAAAAGACACATGCTCGTGGGAGTGTGAGAGCTGACGGCACACGGCAGAGTAAATATAGAAAGGGTCCTACTGCAGCGCTGAGGGAAACTCAAAAAAGCTACCTGCAGCAGAGCTTCCTGAGAGGGTTTATCTCTCCCCTGTAAATGGAGGCGCAGGCTAAGAGAGCGCTGTGATCTCCTCCGACTGCTTCCTCTCAGACCCGCAGCTAAAAGAGCAGCTTTGTGCTGTAGAGGCGCTCCATGCATCCCTGTGTTTACTCTGTGCTAAAAATACCGGATCGCCCCTAATTTTCTGTTCCAGCCGCCCGACAGCTGAGGGCCGGTCCCGGGGTGGGGTCGTCCGCACCACAGCAGGGGGAACAGGTGGGAGAGGAACAGCAGCCCCGGGGCGGGGCACCTGCGTCCCACGGAGAGGAGCATCGCACAGCCAGTCTCCCACGGCGACAGCGGTCAGCGGGACACACCTGTTTTGATTCTGTCCCAGACCTTTAAACAGAAACAGGAACAGGCCTCTTCACGGGCGTGTGTACAGAGCTCTCAGACTGAGCGAGTTTAATTCAATCCGGCCGTCGGTGCTGGTGCGTGTGTTTCCGTGCCTGGAACGTCAGGCCTTCATTAAGCGATTAGGAGAGTCTGGACAGTGTGTTGCTACGGCAAGTAAATACAGACATGCAGAGAAGGTTTCAGCTCGGTCCAAATCCTAACCACCCGGCACAGAGTGTCACTGCATGTCTGTCAAACTCCAGCTCTCCGCCTGTGGCTTGCAGTCTTATTGCGCTTTTAGCAACTTGCACATTACTGACAGGAGTACATGGCTCATTCCTGGATGACAGGTTGTTGAGTGAGTGGGGAGTGTGGGGGAATTTTATCTGGTAACTGTGCATCTTTCCTGTAAATATGAAGATATTGGAGAGCGCGGTAATGGGACGTGTTATTAATGGCCTTATTAAAGTCCTTCCTGTGCGTGTTTTTAGAGGCAGATTATCATCTTCCCGGGAATGGCAGGAATGCCAGTACAGTGTTTCGGCCAGAACATCAGCAGCCGGCATCATTCTGAGAGTGACGCGTCACTCAGCAATAATTACAGCAGCACACGGCAGATACAGTGTGGATACTCGGTGCTGATCTTACCTTTATGAGAGGGGAAAAGGTGATGGGTTTGTAGACCCTGGCGAGTCTGAAGCAGGAGCTGGAACTGCCGCTGCAGCTGACTGACTCTGGGTCCTCAAGCGTTCCCTTATCGGCTCGTCTTGTTTTGTCTGCGCATATTTCCACGCAGAGGTCGGGAGGGGCGTGGCCAGGCCGGCCCGGCGGAGTGGGGTGCAGTGATGAATGATGGGAAGTGAGGCTCAGTGAGCCGCCTCCACAGGGGTCAGGCGCCGCCAGTCTCCTCCCTGCAGCCTCCCTGTGTCCTGGAGATCCCCGCTCTCACCCAGAGCACTGAGGGAGGTCAGCCTGTGAGGGGGAGAGAGAGAGGGAGAGGGAGGGAGAGAGGGAGAGAGAGAGAGAGGGAGAGAGAGAGAGAGAGAGAGAGACAGAGGGGGGACGAGAGAGAGAGAGAGAGAGGGGAGAGAGAGAGAGAGAGAGAGAGAGGGAGAGAGAGGAGAGAGGGAGAGAGAGAGAGAGAGAGAGAGAGAGAGAGAGAGGGAGAGAGAGAGAGAGAGAGAGAGAGAGACAGAGGGAGGGAGACAGAGAGAGAGACAGAGAGAGAGAGAGAGAGAGAGAGGGAGAGAGAGAGAGAGAGAGAGCAGAGCGAGAGGCTCCTCCTAGGCCCAGATGTCTCCTCACCCAGCTTATCTGGGGGGGACGGTGGAGGAGGCCAGTGAAACTGACCGTGAAAATGAAGTGCTAATGATAACACTGACAACGGTGTGAAAGTGCTGATCCATGCTTTTAAAAAGTTAAAATATTAAAACATTTTCACATTCATGTGGACATTCATATTGGCCATTTAAAAGTCAGAGCCGGGAGACGGGACTGGCTGTCAGTGTGAAACAGGCCCGCCCTCCCACAGCTGTGCCTCCCAGACGATAGAACATAAAACGGCTTTATTGGATTTAATGCTTCTTACAGGATGGCGGCTCCGCTCTCAGTGGATCCGCTGGCACGCTGGCCTTGGCACCGATGGGGGCCGTGTGCACACACGGCCTCAGAGCGGCGGCAGCAGCTCTGATAAGCATGGGGCAGCTGGGAGTCCCGTGCAGCCTGCCTCTCCCCCTGCACTGTTAGCTTCCACTCCACCACCGGGCAGCACTGTAGCATAGCGCTGAGGAACTGCTGCTGTACCCCTGGGCAAGGCACTTAACCCAGATATACCTCAGTAAATATCCAGCTGTATAAATGGATAAAATTATAACCTACTGTGTGTGCATTGCTCTGGATAGGAGCATCTGCTAAATGACAGTAATGTTCCGTTCAGTGCCTAAGATGTAGCTTACCTAAAGTTTGTTTTGCTGTTTTTTTTCTTTTTCCTTCTCTCATAGTTTAGCTGGGGTTTCTTGCACGTGTGCGCAGGACTTGGGTGCGTTTTGTTGTAAAGTCTTTGTTTTTTTTCGTGGAGCAAATAATCCAAAAAACCCTGCTCTTCAACAGGTTCTGCCAGTGAAAATACCAGCTGATCAGCTATCCTGGCCTTAGTACAGATATCAGAGAAATTCACTGTTACTACATTAAAAGGAGGAGATCATGGTTGCCAAGATGGAGGTTGCCAGGGTCAAGGTTTCCAGGATGGTTCTGAGTGTGTGACATCACCTGAGAGATTTACTCACTGCTGTGTGGGTGACCAGGGTCTGACTGTGTCAAAGCGTTAATTAACGTGCTAACGATCAGCCGAGCTGGGTTCGGTATCAGGCAGGGTGTGTGAAGTCAACACTTGGATTCAGTGAGTAAAAATCCGCACATCCTCAGTGACAGGCCACGCTTTTGCATCGACTGATTGGCTGAAAATTTGTGTGAGCAGCTGTGGCAACATTTCGGCGAAGACGCCGGCCCTCAGTGGCCTCCCTCTCCCTCTCAGTGGCCCTCAGTGGCCTCAGACTCAGGCCTTTCAGAGACAGCGTGCATGTCAACGAGTGACCATTTGTCTTACAGCACTTGTCACAGTCAGCTGACGGCCGGTGGCTGTCCTTCCCCATTTTTAGCACGTGTTGCCTCTGTGTGTAGAGGAGCAAGAGAGTAAATCTCTGCGCTGGAAACTGCCTCCACTTGTTTGCCAACCTAGTCTTGTGCCTTGAGAGTCAATATACTAATTAACAAATGATAATCTAAGTTAAGCATTTAGAACAAACAGTCCTTTTCATTCTAGGTCATTATTTGGTGGAGCCTTAAAGATAAAGCATTTTAATACAGCAAGCAAATATGCAGATCTTTTTATAATTTTCTCTCATGTATTGACAGAATGGGAGGAGAACAGTTTGACTGAATGAACATATTTTAATGTGCTGAGTAAGATGAAAAATGATTTATTTAATAAAAACCTTGTTGGATGTGAGGAGACTCTTGGATGTTGGTGTCTCAGTCTTTCCGACCTTCCTCTGCGCAGTTTGAATGGGGGCTTGTTGCATTCTCCCCCAGGCCCTGCACTGGGGCTGATAAAACCATGTGGAGGGGCGGGGGGGCACAGCTGCTGGAGACAAATGTTGAGAAAGGCAACTGGCTGAATATTTACAGAGCCCTTTAAAAAAGGCAGAAATCCTGGTGAGCACATGCTCAGTCTGGGGGTCCTCAGCTGAATTTCACTGGCCACAGCCTTTTGCCGTCTCCTGTGCTTAGGAATGTCACTTACAAAACGAGGTTTTGAAGATCCGGGGGTTGGGGGCTGAAGAGACTTAACCATTTGTGGGGCATGGCGCAGGCCAATGGGACGTGTGAGTGCCAGCTGTCCGGGCAGTGATTGGCTGGGTGGTGAGGTCTGGTGTCACAGCGCAGCTGTTCCATCTGTGACATGTTTCTGTGATCCTCGCTTTCTCTGCTGCCTACAGTGGCCGTGTCGCTTCACTCAGGAATCTAAGCCAAGCAAAACCGTCCACACCTACCCAATTCCTTAGAATGACCAACCCAGTTACACCACCAACCATCTGGGATCGAAGTATTCCAATATCACTTTCTGCAAGTTGAAGTTTGCAGTATACACTCCTTTTAAAACTCTTTCCTGCCTCCTCAGTGGCTCCGTTGGTAAGGTGCTCATGTGGGGTGCAGACTGAGCCCTACAGCCCAGGTTTGAAAGCAGCCGGTCATTGGCTGAAAGTGAGCCGGAGCCCACAGCAGCGGAACAAATCGGTGTCGTTCTGTCAGGGACAGGAGTGGGTGAGGTGGCCAGGGGTTCCTCATCTCGCCTCTCTCAGGCACACTGCGATTGGTCAGCGGCCCTCAGGTTATTCAGATGGCATCAGTGGAGTGCCTGTCCTGTTCTCTGAAAACATCCCCATCTCTACCAGCTAGCTTCTACCTTATCTGGCCAACTGTTGGCCGAGCAGCAAGTCTAATATTGTGACTCATTGTATGGCTTTTGCTTGTAAATGCCTATCCTCCGATGAGCCCACACTCCACTGCTGTTATTCCAGCACAATAAAAAGCAGGTGACTGAGGCTGTCAGGATGAGATGAACCTAACATAAACTCGGTGATTCCAGCAGCAGTACCGCACCATAATCACCACCAAATCAATGAAAAACACCCAGCTGCTCGGCCTTTCTGTGGGCCTGATACAATGAGGGATTTAAAACAGAGACATGGAAATAGAAAAAAATACAGAAAAACACACGCATGAATGAGACTGTACCTCCCTGTAAAAGGAACTCTGAAACAAACGTGTCTTTGAGCTGGTGTCCACTCCGCGGGGGATTATCGGGCTGCTGCCCCCCGGAAGGGCTTTGGAGGCAGTTTAGCGGCACGTGGCGGGAGCCCTGATCCTTCTCATGTGCGTCAGGTGCTCTCTCCCTGCTTCCTGCTCTTTCAAAAATACCCCCACCCACCACCGCCCTCAAATCTCTCAATGGGAGCCCCTCCCAAACTTTTTTACACAAACACAAAGGACATAGTGTATCTGCCAGTGTCAAACTGAGTCTGTTCCCATTGGTTGAGCGCAGTTTTGAAAGTCAAACATTGAAAACAAACCTCTCCCTTTTGTGCTTTGGAGTAAACCCAGGTTTTAGCTCACCTAAATGCTTGTACTCACTCTCCTTCTCTTGGGCTTTACCGTAATTCTGATTGTTGAGATTTGTGGTGAGGCACTTATTCTTTATTCAGCATTGCTCTGGTTATTGTAGCACTGTGTAGTGGACTGACTCGTGTTCAGTCATTTTCTCTGTGTGCTGTGCTTCATATAGCCTTGTTATATGTGTGTGTTATGTTTTGTAGCCTGTTTTGTAAGACACTCTGGATGGGTTGAATTGATGCAGTGTAATGTATTCTCTTCTGAAGTGGGCTGGCATTGCAGGGTAGATCAGTGTGTTGGCCACTGTTTGGCTTGCTGTTGAAGAGCGCGGTGCGACCGCTCCATTGTGCGGGGAGGTCTGGGACGAGAGCGTCCGTCTGCGAGGGGAAATGAAACACAATGAGCAGCGATGGCGGCCGGGCTGCTCTCTCTCCCGCTCACCTGACCTGACCCCGCGCGGGGGAACAGGGCACAGGAAGCACCGCTGACAGGCCGGCGCTCTGATGGGGCAACAGTGGAAGCTCGGGTCAGGGAGGAGTGGGCACCGGCCGGACCGGGTCACGCAGAGAAAGAAGTGCTGACCCTGCATGTGAAAGCAGACCTGACCCTCGAACCCCAACCGCTGCCTCCCTCTCCCTCTTTCATCACGGTTTTCTCCACCGTCACATCTGCAATAGCGATTGGCATCCAAGTTCAGGATTCTTATTTTTTAATGTAAACAGATTTCTATTGAGGGATGCCAAGACATTCCACAGCTTGTTAGTTTGAGTTCTATCAGGCTGCCAACTCCCAAATGTCCTGTTCAACTCTGCTCTCCAACAAAGGAGAGATTGTGACTTCATTTATCTGGTATCTATTCAGGGATATCCATTTATTTGCACACCCCAGGACACTGTGAAACTACCACCCTTGTTAGTTCTGCGAATCTTAAATTATTCCCGTGAATTTTATTACCAGCATAAATTATCTCTTGCAAGTCATAATAGCTCCTTGTTATGCACCCTGCCCACAGATAACAGCTATCATCACTATAGAATTATGTGATTTTCAAACTGTATCAGGGATGGCTAATGTGCCACTCTCAGGCCTCCTTTAGCTGTTCATATGTGGCAAGTGAAAGAAAAAACATTTATTAAGAGAGAACATTAATGATTAAATGCTCATGCTAATGATTAAATGCCAATGCTGTAATAAAAATGTTATTATCAGGGTCAGTGGCACAAAAAAAAATTCACAGTACATGGATGGATGAAGAAAATTATTTTCCAGTTCAGTGCAACAAGCTAATAGGCAATCAAAATCTATATGAAAACCTATATACTGTGCCCTTCACAATAAAACTGGGGAATTCTGGGTCAGGTTGCTCCTCCCTGGGTCAGGTCCCCTCCTCCATTGTACAGTGTATTGTTTGCCTGTTGCCATAGTCCAGTAAGTTCTAGAGTTCCTGAGGAGTGAATAACTCCACCAGTACTGTACTGTGCCAATAATGAAGACTTGCACAAAGGGGGTTTCATTCCCAACACAAAAATAAACACATTTTCAGTATAAAAACAAAGTAATAGGACAATAAACACATGATTTAAATGTATATTTGCGTAGTAATGCAATAGTATGTAAAATAAATGTGCGAGAGCATGGGCTGGCATGGCATAGAGGCTGAAGCTGGAACAGAGAGTGAAGCTGGAACAGAGAGTGAAGCTGGGAACAGAGAGTGAAGCTGGGAACAGAGACTGAAGCTGGGAACAGCATGTGCTGGATGCATCTGTAAAACTAATAAAGAGAAGTGCATTCAATTCTAAGACGGCCTCAGCCTCGTTAACTCTCTTCCAGCAGGTGGTGCTGTGCTATGGGTCATATGGAGGTCCTCTGATGCCCGCTGGAGATGCCCCTGGTGCCAGCTCTTCGATATCGCTCAGCAGTGATCTGACAGCAGGCCAACTCTCAGTTTCAGAATGAACCGTTTCAGTCTCTGTTTCAGAGTCATAAACAAAGAAAGCAGGTACTTTCACAGAGAACATGGGGACAGAGGCATGCCCTGCTCTGGGTGCTGACATTGATGTGTAATATCTCTCGTGCATCTTTGAGCCAGCTGCCTTTTATCTGACAGCGGTGCTTTGAGATTCAGATTTTAGACTTTGGATTGAGACTAAAATGTCACATATACCCAGCAGTTAGTCAAACGGCTCACACACCCAGACAGACAGACACACTGGCAGACAGGCAGACGGGCAGACAGGCAGACGGGCAGACAGCACACGTTCACTCAGTCACACTCTCTCTCCCTCTCTCTCTCTCACACACACACACACACACACACACACACACACACACACACACGCAGAGTGCAGAGTGAAATCACAGTGGAGCCGGTTTGATACTGCATACTGTGTGTGCGTGAGCTACTGCCCAAATCTGAGGAACATAAACAAACATAAAAATAAAGAGAGCAACAAACAGCTGCAGGCAGACTGGTTCTGTGGGGCTGTTTCCTGATTACCCAGAATCCCCCCACTCCGCACTCAGTGACAGTCACGTATAACAACCTCTTTTTCAGAGCAGGTCAGGCTGCTCAGTCACCGACTGTGCTGTTCCCCTGTGCTCTCTCTCACACGCTAACGCTGTTCCCCTGTGCTCTCTTGCACGCTAACGCTGTTCCCCTGTGCTCTCTCTCGCACACTAACGCTGTTCCCCTGCACTCTCTTGCACGCTAATGCTGTTCCCCTCCACTCTCTCCCTGTTCCCCTGCACTCTCTTGCACGCTAACGCTGTTCCCCTGCACTCTCTCGCACGCTAACGCTGTTCCCCTGCACTCTCTCACATGCTAATGCTAGCAGGAGCCCTGGCACCACTCTCAATCCCCCCCTTCCTACAATGGTGCCGTCCCACCCCTTAGTCTGCTCGCTGGGAGACACTGAGCACTCTGTTTTATGGCTCTTGGTGCTGTGTCTCTGGATATTTATATGACCTGTCAGTGCAAATAAGGGCTCTGCAGCTTTCATCCTGTTTACAGCTCAGATGTACCCTGAACAAAAGATCTTTCTGTCGCCTCTGCTGGGCTCTGTCACTGTTTGAGTCCTTGAGACTGAAAAACTGTCCTCAGAGGAACACCTGACACCTTTCAGCTACACCCTGTTATTGACCTTGGCAGTTCTTTTTTTTTTTAGTTTTGTTTTTTGTTTGTTGGTTTCAAAGTCATTTGACACTCTTTCTAGTGATGTTAGATTGATGATTTGCTGACTTTTTTTTTTAGCAATAATGAACTCTGGAAAGGAATAACCCTTTAAGCGTGGAAACAAACAGGAATTAAGGAGAAGGTCTAACTCTGGGGTTAGGATGTTTTGCAGACCAACGTCATGTCTCAGTCGGGAGCAAAGGTAAACCAGGAAGGGTGTTCCTCTGTGTGACTTCAGTGAGAACGTGACCACTGTGCCGTTCACACAGAGGCCCGGCTCCCTCAGGAGTGTGTGTGTGTGTGTGTGTGTGTGTGTGTGTTTGTTGGGAGTGGTGGAGTGCATGGGTGTCATGGAGACTGACCCCTCATGCCATTTGCTGGGGACAGCTGAGGAGTCACCTGTCCTCATATCACATGTCTGTGTGCTGCAGGGGTGACAGCCTGGCCTCCCCAATTTCACAGGTGCCAGCCAGGGCCCAGCCCAGCCGGGGGGGGGCTCCGCCTGCACCCCCAGCCCAACCCCTTACCTGCTGCTTCCCTGCAGCAACAGCAGCAGCAAGCACGCACAGAGAGAGAGAGCTTCAGAGAGAGCAGCTTCAGAGAGAGCAGCTTCAGAGAGAGCAGCTTAAGAGAGAGCAGCTTCAGATAGAGCAGCTTCAGAGAGAGCAGCTTCAGAGAGAGAGAGCTTCAGAGAGAGCAGCTTAAGAGAGAGCAGCTTCAGAGAGAGCAGCTTAAGAGAGAGAGAGCTTCAGATAGAGCAGCTTCAGAGAGAGCAGCTTCAGATAGAGCAGCTTCAGAAAGGGCAGTTTCAGAAAGGGCAGTTTCAGAGAGAGCAGCTTCAGAGAGAGAGCTTCAGAAAGACGCCGGAGTGCATGTGAGACAGATGAATGGCTCCTGTGTCACAGACATGCTCTCGTTTTGTTTTGCTTCGTCTTCATGGGTCTGTGTAGGTCAGATGGTTCAGCCAGAGAAAATGAAAGGAATTTTTGATCCCTGGAAAAAAAGACGTTTTGCTGGAATGTTGATGACTCTGAAGTACTACAGACACATTTACGATGCCGATTTATATTTAGCTGAAGCTGGGCGCTGAGGCTGCTTTCTTCTTTATGTCCAGACCTCTCTCTGTGGTCAGGGGCGGGAGCTGGAGAAAGTCTCCTTTTTCATGTTGCCTGTTCTTCTAATCATGCGTCTGACATCAGTGGTGATTATGTTAGTGAAATCTACTGTATTCACTTCGTGAACTCTAGATCAGTCTGGCGCTCTAATGTGGTGTGTATGGTGTACTTTCTCCAGCCTTGTGTTTCATGTTCCTTTCTTGAGATGAATGTGGCTTAAATATTAAATTAATGTCTCGCCCATAGGACTCATAACCAGAAAGAGACACAGACGGTCAGTGATGAAATCTGAAACCGATGAAGTCAGAGCTTGTTGAAAACAGTTCTGAAATGCATCCGAATATAAACATGGTGTCTGTTCATCGTCCCTCCTGTCCTTGCCTGGGTTACCTGGCAGTACAGCCTTGTGGTGTCTGAAGGTGTGTGGTGCAGTTTCTCACTGAAGGAGTGGGGTGCCCCTATCTGCCCGGTTCCCCACGCAACACCGCTGCCCTGGCCCCTGCAGTGGTTAGGGTATTGTCTTTCAGCTGTTGGGGGGCGTGGGTGGTGGTCAACGCTTTTTGCCACCGTTTCAATTCTTGGTGGTGTTTCCTGTGGCGGGTCTCAGTCATGGCTGCTTCTTATCTGATTTTGGTTCTTCACCAGCCCTGTCTGCTTCTGCCTGTATTTGATATGAAGTAATCATGAGTAAGATAGACTTAAAGTTTGTTTTTGGCTTCAAAGATTTAGGGCCGGGTTTTTTGGCTAAATGAATCAGTGAGGCACAGTCACTCATATTTATGTATTGCTGATGAATATTCCTGTTTCAGCCGCAGGAGCTGGACAGAGATGCAGGGAAGGCTCTGTGTCACATGTGACATTTGAGGTGTTGGTGAGAGGCGGCGCCTGGTTTCGTTTGGCTGTTGCGTGTAGGCGTTAGCGCGGCACGTAGCAGGTTACGCTCCGCTTTGTGAGATGTGTCTGTGGTGTGAGGCACCACACCACATTCTCAAACAGCCAGCTCTTTGTATTTTGGATTTTTGTGATTGTGACCGGGCTTGTGTTACAACTGTGAGCCCCAGTGCACTTTTACATAGTTGTGTTATTGTATCTATGACAGTGGTGTATTACGTTATTGTGTCGTGTTGTGTGTGTGTGTGTGTGTGTGTGTGTGTGTGTGTGTGAGATTACTTGCGCAGTGTTTTTGTTTTGGCATGAAGACGTGTTTTTCGTTTTAAATAAAACTCTGTAGGTGAATGCCTGGATCTCTGTTCCTTACATTCTGGCTGTGGCTGTGAAGTTCAAAATGAAATTCAAATGAATTTTTAATCAATTTTCCATTGATCAGGGAGACTGTGCAGAGTGTATTTAGAGAGTTCTCCAGCTGCGGTTTCTCTGAGGATGCGTGGTTGAGACTGAGCATGTCCGGTGCTCAGTAGGGTCACCTGTCCTTCCCCGTCGCAGGTGCTGCGGATGGATCGGAAGGTGGAGGAGATCCTGAGGATCGTGGGGGAGCGCCTGCGGCCACAAACCGAGCCCGTGCAGACCGCCGCGCCCTGCAGCTCCCGCATCACCGTGATGAAGAACACGGCCGCCAGCGTGGACGAGGGGCAGTGATGTCATTGGGGCGGCTCCGCCCTGACAGGCAACGCGGCGGCGGGCCCGGCCGGGCGCCGGGCGGCAGGGGCTGGAGAGCCCCCCCTCTCCACGCTCCACCAGTCCCACCAAACATCACCCAAAAATGATCTGTGACCTGCAGAGAGAGAACAAACAGAAGAGGCCAGGCCCGGGTCTCCCACACTGTGAGCTGAGGACAGTCTGCACAGTGCAGGCCGAGGCTGCAGGAGTGAAGGCAGGGGTGGACTGAGGCCCCTGCCCCCGGGACCAGGGTGCACAGACGCCTCGCTCTCTGTTGTTTTGCTCATCTACAGAAGTGAAATTGAGTGGGCTCCAGCGAGCTTCCTGGCCTTTTGGTCTGACCTGAATATGTCTTCTGATGTGAGCTCTGGGTTCAGGGCCTGACGCATCTCTCTCTCTCTCTCAACTCCCACTCGTGGCAGCTGCTGTCACCTTGCCATGTATTTATGTGTCCGCCTTCAACATCACTTTTTAAAGATTTATGTCAGTGTGTGGGTGGTAACTGTGATATGGAAATGTATGCTCAAATTACAAAAAATTCAAAAATTCAAATGAAAACAATTAAAAGAGGCACACCAATCAGTGGGGATGAAAAATTGAAATGAAGATGGATTTCAGTAGCAGAGCAGGGTTCAGAATTTGTAGAATTATGCAGAATGTTGTCTCAAATGTTATAACAATTGCCAACACATACAAAGCTACAAAAATTTGTAAAAGTGAACGAGTGCATTTGTGGTAAAAAGAAATTTTAAAAATGTGAAATTAACAGTAAAGAAGGATTACGGATAAAGTAGGATTTTATGTAAATTGATCAAATGTTTCAGAAATACAATGTTTGGAAAGTCTGCTCTAAAATAAAACACTGGGGTGGACATACGGGACGCGTGAGCAGAAATAGCAGGAGAAGGTGGGGACTGACGCAGTCAAAGCACACAAAACAGACACAGGATTCAATGGAAGTCGATTAAACTTTTAAAGGAATGTAATGTTTAAAAAGCAGGTCCTAAATAAAGTCTGTTTAAAAATGTCCCATAGCTACAGGCTGAAGGCATGGTGTCTCCGGAGTGTGTTTATTGCCACTGTGTAAAGAACACTGGGAGGGAATGGAGTTTGTTATCCAATGCATTCCTGGGCTTTCAGTTTAAAATAGCAGCAAAAATGTGCTGGAAGAACTAATCTGTAGATGATTTATAACTATGGTTAAGCAAATAGAAACATTAAAACAACTATGACAGGGTGTAATGGAGTATTATAGAAATCCAACAAGGAATAGTGAGAGTTATGGTACACGGTGCAGTTTATTTAGTGTTGAGTGCCAGGGCTGTCAGTAGGATATTCCTTTAAAATTACCCCATGCTTAAATACTCTTATTTTCCTTCCTTAGACCCAGCAGCTTGGTGCAATTTGAAATCCATTTGCTCCATTCAAATCATGATTATTTTTTCTCTCACCAGCAAATTAGCTGCAGGATTCCTTTGGAGGGGAGGTTACTGTGTGTGTAATGATGACGTGCAGTGGAAAGAGCTGTATAATTTCAACAGAAGCCTTTGAAAATCTGAGTTATTTTATATAATCACATTATCCAGACTGAGAGGTACAGAAACAGGATTCCAGCAGAAAGGAAGGTGAGCTTGAGAGCATAATTCCACACAAAATGGGCAGGTCACATTTTTAATGGAATAAAACGGCACTGCATATTCAAGCATTTTATATGATCATTTTTTTGGTTTATTTTTCTACTTTTTGGCAGGAGATACTCTAAATTTATTCTGTCTCATCATATACCTAACTGACCACAATTAGTCTGTGCAGTCCTGAAATAAGACTCCAGATGTTATTGTGATGAATGTGTGACAATGAGATCACTTTTCTTGTTTCTTTGTTTTGTGGTAGTGTTTTCTTTCTCTGTGAACTGGTGTGTATTTTGCATAATGGCATGTTGAAAGTGACCCATAAGCCTCTGTGTCAGAGAACACTGGTGGCATCTCAGTCACCTGTACAGGTTTGAGAGTGTGGATGCTGTTGCCTTGCATGCAGAACCAAGTGAAAATCTGACCACGAGTGGGACAGAGGGGTGTGAAGAAAGTGTAAAAATGTAAGTAAAGAAGCAGAGAAGCTGAAATATCTACAGTACGTGTAGGTGTGTGGTTCTAATATAACTGTATGTTACATTCATTGCCTCTTTGAGGCAGGGCTAAATGAAACATTCGATCAGAAACTGTGGATTTGTAACGATGTGCTCTGTGGTTATGGCTCTCCATCATCAGCTCCTTTCTCCCCCGAGTTTCTGCCTCCATTACAGATCTTTCTTCTTCCTTCCCTGCATGTCAGAATTTTAACACTATTGTTTATGTCCTGCTCTGAAGTTCAAAGTCTCTTAAACTTACTTTTTTGGTCATACCGCAATCAGAGAAAATATCTGCCTACCTACTGCAGTGTTTGACTTTGAACTCATATTTTTCCCTAACTACTGAGCTAACCACAGGGGGAAAATGAGAAGAAAAAGGAAAGCGTCTCAAATTACCACTCAATTATATTTCTCTTCAAAAGGCCTAAAATTCTTGTGGATGTCCCAAAAACAACAAGCCCAGAACTGAGAGGAATCCCAGGGGAGGAGGAGAGGGACAGCAGCCATTTTCGGCTCCGCGGGGCCGGGCACGGCATGCACCTCACTGCTCGGGTCTGTCCCCCCATTTTAAGGCGGATGGGGAACCCCGAGATTCCCCGTGGCTGCAGATCACAGAGGCGGCTGTGTGCAGCTCAGACACTGCACTGCTTTAATGTGGAGATCTGCAGAGGGACTCCCTACTTCAAAAGGGGTTTTGATGTTGCTGAACACGCAGTTATGACAGAGACTGCAGGCTCCTGCATGACAGCTGAAAAGAGGCTAAACGCTGGTGCTCAATGCAGTACAGCTGACATGCCCACAGGTCAACCATGACGTTCCCCTCAAATTCAGCATTCAGAAAGAATTTGGTGGCCTTTTCTGACATACCAAAGCACTGGTGTATCAGTGTACTTTGAACCCAACCGATTTAATTCAGCTACTGGAAAATTATTTTGTGTTGATCCACAGCCAACCACACCCCTGTTTGACTGAAGCCATCCAGCTGCCCCCTGGCTTTGTCTCCAGTGAGAGATGTGTGGGTTACCTGAATGACACTGAAAGAGGTAGTAACTGCACACGGCTGACAAGAAAAGCCTTTCAGCTCGGCTGCAGTATCTTTCAGCCCTTCATATTCACCGAGAGTTTATCTCAGAGTTGTGACGCCTCGTCCCCGGGAGGCCCACAGGGAGGGGATCACCTCGCAGCCGGAGCCAGCTGCACCCTCCCGAGGTCAGGTGAAGGGTCCCACAGCCCCACCTGTGCAGCCAGGTCCCACTGAGGGCCCACCTGCCCGTCTGAAAGCAGATACGTGTGTCCGAACAGGTGTGGGGGGGTGGGGACAAACAGCGTCAGAGCAGCTGACCCTGGGCACCCCACCCGCGTCCCAGAATAGCTGAGGGGCTGCAGCAGCTGAAACAGCGGCTGTTCCCCCGCCACCTCGGCCACTCCGGCGTCTCCGGAGAGGAAAACCACTCCTCCACAGAGCTGTGTGAAACAGCAGTGAGTGAGAGAGTGAAGGTCTGGCTGTACTCTCTCTCTCATTAGGGGCCTGTTTAGATCCCGCTGTCTCTGCCGCACCTCGGTCGTGTCCACAGGGACTGTGTGGCCTTGCGACCCTGCAGGCCTCTTCCAGAGCAGTGCTCCAGTGCTTCCTCAGTGCAAAGGACACAAAAACATTTTTCCTGCACTCATTCACCAGGGAGCGGGGACGCCATGACCCTCTCTGCCGTTACTAATCAGCCGGCCGCAGTGCCCTGTCACCCCGGGGAGACGAATTGCTCAGAGGGCGCAAGGTTAGTTTGACCCCCATGCCCTTTGACCCCAGAGATATCCCCCGGCCGTAAGTCTGTCCTGTGGCGACGCCTCCCAGTCATGACCGACGCTGGATGTGAATACAAGTGTTAACACCAGCAGTTAAACCGAAGTGAGTGTCCCAGAGCGCGGCTCTCCCCCGAACGCCAGCAGTCCGCCGGCCCGAGCACACACTCTCTCCCATCAGACCCTGGCAGCTGTGAGGCCAGACCCCCGAGCACACATGCCGCTGAATAAAGGGGGACAGAGAGGGACACCCCCTCTCCCCTAATGTAGGTCACATTTCTGGGATCCTTTCCTCCAGACAGACAGAGGATTCCAGGGCCGGAGCTGGAAGCACTTCAGTTGTGTGGTTTGGGCTGGCCAGCCGGAGCAGTATGCCAGGCATGGGGACAGCTGCAGCAGCCTGCCGGTGCAGGGGCCAGAGTGGGCGGGCAGGGTGAGGGTGTGTCAGGCCTGAGCGGGGGTGGGGGTTTGTGCTGTGCTGTGCTGAAGCCCCGCTTCTCTATGCTGCTGTGGAATTTCAGCATATCTGTGCTTCTCTGACAGTTCTGCCAGTGAGGGACCATTCTTGACATCGTCGGCATGCCACAGTTTTTCGGTGTGTATGCGTGTTTTTTTTTCTGGTTTGTAGCGTGCCACACTTCCCAGCTGCCTCTGTGTTACCTACGCAGAAACACATGTTGCCGTTTGTGATCAGCGCGAGCAGCTCGCCTCAGGCGTCACTTTTGCGTTATTCAAACCATGTTTTCCCAGCAGACGCATGTCATCAACCCCAGGGGGAAACCACGGAAACCAGACAGACATGTGATCCAATAAGAAACCAGGACTGGTTTGACAGAGACCAAAAAAGTGAAAGAGGCTAAGTAAACAAAAACACAGCATAAATGACTTTATTTCATTTTAAATCAATTTGTTAATATAATCATAATAAATAATAAATCATTTTATTATCTCACATCAAGGCACAATTTCTGCAGACCAAACAGGAAAAAGGGTGCTTTAGGGTTCAGCTTGTTGACTTCTTTTGTTGTGCATGTTTGGTCAGCAGGGGTAGATCATTGCCCGTGTAACCTCAGTGAGGAATGGGCAGAGCAGGTTTTCCCATCATGCATCAGTGCAGTCCGTCTGCTGCTAGCGTGGTCATCCATAACATTCACTCTCTGCTGATCACAGGATGAGGGCACTGAGCACAGCCATGCAGGCGGTAAGAGCCACGGGCACTGGGGAGTAAACACGAGATGCAGATCGAGGCTTGATGTTCCCAAACTGCATTAATCTGCATTAAGAACTGCAAACTGTTTTCAGCACTTCTGTTCACATCAGGTGCTGTGTGGCCAGTCTCTTATCAGCCAGCATCACTCAGTGATGGATTAAACAAAGTCAGGGCTAAAGAGCTTTTTTACACCCCTGTTAAAATTCATTTCAATTAAAGCAAAATAGATGGGAAACTACATCTCCCCCAAAAAAAAAAAAAAAGAAATTTGTGAATTTTTGTTCTCTTAGGAAATGCCAAACATGAAGTCATGTGTAGGTCTGCCTGCCACACTGCTGCTAACACTGCCAGTTATAAACATTACCTCTTTCATGACTCTTTTCTTCTCCTTATTTCGCTTGTCATAAAATTAGCCCTGTTCTAATTTTAACCTGCAGATATATTTGTATTTTTGTCTGAGCTGAAGTCACGCAGTCTCATTTCACCCTCGTGTTTTTGTCATTTGATGGTGCTCTCTCTGCCTCTCGCCCGGCACAGATGTCTGGGGACCCTTGAAAGCCGCAGCGTGTGCTGAGCACAGTCCCCCGAAAGTGATGATGAATCTCTGAACCTCCAGCAGGTGTGAGCAGCAAACTGCTCTGTCTCACCTTTCACACTGGGATGTCACTGACACTCATTACTGTAACACCACGCGCCATTGAGACTTTTATTCAAATGTGGTCTGCAATTTTCTGTGTGTAGTTATTCTTTTATCCTTACTATATTAACTTCTGTATCTTTGCTAAAGTATCTACCAAATGAATAAATGTAAATGTAAATGTGGTATGAAAGGAGTGTTATCTTAGCTCCTTCTTCTGGGTATGGACTGGGGTCTTTTATGCAAACATTCAAACAAAATGCTTTAAAACCCTGTGTACTAAGGCATCTGTTGAATCTCAGTTTAATCAAATGTAACTTAAATTTCATTAATTTGCCAATCACAAATGAATAGGTGTGAAATCACGTGAGAAAAAGCTTTTTATTTGAAACCTGTGTGGCACAGTCATCATGTCACGAATAGAGCAATGTGAGAAGAGCAGCAGGAAGTTGTGTGACGTTAATGAATCTGTGACAGCCGCGCTGCTGCCCGTGGTGTCGTGACTGTCACCACACGGTGGTCAGCACAGAAGACAATCCGCACGCGACCAACTGCATGCTACTCACACCAGGACAGGAAACTGCAAAGCAATGCTTTTATCACAAACTGAGCTGCCTTCTCCTGGACTGCATTCATGTTACTGCCACATTCACAGGAAAAGACTGACCCACAGTCACTGAGCAATGTTTTCACTTATTGTGTCTGAAGCATTTCTCCTATTACCACTCCACTGAAAAACAGTGTTTTCTGCAGACCGGTCAGATCTAGAGAGCCCAAAATTGCTAAGAACCCAGTGTTTACTGGCACAGTACAAAACAGACATCAGCTATACAGCTGCATCTCTCTACACCATTGGATGGATTATGCTCCATCCTTTATTAAACTGATTTTCACAGATAGTTGAGGATAAAACGTATATGAATATGTTGCAGAGAGGGGTATTCTCATGTATTTAAATTTACATTTAGTTGTGGTTTTAATCATGTTCTTAACAGTCTGGCAAAGTGGTACGAAGGAATTTTCTGTTGACGGCAGTTGTGGTCAGTGGAGGAAGTGTGGAGAGGAACTCGAGGTTTTCTATGAACTGTAGGGACTACGGCTTTACAGGAAAAGTAACCAATTTCTATTGACTTTACCATGAATTTCAGCTGTCTTATCAATTTGACCACACAGCCATGAAAATGAACTTGTTTTAATTACACCAGTGTCCACAGTGGTTTTCAAAAGGCAGTTTTTGTCCCCTGTTTGGCGAAGTGCAGATTCACTTGAAAAAGGGCACAGATTGCCAACAATACACATAAATGTTAAATTAATATTTTTGAAGACAGATATTAAAATATCTGTTGATCTCTTTTCTGTGTCTGTTACTAATAATTGTTTTTTAATTGTGAGGAGTATGAGAGGGTGCTGTATGGGGTTTAACTGCTTGACCAGAGAGGCCTGCTCTCCAGGTGGGTGTCATCACTGCTGGTGGCTCCTTGGGTATTAACTTCACAAAATGTAGACGCATCTTGTACCCAAGCACAGTTTTTAAAAGATACCCTCTAACCGTGACCGTCATCACTATGAACCCATTTTTATTTGAAAGAGAGCAATGAATCGTGCAGAATTGTTGTGGTTAGTAAGATACTGTTCAAATTTCTTTTATGTCTAACAGTTTTGATTCTCAAAAATGTCCTCTGAGAGGCACAGAAGTAGAGCCTTTCTCTTTCTCTGTGGAGCTTTTCTCTGTGTTAGGCTTTGTTCACTTATCAGAAGGATCTTGCAACCTCCTGTTTTCAAGGTACAGTGAGAGGAGTTATTTGAACTGGTGAGTAGCTTTGAAACTGTTTCACATATGACAGTGTTTATCATTTTTACTTTGTGTTGTGAAACTCACTGAATCTGCATTTTCTGTCAGAATTATGAAAGCGCATCAATTCAAAATCACAGTCCATAATGCACCATTTCCAGGTCTCGGACACATGAACACATCAAATCTGTGACAGTCTGTGGGTCTTTTTCTTTTGGCTCAATTAGAACTAAGAGCACACACTGTAAGCAGGAGGTAATTAAATGTGGTCATCAAAATGGGTCACATCACACAGTAGAATGTGTTGCTTTTTGATCATGTGCCTCTTTTTGTGTTTGCATCTCCCCACATGTTCTGCTCTGTATGCACACAGGAACCTCATGACTAGTTTCCCCAAAGTGTGTTTTTCGAGATGATGCTCCTGACCATACAAAATTCCTCTTTTCTGTCTTTTCACATGGCAGGAGGTGAAATGTGTGGGATCTGACGTAAAACAAATCAGCGCGAATATCATGAAAGCATGAGCTGCCGTGTCTTTCAGCAGGAGAGATTTATTGGAGGAGTTTCTGGTGACCATGTATTGTTTGCTGAGCTTCATTGTCATGGATATTATTTTAACACAAGAATAAGACAGAAGTTCTCATAAATTGCAGCTGGTGTAAGAGATCATTTTAGGAGCAGGAAATTTGTGTCTCTGTTCAGATGAACTGTTTGAAGAGAAAAAAAAGTGTGACTTTTTTTTAATGCTTTCCTTTTCTCTCGGCTCCTGGAATTAGCACTTCTGTTTTTTCCTCTCTGAGTTTTACTTCCTAAAACTGATATGCAGATTTGCGTTTTCAGAGTAATGAGTGAGAAATGTCACTGAAGAAATGAGTGGTTGTTTGTCATTCATCAGAAGTGTGTGAACTGCAAGCACCGCAGATGGGACTTCCCAGAATCCAGCTGCACACGGACCGGCGGAGACGCGGTGTGCCCTCTCCTTCCTCACACAGCAGTGGTTAGCCATGGAAACCTCATGTTTACATTCTACACCCCACAATGTGAAGAGATACAGCCGCCGAGAAGACAGGCTGTGCTCAAACCGTCTCCATCAGCATTCTGTGTGTGACATCATGTGTACGTGCCATTTTATCTTTGCAAAAAAGTCAGACAGGGCAAGATGCACGCTGTAAAGGAGTGAATGCCAACTGAATGTTAAGTTCTAATGATAGTACCACTGCTAGTCTGTATGGTCAGCAGGGTAAGGTATACATACAGCACAACAGAAGGATCTGCAGCAGTTATTACCTCTCATAGCTGTGATTCCCCTTCTGTACAGGTTTACCATACCCAGAGAAACTACAAATAAAGGGTGTACTCCAGCAACACATGGAGTGTTTGTCACATTTTTAAAATCACTTTTTTCAGCAGTTTTGGGGGTTCCTTGATCAGTGACAGAACCCCAGACTCAGCAGACCGCTACAGGAACGGGTCACAACCCGCCTCCAAGCAGTGCGGCAAGGACCCGGAGCTGAGGGCAGGCCGGTGAGAGCGTGTGACGGGACGGGGGCTGCGCACCTGCACCCTGCTGAAGCCACGGAGCGGAGCTGCAGGTGTGTTGCTGCTGTCGCCCCACCCACAGGCCTCACACTGCCTCAGTCCCTCAGGACCAGGGCCTACCCTCAGCTGGAGGTAAGCCTGCATCCAACCTAAACATGCAGATGATTCATAATGATCTTACCGCTATTTCAGATTTATGCACATCAGTTCCATATGGTTAAAAAACAGTACACATTGGACATTGCTGTGGGTTGTAATCATCTATTGCCGTATTGCCTCCCTGCAACTGCAGGCATGTTATCAGCTCTGACGCTGCCTCACCTGTGATTGCTAAACCTGTCTATGCATTCCTTGCTGGTGATTGTAGTTTTATGAGTTGGGAAGCCTTTGTATGGAATAACACAGCACCGAGGGCAATGCACCACTCTGGACCTGAGCAATTTACACGTACATCCTTTTAAGCCATTTATGAGAAATATTGAAAAGGAACTGCTTGTAGGACTCTAGCAGGTCACAGATCTGACCAGCCCAGGACACAAATATAACACAACAGAGCTATTCCAGTGCCTACCTCCTCCAACTTGAGTGATATGCTCTTGTTAAAGGATGCCGAGAAGGGCAGTAGTACTCTAACAAATGGCCATTTACACACCATTAAACTTCTTACGCTGAAAGGGTTTCATTGGTTATTGTGATTTTTGTCTTTTTTTTCCTCAAACAAAATAGCTGATTTTCAGAACTTACTAAGAATGATAGCTGCTGTAGATGTGTATCGTTTTTATCTTGGCCAGACGACGCAGTCTGCCACAGTCTGGTTTTTCAGTGTGGCTTTCGGATGAGTTGCTCTCACCAAAATAACGGCTGAAGGACCAGAGAAAAAAGCACTGGTCTGGAGAGAGGAACTTCTGGTTTTGAGTGAATACGTGATTGACTTACATAGTGTGTGTTTGGTGCTCACATGATGGAAACTTCACAGATACAGGAAAATGCAAGCTATGTAAAAAGCATCTCATAAGAAAATAATGTGAAATGATATTATGAACTTAATTTTGGACTACAGTTGCATTTGTTTTCTTTCATTTGTTACTATAGACAGTACTTTTCCTTGGCAAAAGTCATCTCCAGTATGGATAACAGTGTTCTCCGCTATAGGGGAGATAGTAGTATACAGCATGGCAGTGGTTATGGGGACCTCATTGCCAACTTAGTGTATTTTTGTCACAAACCTTGCAATGTTATTGCAATTTCTTGTGTTTTGAACTTGTGCATTAAAAAAAAGACTGTAGTCCAATTTCGTTCACAAGAGGTCTACACTGGACTGGACACTCCTGAAAAGAGTCTGTGTCTTGGTTCAGTCCTACCTCTACATACCCTCACTTTATCAGTAGTGTGCTGTGCTACTTGGTACCTGCTACCTTGATCTTCATATAACAACTATTATAACAAATAATAACTTGATCATGTACTTCGAAGGAAACTGTAAGTTTGGACTGAATTCACAATTGATTCACCATTGATTTAAAAACAGTGAGCTAAGATCCAGTGAGCCAGTGTCTTCCTAATCAGGATGTAAACCATTATGTCATTGTTGTCTTCTTCTGCATCCTAACATTTTTGTGAGGCTTGTAAGTCAGGTCATATCTTAGCCAATGCCTGTCATGTGAGTATGTATTGCTGGTTGAACTGCAGTGCAGCCATTCTACGCTGTGTACATATTCAGCTGATACAGAAGGCCATGATTCAGGTGAAACCCCTCTTATCCAAAATCAGATAAACATATGTACTCCCAGGTCACTGGATTTCATAAACAGATATGGCTGATATCACTCTGGTACGTGCAGGGTCTGTCTCCATGTGGAGATTACTCACAGTGCTGGCTCTCAGACAGCCCACAGTCCCTTTCCCCATTGGCTCTGCTGATGATGTCACAGAGGTCTCATGCTCCCTGCTGACTCAGCAGTGCTGAACCGCCTGGCAGTGACATCATCAGGAACACAATGTGCAGTGTCACAGTCGCCTGCTCCTCCCGGCAGGACGGAGCACGTGCGGGACAGGAGGAGGAGGGCGAACGCTGAGCCGCGCCGTGCTGAGCTGCACTTTCTGAAGCCAAAAGGAAAATAGCTGGCACAGCCCATGACAAATACAGATCAGTTACCGTATAACTGATGACATTCTTTCCCCACTGTAGCAAATGCATGAACTCATGGCTGCTGGTCTGTGCAACCAGCTTCTATCTTCAGTGCAACAGCAGAGCTCTAGTGTTGTACTCACTGTACATACAGTTTAACCTACAATCTGACAGGCCTTGGCTTTGCCTCTCTCATTTGCATAAATTGTTGCACATATTTATGCACTAACACTAGTTGTTGCTGAAGCTTTGATTGTTAAAACAGTTGCGACTATATAACATACTATTTATTAGTTCAATTACTCACTCCATGGGCACACGAGTCCTAGTACAGCCAGCTCACTCAGGGCCGAATCCAGCAGCAAGCCGAGGTCCTCACCTGCTGGGGGTCAGGTGTTTAACCCTGAAGGAGCAGGTTGTGTGTCGAGATTTTTCATCGTGCTCCAGGCGCAAAACAAAACATTTCCCCTAATGACTCAACATTCCCTTTCATTGGTTCCTGGATGAGAATCTTTATGGGGAGCAGGGGGAGCTGTCAGTCTGCATAGCCATCCAGTGGAGGTAAAAAGCCCAGAATCTGACTGTCCCACACAGAAGACAGCAGGTGATCAGTATCTACCTGTTTGCCTTTTATGTTGTGAGTGGAGGTGTATCGCAGGGTTGTGCCGTCTGATTGGCCGGCCCCCTCTCCACTCAGACCCCACACAGCGGGGTGCTTCTCTTTGCTTCTCTGAGTTTTTCGCAGGAGTTTTTGACGGGCCTCTCCGTTGGCCCTGGGACACACATTCCCATCGATGATGAACACATTGGCAGACAGTCTGTCTGTTTTGGCTCAGGCTGAGGCTCCTAAGCTCATATCTGGAAGTGCAGGGTTCAAGCCTCGCTGTCCAAAACAACAGTGCTGAACTGTTTAGCAGTGGCATTAGGCAGTGAAACTGTTTATGGGGGGCAGGCACCATACCTCACAGCTTTAAGGTTAAGGTGCTGCTGGTTTTTTTTTTGCCAGAGGTCTAAATGTCCATTTCCTGTTCTGGAACTGCAGGTTTAAGGAGAAGAGTGAAGACCCTGTAGCAACAGTGAGGCATTGTGGGACGGAGCAGGGGTCGTAACCCTGAGGTCGCTGGTTCATTTCCCAGGTGGGGCACTGCAGTTGTACTCTTGGGCAAAGTACTTAACCGGAATTGCCTTACTAAAAATATCTAGCTGTGTAAATACAGAAAATGTTTTAAAAAAAAACATAATCTAAGTCACTGTGGATAAAAACTGGCAGCTGAGCAACACTGGCCGCATTGACTGATTCTGCCTTTTAGCTCATTCAGGTATTTCTTTTCCCGTTTTAGGCTCCAGTCCACTGGCTGGAATATCGTTTGCTTTTCTGAGGTCCCATAATTAAGAGGTGCAATAAAAAGCAATGTAATGTAATGAAATGTGGTGTAAGATGCATTATGAGAGTGGCACAGACAATGGGATGAGAAAGGCGTGTGAAAGACAGACACAGCCCACAGGTGCAGGGCTGTAAAACCACTCCAGAGCACTGCCACAGCTGAGGAGTATACCTTCCCTAAACCTAAAGTACAATGTCCAATAGGAACGAGGGGGAGGGGTACGGGGTACTGCATTAACCTTGTGATTGCACAGATGGTAACAGTCTGTCCATCAAAGATAAAGATAAAGCTTGGCTTATGACAATAAGGGCCTCTGTGCAGTCATGACTGTCATGTTTCAGCTAGAGAAATGAAAGAGGTTGTTTTTAGCTTAAAATGACCCACTGGGTGGGAGAAACAGAATACAGTGGGACTGAACTGAGGTACTCTGGGGAAAATTTGCAAACCCTCTGTGCTTCACAAAAAGTTTTCACACCGAAGATGTGGGAAGATGCAGCGGCATTAGTTGAGAGTTGTTAGACATCAACTGGAGGCGATACTGTGCTGGATTCCTGCTGCCACTGCTGCAGGAAAGCCACTCTACATGGTAGCATTGACCTATCAGATCCATGATGCCATGTTGCATACACTGTATGCCCTCATAAAACACAGCCTTGCCTCCATTTTAGCCCTGTCAGATACTGGAGAGCTTGTGTCATAACACTTTATAAGATGCTCTAATAAAGCTAATTCAGATAAGAGTGTCTGCTAAATAACTACATGTACAATTACTTTGCATAGTTAAAGTCTGTTTTTTAGACTTACATTGGTCATCCCTAGCTCCAAAATCTCTTCTTTTGGCTGGCTGCATGGCTGTCACCTTGCTTAAAATGTTTGGAGTAACCATCCTCGTACTGTTTGGAGGATGGCACTGCAGTAGTTTTATAGCTGACATGCACACCACATTCCTCTCGGCAGAATTTTAGACTGTAATATAATTATTTTTTATTTTGAAATACAAATTTGAACTTTTTTAAAGGTGGAAAGGGTGTCACCTACTGGTCCATTAACACAAGTTCCATTTCCATTCCATATCGGCGATGAGACTTACCATACCGCCCTGCAAGTCATATTT
Source organism: Megalops atlanticus (assembly GCA_019176425.1). Taxonomy (NCBI): domain Eukaryota; kingdom Metazoa; phylum Chordata; class Actinopteri; order Elopiformes; family Megalopidae; genus Megalops; species Megalops atlanticus. The sequence continues at coordinate 1,068,859 of CM032897.1, read as the reverse complement.
GACTTATTACAATGCCATATGTTTGTGTCGTTGTTTTAATAGGAAATGCTTCAAAAGCCACAAATAAATTTGATGATAACAACAAACAAGTAAATCCAATTAGATTTCACGATACGCTGGAGAAAATAAACTGGATGCAGTTTCTCGGCGTTGAATGAGTTTTTTTTGTTTACTTAAATTATAATAAATATGAAAATGCAACACAGACAATACATTGCTGCTCTGTTCAACGTAAAGAACTGGCTACATAGCTTAGTCACAATCATCTGATGGGGAAAAATCAGTGATAGTCAATGGCCGAATCTCTAACCGCCTCTGTTTTTCTCCGTACATACTTTCGATATGAAACTACTCGTATCTACTTTTTCTCGAATGACTCAAAATACGCCTCGGTTTGACAACACTGTTGACTGATTGCACTACAATGAACTGACTCCTTTTTGGTGTTCAGTAAAAAATTGTGTTAAAAGAGCTGACAGCTTAACCACCCTCACTTTCAAAAATGTTTAAATATATATTAAAGAAAGCAACGTGACATAGTATTATTATGCAACGACATGATCCTTGACTTGATCCATCTAAGCACTGCGCACTTCTCGGTTAGAGAGCAAACTGCTTCATTTCAGAGTATGCGTATATATGTTTTCAGTTACAACTCTGGAGTGCAAACGACAGAAAGCCACACCTATGAGTTTTTCTCTTTCTTTTTTGTTGCTTGCATCAGCAGAAATATGCGGCGTCCAATGGTCGTGACTTTTGGGGATGTGCTTCGGGCACAGAACGCCCTCTCCCGCCGCCCGCTCCATGTGAGCTGCGGTGTAAATGTCCTGGAAGCGCTCGCCAGTGGCTCCCGCGAGTGGTGCGCTTCTTGCGCCGCGGCTCTGATTGGCGGAGCCGCACGTCCGTAAATTCCACCCGATTCGAGCGCCGATCCCCTTGTTTTTCTGCAATTCGAATGAGCAACTTCTGTGTGTCGGTGACGTGTAGGCAACTTCTCAGGTTCCGTACGATTTTTGGCTTGAATTTTTCATAAAGCATTGTGAGAATCATTATGGTATTAACTAACATCACAAAGCCTATACCCAATCCAGTAGTCGAACAAATACGTTGTTAAGACATTAGGTGGGAAATATCACCGTAGGTGCTTGACATTTTAGCAGCTCCGAGGCTTCCTACGACTTAAGTCAACATAACTAACGGTGTCGAAAGAATCAGGAAAACAGTGACATCGCTGAAAAACAGCGTGCACCTAACTCACACAAAGAGATTACGAGCTGTTTCTAGTTTCACAACAGCTCTTTGGGTAAATGCAAATAGCGTCATCCATGTAGTAGCAGACAAGCTAGATGCAGTTTTACGGCGAGCCCGTCTCTTGAGTGCAATAAACAAGGAACACTTCTGTATATGCTGTTGTAACGTTTACATGCATGAAACGACGGTTGTACGCACACTTTAAAAATGTATTTTATAACCACGATGTTGATATCATCATGGATCCTACGGAACTACTTGTACACACGTGTTCCGTAAAGTTGCGGTGTCGTTTATATGTCATTTTATGCTGTGATTCCGAGCCTGAATCGGTGAAATGCATCAGCTGAAACGCTGTGTCACGTGTTTGTAAAAACCAGACAGCAAAATGCCATATGACTTTCCTGATGAGATCTTCAACATTCACCTATTTTATAATTAGACTTTAGCTGGTTTTGTAAATATATAGCTAGATATACTATATTTTATACCACATATATGCTCCCTTATGCATGCCATACTGAGTGCTAATATCAGTAGACTGCATTTTTGTGCAATCTGACGTTATGATTTTAATGTTATAAGTGAGTACTCACATAACAACCTCAGCTCTAAGTGGTCCCTGAGCTCCAGAGCTCAAACAGTGATGCTTCCAGGGTACAGAAAGTCTGAACCACTGGGATCTCCATGTACAGAACATGTGGTGAATACATGAATTAGTAACCAGGCTTAGTGAGCAATTACACATCTTAGCTGTGGTAGTTTTGGGACATACACACATAGAACTGTGCAAGTTGTGCTGAATTAAAAAGGGTCTATACAGGAGTGTACTCTGACAAAGGTCCAGAGACGGAAAACTCGTAAAGGACAGAGTGTCCCAATGTTGCAGACAGTGCTGTGTGGATGCAGTTTTTGGCAGACATTTATAAAGGCATGACAAAAAAAATGAAAAGGTGGCACTTAAAATCATCCACTTCTCTGAAAGCATGGCATATGATGGTATTTCACAACAGATACTTGTTGAGGTATCCCTTTGGCATTGTTTGATGACAAAGTGTTCAGGTGGACCTGAAGCTAGAATACAAAAATGATGTGTCTGCATTGCACTGGTGATTTCAATTATTTTAATGTCATGTGACTGAGCCTCAGGCCTCCTGCTTTCTGTGGCTATGTTGGTGTGACATGCAGGGTCACAGAAATTGGCACACAGGCATGTCTGGATCATGCTAAATAGCAAAACATTTATAAATCAGTTATAAATATTAATGCATGTTAACTGTGCACCATTCATTCATTCACTATTCATTAACCATTTTGAAACAAATATATCTATAGATATCAGTGACTCAAACAGAAGTCTGATATTGATTATTTGGTTTCATTTTTTATTAACTGAAACATTTTTGAACAAACATTACAAAATGCAAATATGTCAAATATTTTATCAGGCTCAGTTTGCAACCTTATATGATTTGTTTAAAGGAAAAAAGATGAGAAACTACAAAAAAGCGCTTACAAAAAAATGCACAAATGCCACTTTGGATAACAATAAACAAAACCCATTTTTTTCTAAATAAAAAAAGCTTGACATAAATAAGTTAGTATAATTTCTCAGTGTTTTTACAAAGTTATGTACATAGGTACACTTCAGAGTTTTACACAAAATACACAGGCAGTGTAACTTCCTTTTTCAAATATGGAGAATTCCTTTTCTGGGTATGACAGTGCTGGTTTCATACATTTCTTACAGAACATACAGAATAACGGTCAAAGGCAGAAGAATGTGTCTTCCGCCAATTTTTATCACATTGCACTGCATTAAATATTTTACCAGTTGGACTGTGGGGAAATATACAATGACCTTAAACAATTTTGATGTTACAATTTACTGAATCAGTAGGACATATCACTTAAAATAAAAAAAAATTATATATAAATTTACAAAAAAAAAAGTATAAATAAAGCAAATAAGACACTTCGGTGCATTTAGTCAGTGGCTGTTGTACAAGTAATACTGAGCTGTAAAATTTGACCTTATGCTTCAACTTCAATTATTAAACTCCTGAATACTTCAAACTGCCCCCGCCCCCAAAGGTAACATCTACTGTTCTAATCAAGTGAACACAAAACTTGGAACAGAAACTTTGGCAGAATTAATTTTACAGTAATTAGAAGTCTGTCTCCCCACACAACAGGGCAGAGTGTGAGATCAAACATAATAACCGCCATTGCTCATCACTGCAGGATCATATTCTGAACAACCATTTTCTTGGGGCTTGTTTAGTATCTTAGGTCCCAAGGTCCCAAGAGAAATCAAACCTTTCAATGACCTTAACTTATGAACTACTTTTAAAAAAAATGTACAGCACTTCACTGAGGTGCAGTAAAGAGCCAAAATGAACAAAAGTGAAGATCTAATAATTGGGAACATCTCAAACCCTGATTAGCACATATCCAAGTATTTTTTTAATATAAAAAAGACCCCCCCATCCTCCCACCCCAAAAAAAAAAAAAAAAAAAAAAAAACACCACCTTCAAAAATGACAGCATTTTGGAAACATTTAGAAAACTATGCAGTTCTTCAAGTCAAATCAAATTCACACCGTTTTATATAAAGGAAATTTGTATCTTAATTTTTATGTGCTACATATGAAGAGAAACTATGTACACAGGTAGTACAAAAATGAGCAAAAAAGGAAAAAACCTAATTGCACACTGCTACATTGACTGCTTTAGAGGCAGTTACCTTTTACTGAGTGCCACAACTTTAGTGTTTATATTCAGTGCTTGTACAGCATCCCCGTCCTCGGGAGAGACGATATGTATTTTCAATTTTCTTTAAATGTAGCTCCTCTTTACTTCATCAACCACTGAAGTATTCGATGAAAAGGGGAATTACATCTTCAGATCTGTAGGACAATAAGTAAAAATTCAGAGAAACTTCATGCACAGGGAATGTTCCTTTGTCTCCTCGATATTTGGGCTCAATTGTTAATTATGGGGTTAAGCAACTTTAAGTAATACTTGTGACATGAACTGCCTTAGGACATCAGAATAATATACCACCTATGAATTAGTAACACCACTTAAACTTTGTGATTATTGATTTATTTCCATTTTAAGTGCCATTAGTTGTTGAATAATGCCTTTTCTGAACAGTATGCATTTAATTTTTTTTAAAGTACGTATGAAAAAAATTACTTTTAGCAATACAGTCAAACACATTTACTTCTCGTGCATGTACGTTAAGGCAGATCCGCTTACGGAAATAAATTCAGGATTCAAGCATGAAATCTTCATCTACATTTCATGACATACGCTTTTAAATCACGCTGACATTCGCTCTGCAGGTTCAGACTGCAGCGCTCTGAGAGCACGAGCGAGCTGCTGACGTGTTACTATAGCGCTGTTCAGCTGGGGACGCTTGTTTACAGCGCAGAAACTCAATCTCGGCGTAGTGGTAGTGCTTGCGAAGTCCTGCATGTCAATTCAGCCATTTTTTCTATCTCTGCTGACAGAATATTACGCTGGTTTACGGAGAAATTATTTCACTGTCCAACTGCAACTGTGCAGCTGCGCTTTTAATCGTCGTCAGGGAATAATCGCTCAAATTTTAACGAAGATAAGCTTATTCTGCATTTCAAACACATAAATGCCATATAGATGTCTGCTTAAACAGCAGACGTTACGTGCATATATACACCAACACTATGTTTACGTCTCATAGTTCAGGGAAAAACCAACACTTCATAAAACTTAGAGTATGCCAGTACTATGACAGTCATGCGGGATCGAAACATGGAACTATAATTCGCACCGGTATAGGTTTTAGTGTACATTCCAAAAACACTATTTTGGTCAAAAGGCGCATCCCGTCTCGCCAGCTGGGAATTTCCTTCTCGCGCCGTCCAGAGTAAAACATTTCGGACCCAGACACGGAACGAGATTCTGCTGCATGGCAGCGGCTTTCTGTTACTCATACAGATATTTAAATGAAATGGCAGATAAATATCAAGAATAGTAAGCAGAGCTGTAGCAACTGTAGAAGAGGGTCACAGCTGAAGTTAGCCTTAGGCACACGTCTTTTCCGTGCCACCTTGACAGAACTAAACGAAACTTCGCTGCACGTATAGACATGTCGTGATCCACCACGTACTAAAGACCATCTCAGCAAGATATCGATGTCTCTGGATAACGGCGGAGAGCTTACCTTTACAACGTTTACGTCTGTGACTTGGGACAGGGTTTCATGGGTGTTTCTTCTATAGAATGAGCCAAAACGGTGCCACAAGTGACTTCATCCGACGATGAGTCTGGGACAGAAAAGGAAATATTTTAGATAACTTCACCCAACTGGCTACTGAGCTAAGTATTAGCCCATGATAAATTATGCAGGCAACATGAAAATAGATGCATTCGATTAATAAAAAAAACTCGACGCTTGCACGCTCTCCCAAAATTTTGCATGCTGTTGTTGGCATCTGAAATCAAGTTTAGGATTGCGTCTTCACTACGCGTAATGCTCACTGCATTCTACTAAGAGAAAAAGCCACGGCAGCCATGCACCAATGTAAACCGGGAAAATAAAATACCAGAATATCTACAAGGTATTCACTGAATCTTAAACAGGCCTGATGCTTTAGCAAGCTTTAAACTACCGTACGACCGCAAGATTCATTCGAATACAAAATTATGTTTTGCATTTAAAGACTCCATTGATCCGCTACGTTAAATTTAAAATGGATAATCTACCATGACTGGCTGGCCTTTTCCTCTGTCCGCTGCATTGGTCTTTGTAATCCATTGGATCTTCTGACTTCTCAGTTTTCTGTTCGGCTCTCAGTTTTCTTTCTCCTGGGCTCTCTTGACATGGAGTCACTCTCAGACAATTACGATTCCCATTAAGATCCACATTGTTATTTCCAGAAAGGCGTAAGTTCTTCGGAGCCCGATGTGGTCTGTTGTAAAACTCTGGTAAATCTTTGCCATCCACGACCTGCCACTCGAATCGGCCATTCGACAGCGGCTTGTTATTCGCAAAATCAAAATTCCATTTTGCCGAGGATGCATCTTCCATCCCTTCTAATTGTCCCTTTAAATCCTTCTTTAACTCTTCGTGATCCACCGACCCGAAAAGGGATCTGCGGGCTGAGGACTTCGGGTGATCCGACAGCCTGCCCTCCATCCTTTCCGAAGTCGGGCTCCCATTTGAGAGACGAACATTTGACATTTTCCTCGTGCGAAAGAACAACCAAACAACCTATTTAAACAAATATCTCCCCCTTACTTATCGCAATCCAAAACAGGCGAAAAAATTCTGTGATCAACGCAAACGCAGGCATGCCATGCACAAAACTGAGTTGTAACAGTAAAACGTTAACAACCACTATGCCAATGTGAGCAAAACTAATCTTCGCAGATCATCAAAACAAAGTGCACTTGCAAAAGCCACTCCTGTCAATTTCGTCTTGTAGTAAGAGAGAAGAAAAAAACAGACAAGCCTTTACCCAATATGGCGATTGAAGGGAGGTTGACCGAGAAAAAATGATTGACAGCCAAAGCTACTTAAACAGAGGAGGACACTCATTGGTTAAAGAAAACGGCACCGCCCACTTCTCTTAAGGGGCCCAGCGGCGTTTAAAGCGCACGGGCTGCGCGCAGAGTCACTCTGAGTTACCGGAGTCAGAAAATATGCGTCAAGTTTCTGCTTTAACTTTCTGTCCGTTGAAAAAAGAGAAAACAAAACGTATGTTCATTGCAAAGTAACCTAAAGCATTATAATGAGAGTTATAGAGCGGAACGATTTAAATAGACAGGCCATATTTTTAAAAAAACGCTTCAAACAAACTGTTCTCATGTTTACGTTATTTGATGCCATATGCGTAGCCCTTAATGTACGATTATGATACCATTAAGCCAGGTCCGTGTCTTTTCTGGGCGGCTGTCCACCTTTATATAGGCTATGTGACTTATTTTACACGGGTTGTGTCGCGGTGACCTTGCCATGGTCTAAGTGTTCTCTTTCTGTAAAAGCGAGTCGCTTGCCGATGAGAAACAGTCGCACGTAGTAAAGCCGAGGCGTAAACAAGCTGCAGAATGGAGCAGCAAGCGCCATCGTGTTCCGAACAACGAAAAAATGACATTACGGTTGAAATCAAATGCGGAACTCAAGCGCTGATATTAAATAAAGACGACTGCACAATTACAAAAAAAGACCAAACCCGTATCGCCGTGATGGTAAAGTTCTGAACCAGAAAACATTTACTGTAAACTACACTGCAACCCCTGTACCAACACAAACCATTGACGATCAAATGCTTATCATAAACTGCAGATTTGTGGGAAGGAATTTAACGCCACCTATTGTCGTGTTTTAAGGTTGTAACTACATATAGACCAGTGAGTGAAATTTGATTTTTTCGTCTGTAGGGAAAAAGTAAAAGGTTAAGAGTTGGTAAGAATGAAAACACGCTAACTGCGATTATGTTGAGCACTGTCACCAAGGACGTATGCAAGTGGAGTGCCTTAAAGTATCTGTCGGTGAAATTAACAGTACATTATTTATTCTGCACATTTGTCCACTAGCTACATTCACACTGTTGTGATTGTTGTTGACGGTTCCCCAAGACTGGCACATGTGTTTAATTTGAATTTTATTTGTGGCCAGGTGATACAATGACAGTCTCAGGTGGGCCCTACTTTTTCTGTTACACCAGTAAATTCTGTACCGACGAATTCTTGCCAGAACAATCATTTCTTTTTCAGTATGTTTACTGTGAGTGACTTTGTAATAAACTTTATATATATATTTCAGTCGTTACACAAAAGTGTAGCTCGACATATCCTCAGTTTGGAATTACCTTTGTTTCCGAGGTTGAGGCAGCTTCCGTTGGCTGTAAATTGTCTACAGTGCGTCAGACTTCCTCACGGAACACACTTTGTTGCTATTTCACATGTGCCAGGAGTCCTTCAGGAGGATGACACTTTTTTTTTTTGCTCTCTACTGTTCAAAGTGCTTATTTCAGGAGGTCACAAAGTTAAAATATGGTGTGATATGTAAGATGAGGTCATTCTGAGAAAAAGTTACTGTTATCATTTATTTTGTCCCAGTATACCGGCGCTAATCTCTGTAGCTTTGCCTTTTTGAGAGCAGCACAATAGGGTGTTTGTTGATAGTGTTATCATTTGCAACCATGCTGCGGCAAACACATATAATGATTACAGTTATGGCTCTGGATTTTTTTTCACTCCTGTATGAATTGTGTCATTATTTCTCAGTTTTTTTTTCCCACATCGTTTGAGCTGAAGAGGTGCATTGGTAGAGAACTGAAGTCATAAATTAACTTCTCACATGAATTTGTAAGAGACAAACCTGTTGATTTTACAATAAGCCTATTTCAATAAGGTTATACTTGCAAAGATAAGTGGAAAATGTCAGTTTTTTTTTTTAATCTGTAATTTAATGAGGCCCTTGATACCGAAAAAACAACATAAATAAGGTGTAAAATTCATATACTAAAGTCTTTTGTACTCTCACAAAACACTGAAAGTAATTCATAATTTACAAAAAGTACAGGTATTACAAAATGTCTTATTCCACACATTGGAAGCAATGAGGGGTTGTGTCTTAATTGTCTGTAATATGCATTGTCATGCACTACACCTTTTTGTGTGTGTGGTCCTGTAGGGATGGTTTTATTCCACTGGGTGAGGGACTGAGAGCGGGAGCTGAGAACATCTGCTTCAGGATGCTTTTGTCTACCCCTGTATTCTGACATTCTGACAGTTAGGAAGCCTCTTAAGCACAGGCATGTCCACACCAACCACGGATGCCCACAGCTGTGGCTTGTGTGTTGCCTATTTGTAACTAGCTATAGCATACATAACTGTAGTATGACTATACTCCACATAGATCAACCACTCCAAAAGTGTTGGTTTTATTATAAAAGTTAGACTGCTATAAAAAATGACATACATGGTTACAGCACATCCATTCATAAACAGACTCCTCTGGCACTGCTGACTGGCTACTTCCAGTCCGCCACAGACTTAATGGAAGTTCATGCCCTGATCTCAGCTGGCAGCAGCTTCTGCGATACTGCAGGTGAGCTCTTTCATGCACCAGCGCGCCGTTTTGCAGAGGGAGGCAGAGCAGGGACTTCTTTCACTTGCTGTCTTACAGGCTCAGACAGCCTTCATAACAGTACCGATTTCACTTCTGGTTCTGACAAAGGGTCGGTACCAAGGCTCGTAAGTGAGGGAACATCAAATAATGAATTTGGGACACGGCCCAGACATTTGTCAGTGGTCAGAGTTACGTTTTACAGTGTAAATTTTCAGAGAGGTTTCTCAGTTTTCGTCCCCCTCAATGGGAGCTCCAGGAAGGAAACAGCGTGCTCATTCACACACATCTCTCACCCATATTGCCACTTAATACCAACTGAGTGAAAGCATAAACTGCATTTTTCAATCAAGCTGATTTATGTTTTCGTCATATCATATTCGTTGTAGAATTAGTCACTCGCAAGACTGTTGCAACTCCTGTGGTGTATTGCGTGATATTACATGTGGCTAAATCCTGTAGTATTGAATATTTCTCAGCTATTGTAAAGAAAGTCACTGACCTCTAGTGGTAAAATCTTAGACTACATGCAGACATATGCCGGCATATGTACTGTATATATGCTACATACAAACTACAGGCCGTGAACACACAGAGGTGCCTGTTATGCCTCCCACCAGGGACAAGAGCAGCACAGAATCTACACTGCACAATCTCTGCCAAATACTGAGTTTGGGTTAGTCACGTGATTTTGACAAAGAAGGTGTCACATGCTGTAGTCTTCTGTAATTTGTCCATTCAGGACCGCAACGTTAAAGCTGAAAACAAACTTACCTCATCATCCCTTCATCTGTGTCCCAAGCAGAATCCAAACTGTACTATGGCGCAACGTTTAACCAGAGGTTTCATTTAATAACATCACAAAACACACACTACATCCACTTAGTTCATTCTGTGAAAACGTTTGCGTCTGATGCAAAATAAAATCCACATGATAAGGAATTTATCTCTGAAGCTGCTGCAGCTCGACTCTGTCAGGTGACCTTTTTTCCCTGCATGCCTCAGGGTCAGAAGCGTCCAGGAAGCCCATTCAGGAGCTGGGTGATGAAGAGTCCTCCTGCAGCTTGCTGTGATGTCACAAGTTCAGCCACTTAAGGATGTAGAAGTTCTTCTTGCCCACTCGGAGGAGGGTCAAGCCATTGGCGAGGATGTGCTGACCTGGGATCAGTACCTGCTCGGGGTTGTCTGCCCTGCTGTGGTTTATCCAAACCCCGCCCTCCGTCACCATGCGGTACCTGTCCAGCAGCAGACAGATCGGTGATTAGCTGCACAACCGACTCACACACACACACACACTTTCAAGGTCATAAGGAATAATGTCTCAAGGTCATGTGTTATGCCTCTGATGAAAGGCTGGTCCTAAACAGCAGGCCTTTGATCAGAGGGCTGACCCACAGTTGCCTACTGCCCACGTGCAAGAAACTCAGAGATGATGTGTGTACCACCCATGGAAAGGGCAGGAGGAGGAACACAAAACAAATCTTCTACAAAGACCACAAAATACATGAATATATCGTGGAATCTATGTGGAGAGGTAACCTAGGAAACCAGACTGAAGATACTGTGTGATCTTTGACTCAGCATGTCAGAGGAGCATTTGTGTTTGAGCGAGAGGAAGTGTGAATGAGAGCAAGAGGAAGCGAACGTCATGAGAGAGATGCGCGTGGTCCCACCCTCTGGCCCCCTCGGGGATGGCGTTGGCCAGCCGGCAGGCCTCCAGCACAGTGACACCCGGCTCCAGCAGCCTCTCGCTGAAGGGAGCCTCCCGGAAGAGCTCCTGCAGCTCCTCATCGCTCATCGTCTCCAGTGCCTGCAGGCTGCCGTGGTACAGGGCGCCGGTGCACCTGCACACGCACACAGCAGAGGAGGACAGCAGGTGAACACGGCGCACCTGTGAGGACTCGCACGCTGTTCACGCAGGAGTCCCCGGGGCAGACGGTGAAACAGCTGCTCGGATGGCAGTGTCTCTGATCAGGACCCCACGGCAGCAGAAACAGGGTGTAGGTCAGCCGGGGTTGACTCGCCTCGCTGCTCTCAGCACCCTGTGATTCGTCAGGTGCCTGCAAGGGACGCTTATCCTCCAATGAGCACCCACTCCGCTGTAGGGCACCAAGTGACTTACAGATATATACAAAAGTCTGGGCACCCCTGGTCAAAGCACATGTTACAATGTGAACAAAAGCTGACCCGACCTCCACCTGGTACAAAGTTAACATGCCATCCTTCTGCAAATTTTAACACATGACTACTTTTTGTTTGCATTTATTAAATATTCAACCTAAACAAAGGTGCACACTGCCTGTACAGCTGTAGCTGTGTCAGTGTATGGGAGGGTTTCAGGGTGCTGAGAGCTGCAGTGTTGAGACGAGGCTGGTTCACACACGCTGACTCCCGCATCGGGCTGCAGAAAGGGGAAGAGGGGCACAGGAAGGAGCCGCTTGCCTCTTGGCGCTCTCCAGGCCCTTTCTGCCGTGGATGAGCTTGGTGACCTCTGCTGCCAGCCGCTTCTGCGCCGGCCGCTTCCCCGGGTCCTGCCTCTGCTGCTCCATCACTTTCTCCACCTCCTCCAACGGCAGGAAGGTGAACATTTTCAGGTACCTGCAGCAGGACAGACGTCTCTCCAGAACAGGTACAGGACTACCTGAGAGGCACAGTGCCTCTGAGCACCCGGCTGCTGACAGCACTCAAACTCTTTTACATGTAAACAGTTTGTTTCAAAGGAGTGCAGAATCGTGTGTTAGCACAGTGTCCAATAAATCAATGACATAAACACAAACACCATGTAACACATTACCTGAGATATTTAACATACCATAATTAACACTGTAAACTTTTCAGTTGATATGTATATGTGCTATGGTCTACATTAACTAGAGCACATACACATTAACTTGCATGGCTACTTAATGACCTCACTGGCCATCTGCAGTCTGGTCAGGACTGTGTGTCACAGAGAGAGGGAGAACACTTGCCTTTCTACAGTGTCGTCAGGCTGTCTGAGGAAATACTGGTACAGCTCGAAGGGGGAGGTTTTGTCCCGGTTGAGCCACACGGCGTTCCCGGCGGTTTTCCCCAACTTGTCCCCGGTGGTACTGGTCACCAGTGGTACGGTGAGCCCGAACACCTCCTGTCCCGTCACTCTTTCACACGCGGACACGAAAGCAAGCATGAGCAACCAAGATAAACACACGAAGCCAAACCACTGACTGTTCTCTTACAATTCTCTCTGATTCTGCACAGTACCGTATGCCGCATGATGCTGCATTCACGGCGTATCGGAGTTATCGGAACAACGTCTTGGCAACTCGGTGCGACAGCTTGTAAGAGTTCATGCCATTTTAACTCGTCCGAAGCGTCCGCAACTGCAAAATGAAGGTCGTTTGTAAATAGTTTTTGATGCTAATGACAGTAATCTGACATTTCATAATGAATAAATAATCTTTTTTAGTAGTACGTTAGTTGAAATTAGTGTTAGCCTGGCTAGCTGGTCATTCTATTTCATGTGCAAAATGAGCTTGCAAATGATTTAATGTAGTTATTCTACAGATAACAGCAAAGTAAAATGTTAAACCACACACTAGTCTAAGTAGATCTGACATATATAACAGCCGTACTCATGACCATGCTTTTTGCTGTTTCCGGGTTTGATGAGGTCAAAGGTCAAGAAGCCAGAAAAGCAGGGGTTCAGAGATGATACCCAAGTTTCCAAGTTGTATTTACGACTTCATTGCTTACGTGGACGGTTTATTCAACTCGGGAACTCCTATTACTCTGATACGGCGTGAATACAGCATCAGACCAGCCCAGCCCGGGTGATCACAGGTTAACATATTTTCTCACGTCAAATCCAGCAAGATTCATCAGAGGGTCAGCACAACAGATATGCACACGAATTCAAATGAAATAATCCCTCATACGCTTTGCAATAGTGTCTGCCATGTCCAATTACATATGCGCGTAACTTAACGCTGAACTAGCACGCGTCACGCGTCAGCTCAAAAATGGTGAACTTTACTTGTGAATATAATCGTGACCGGACATCAGGTTGCCGAGCTGGTCGGTTCCTCCCAGCTGGATCCTGCAGTCGTGGTGCTGGTTGAGATGGTAAAAGTCGTAGGCCTGGAAGAGCTGGTAGGAGAACTCGGTCATGCTCATTCCCTCGGCGCTGCGCAGCCGGGACTGCACGCTGTGTCTGCTCAGCATCGTGCCCATCCGAAAGTGCCTGCCCACGTCGGACAGAAACGACACCACATTCCACCTGTGGTACCAGCTGGCATTGTTCAACACCGTCACCGTCCCCAGCTTTTGGCTACCGCTGGAGAAATACAGTTCGTGGTTGGCAAAAATTCGCTGCAGGCTCTCTCTGATGCCTCTTGTGTTCTCCTCCACGGCCTCTTTGGAGAGCGGTTCCCTCTCCTTTGTTTTTCCACTCGGGTCCCCGATCTGGGCAGTGGCTCCCCCGATGACCGCGATGACATTGTGGCCGGCGCTTCGAAAGTGCAGCAGCCCGATGATGGCGACCAGGTTCCCCGCATGCAGGCTGTCAGCGGTGGGGTCGAAGCCGCAGTACACGGTCTGCGGACCGGACTGCAGCAGCTGTGGAAGCTGCACTTGGGCGGCAGAATCCGGGAACGCGTCCTTTAAAATCCCTCGTTTGTTAAGAGCTGACAGGAGCCCAGCTCCACCACTGACAGTGGAGAGGAATTTCACTTTATTGCAAAAACACTGATACTTCTTTTTCAGTATTGAACCCCGTATCCAAACGTGTTGCCACCCCCACGCTACGGGCGCCGCCATGTTTAGCGGTATGACCTCGGAAGTGGGCGTGTTAGCGATTCACCTACAGTAAGGGAACTGCTGCCATCTAGTGTAGCCGACTGTGAAGTGTAGAGTATTGTTTTTTTCATATAACCATTAAAAATAGTAATAATGCTGACGTTCGTCCTCTATAGCTTACCTGCTGGAACTTGACAACAACAGGATATGTCCCTACTGTGCCACTTCTACGTAAACACATGTGTGCGTTTATCCATTCTTAATGGCATCGGGAGTTGCGGGAGGATACCCCTGAGCAGGCTTGAACAGCACTGCGAGAGAGTGCAGAATACACACTCTGATATCGTCCGTGATATCGTCCGATTAGTGAATTCAGTTACCTAAAGGCGGTACAATAAGGATCCTCACCTGATCGTAAAATTCTAAACACCCAATCCTGTTACTACATTATCATTTCGCAGACGCTCATATCTAGAACGACTTAGAAAGGTTACAGATATATCTCTTTATACAAATATACAGCCATTTATGAATATTTACGGAAGCAATTTTGGATTAAGTACCTTGCCCAAGGGTACAGCAGCAGTGCCCCAGCGGGGAATCAAACCAACAACCACTATGCTATACTGCCGTCAGGGAAACACTTCGCTGAAGTTCCTGGAAAAACGCAACAGATGGACCCACAGAATGGACAATGTGTACAAAAGTAATCTATATCAGTTCACCTAGTACTCGAGTGTCTGTTTAGCAAATATTTAACGGAGTAAATGTGCAAAAACGTACACCGTGTAGACTCTTGGGAGTAAGCAAGCCCTTTTAGATTGTGGTAAACACGTGGGAGAGTCCACAGATCTACAGTTCTACAACTGCAACATCTTCAGCTACAATGTTGCTCAAAACTAACAAAATATTAAACCCAGAATTAAGCTGCATACGTGATCTGGAAGATTTCTGTATGCCTTTATATTTCTGTATATGATTTGTGAGTCCAAGGCTTAACGCGAGAGGCTGAGAGGTAAGAACGATAAAGCAAAACGACGCTGTTTTAAAAATTATTTACTTCCAACAGTAAGCGGACAGTAGACACTGACACAGGTTCATGCATTAACAAGTCCACCATGAAAATTAAATAAGTGTTGCATGCACACTCAATGATTCCCCCCACAACAGCCTGCACATGCGTATGTTTCAAATGCATTCGCTTCGAAGAGATCTGTGCATGCACCTTATTCATATATTCATCTTGTACATAGTAAACAGAGAATGAACCGGAAGTAGTACTTGAAGGAGGGCACTGTATTGTTGAGCGTCATGGTGTGTAGGTGGTACGTAATTTACTAGTCTGGATGTGGTTTGGATCGGCTCATGATCACCACAGTGGATAAGCGGAACCGTTCCGATTGTATGAAAATCTGTATATTTGCGCTTCACGTGCGACATGACTCACCAACTGTTCCACTGACCTTAAAAACGTAACGAGTACGTTGTTGAATTCATTTACCGTACTGAAACAAATAATTAAAGTATAATTTATTTCTCGTATGAATGTTGTGTATTGTTGTAAGTATCTGTGAGCATTATCTGTATTTATGTAAAGCCAAGCCTAAGGAAAGCACACATGTAATTCTCTGTACATTGGATCCTGCTTGCTCATTGTGAAAATATTGTAATTGCTTTGTCATTTTGGAATACGTGAGATATTTGTCGTGATAGCACAGCCGTGAAGTGATCAGTACTGCGTTATGTACTGTATGCTGCATAAGACCATCCAGACATATTCCCATGCGATCCGTAACTCTGGAGCAAATCTTCATTAATCTTTTAAACTGTGTGGGGTGCGTATATGCATACTATACTGAATACATCAGCGGACTAGTTTCAAGTAGATGCCTCTGAGCATGAATAATGCAAAGCCAGTCGCGGAAGCAGGGTGGAGCTGCATAAACACAACCATGCTAATATCTGCTGCGGTCAATTATTATATTGTATTACAATTAATCACATTAAATTAACTGTAGCAGGGTGTAATGCTATTGGCAGTACACAGTAATGTATAAATAATGACTGTTGTAGGAGCCAGTCTGGAATTTATATGTTTTTCTGTATTTTGAGATATTCATACTCCTGACCCCGTGTGCGCTGGACGCACACATCGGGTGTGGCTACTGTCAGGACGGGGTCACAGAACGCCACACACGCGCATATGTATGCGGACTTACACCTTCCCACTTTAATATAGCTCATAATAGCCGCATACAGCCACTTGTTAATACAAGTCCAGACAGTCCCTGAAAGACTGTTCTCTCCCTGGAGATTTATGGCGATGGACTGGACTTGGTGTTTCCATGGATACAGCCCCCTCAGACTGCTGTGTTAATGGTATTCTGTCTTTGGTGGCTGTGCTTTTCACTTTTAATCAGTCAGGGTGAAGGTTATATACAGCTACTCCTGTCTCATTTCCGTTTGTGGAGGTTTATCTTCCGTTTTCTTTTTTCCACTCCGCTGTGTATTGGCCACACTGAGGTCACACTGTACCTTTGGAGGTGAGAAATGCACTTACATCATATTCAGGAATAACATGTTTCTCTTTCGGTTTCCTCACAGGTGTACAGCTGTATGCTGCCTCAGAGCAGAGATTCATGGTCATGTGAAACAGGGGCATCATGTGATCAGAGCTGGTCCTTTTACCATCTCAAACACATTGTCTGCACAGAGAAAATGGTTTAAATAGACAATGGTCACAGGCCTGCTCAGTATCCTGGTAAAAGTGTTTGAGAAGAAGCATCGTGTAATAAATGTATTTGTTTTCCTGATGGGAGAACACAACACAGATAACACTCCAATGGTATAACTTTTGAAAATTTGGTTCATTTTTCAGCCCGTTATAGGGAACCAGCAATTCACAATGAGACCACTCGGCGGCGCTATATTGCCATTGACCCCTGAGATCTGCTCTTAATTGTCTCTCAGTTTCGTTCACTTACTGAAATGGTGAGATCATTTAAACTGCAGACATCCCATTCTGTGCGGCGGTGTTGGTGATACACGGCAGCTGCCTGCAGGCTGACAGTTCTGTTCCTGTGCTGTGTTCTGGGCTTTGTGACGAGTCATATGGGCTTTGATCTGACTATGGGGGAGACCAACCTGATGAGCAGTCTAATTTTCGAGGAAGAAGAAAGGTCTCTGAATTAGCTACCTTGCAGAAAACCCTCCTACACAACATCCTTAAGCTTTCATTTTCTCCAGATGGTGCTTGGCAGCTTTCAGGACAAGTGCGACCTACAGAAGTATCTCTGGAGTTATCACAGCTCTGAGAGCGGAACAAGGGCAGGAATAGGACCGTCTACAAATAAGCCTGAAGATATTAAACAGGAAAAAAACATCTGTTTGATATATGAGTTTGTCCTCCTTTGTGTGTGTGTCCATTTATAAGAAATCTGTATGCCTTGCGGAAAAAATGTTTCTGAAAGAAAAATGGTGTTCGGGAGATGAATCCACACGCATAACTAGTGGTCTCCCATTAATGAGCTCAAACAAAACACCTGACCATTCCCAGGGAGACAGAATATACAGAAGCAGAAAACCAAAGACCGGCTGGAAATGAAAACATGATTGGACAGTGACATCACTTCCTCTGCTGTTATTACCGTCCATAGAACATGGTATTCACACACTCTACACCTCTGAGCCTTTCATTTATAAAGACCAGAGCAGAAAGCTTCTGTATTGATTTTCTAGATTCTCTACAGCTGTGATTCTCATTGGCTTCTTGCCTGGTTTCACTCAGATTAACCGGTAATTCGGGGTGTTTTTCCTTTTGCTGTATCAATGTGAGTGATGACAGAAGACACTGACATCCTAAAATAAACCCTCACTGGAACCCGATCGGCAGCATTCCCTCTCTCTGAAATCACCCAGCCCAGATCCCGGCCTCTCTAAGCGTCTCTAATCCAGCCTGAAGCTTCCCTCAATCCACAAATAAACAAATAATAATCCGCGCAGTTTCAGGAAACCACTGCTCTGAGAGCACAGAACAAATATACTGTATGTCATCTGCATGACAAGAAGGGTTTTTTAAGAGGCACACTGCCAGGCACCTCATACCTGTGTTCACTAGTCATTCTCATTCTAAGATCACTGAAACAGCAGAGGCCATTCCTGCTAAAATCAACAGACAGCAGTCAGTGCAGATGAACTGTGATAATCCACTAAAACAGTAATAACAGACAATGCCACTCTGACATAGACAATAATAATATGCAAACAAACAGAATGGGGAAATTTTTTTAATTTATTTTTTATTTTCCCCTTGTCTTGACATAATATCAGATTTTTATCTCTCCTACTGCACAGAATTTCAATTCCTAAATTCCTGCATTCTAATATACTGACACCCTGTCATTTTTGGTGTTTACTTCTGATTGCACTGTTCCTCTTGGCAAGAAATTCTTCACCGAATTGAATGTTCAATCATTTAGCCATGACCTTTTTATTTTAATGGAATCTGCATCTGAAAAATATGAGACTACTTTAACTCAGTGTTTCACCAACTGTACTGCTGTGAAACACTGTCTAATTTATGAATATGAAAGATATTGTGCTTCTTTGAGTGCATTACCATAAAGTTTGTTTTCACTTTTGTATTTGAGTGCAGTTACGCTTTGACAGCACACGGTTTCCTGTGCTAACCCTGACTGAACAGCAGGTATCTGCTGTGGTGCGTTAGTGAGGAACTTTCAGCTGAATCTGTTGCTGGGAGCAGCGGTGTGCAACACGTCAGAGCTGCGCTGTCTCTGCACCGCAGGGACGCAGGTGTGTGGGCCTCTTACAGCAGAACTGAAGGATATCAGTGATTAGAGAGCAGCTGCATCCTAAGGGAGGTGATCAAAAACCCAGAAAACCACGGGACTTCAGCACACCCTGCTTTAGCTCATGATAGCCCCTCCCCCGTGACCCCTCATGACCCCCCCGGGATGGGGGACACACAGCCTGCCTCTAATTACTGCCAGCCAGAGCAGGACAGAGCGACCTGCTGCGTCACCACAGGTCATTTTTCTCCTGTTGAGGCTCAGCACTTTTCAAATCCGCTCCAGATTACTGGAATACATGCGCTGTCATTCCTGAGAACAAGAGAGGTATTTTCGAGTATTAGTGCATTGTCATCTTTGCATAATTTAAACGCTATCAGAACCAGGGGCCTCAGCAGAACAGCACCGGGACACAGGTGCCTCCAGTCCTTTCCTGGACCCCCTCCCTGTGAAAGATGAACACCTGACCACACCCCAGTGGCCACAAGTCTAAACGTGACCATATCTGATCATATACAGGTGTGCCTAAAGGTATTTCACCTGAGCAATTGTGGATATATTCTGTAGCAAAAAATTCTGTCACAGACGTCAATAGTCAGATGTCTGCTGGCCATACTTTACATACTTTATAAATCTCTGTGAAACGTGACGTGGCACGGATGGGTCTGCCATGATTCAAAGCGCGGTTAAATTACTTGATTATCGGCTTCATTACGTTCCGCCATAATTGATTTAACCCATCCGTTAGTATGAATGAACCGTTAAACATAAGATCCGCGTTTGATTGCATTACTGTTCACATGCTCCGATGCAAGTGGAGTATAACCTAATATCCGACAGCCGTCCATCATGGTTCGCTTGAGCTGTGCGGATGGTCTCTTCTCCAGCGGGCTTTCCCTGCGAGAACTGTAGGCCGGTCAATTACATTTAACACAATTAGCTCCTTTGGCGTAGGTTCAGAACGTATTAGACTCAGCGAATGAGGGCACAGTGGTTCCCCTCAGAAGCTAAATTGAGCGCAATCCGTGTCCACCATTGTCCTGAGATAATGTACAGAATTTAATAAATGCGACCAGAAGGTGGGCAGACACAGCTGTCTCTGGTCATCGAAGTTTCTTATCTTTCTGTCGCTGTAGATCAAAATCTAAAATGGCATAGGCGGACCAGTGTATCTCTCACTGGGAGGTTTTGGGAGGGAGGGAGAGACTGCAAGTCCGCTGTAATACGCAGTGCTGGAAGCGCGTCGGGGCCAACGGCAGCGGATTTCAAAGGTCACAATTCATTTCCGGGAGCTGGAATCATGCACCTGGACTGACAGACTAACGCTCAACTCCACACAGAACCTCTGTACTCGCTTAAATGAGGGCAGCGATTAGCAGAGCGCATTCACTGCCTTAGAGAAACACGTCATCGTTGTCTAATTTTGTCAAAATAGAGAACTCTAAGCTGTGCGCATAGCGACGTTATTCACTCATTGTACAACAATGAGGAAAGAGGTGTGGAAGCACATGGACGTTTGTGTGTGTGTGTGTGTGTGTGTGTTGTAGAGAATATACAGCTTGTTTTTAAATCGTATTCATCACCTGACCCAGATAAGCATTCAAGTGACCCTCCTGTTGCGAGATGACGTCACATGTTGGTCCCGCGCAGAGTGGCTCATCTGTAAACCTAAAGCCAGGGGTGAACGTCTCAGCGGACGATTCCCCGGCAAAACGGAGATTTGTGTATGGCCAAATAGGGGCAAAGCTGTTTGGAGACATGTTTCTTAAAACCATATACTAATAAAAAAATAAAATAACAGTTTATGTTCGTGTAAACCTGGAATACATTCACTTTAATTCAGCGTTGTCTCCTCAGCGCCACTTTCTTGGTCCAGAGATTAGTCATAGTGATCTGAAGTGAAATGACCCATCACGCACATCGCAGCCACATTTGACCTGTTGCTCCTAACAGAACATTTGGCTTTTATGATGTCCTTTCCAATTAAATTGGAAATTAAAACGATTCAATCAATTAAGAAAAGGTCCGGTTGACTACAGAAGAGTTTAGATTAATATTATTTTCAGTTAATTGTAGAATTCTGATGGTCTGTCTTACTGTGGTCCAAGCTCAATCTATTATCAATACTTTTAATAATATTGCTTTAATTATACCCCTGTGGTTGATAGTTAATTTGTATGTCAGTTAGATTAATCGATTAAACAAAGTTAGAAAATCATTCAGCTTGAGTGCAAGTAAATCCTAACAGAACACAGCAGGTTCAACATGAATGAGCTCGCGGAATAAGGGACAGAGACAAACCCTGGGGCATATGCCACTGTTCAGATAGCAGGGGTGCACCTCCTTTCAAGTTAAGAACGCACCAAATAGGCTCACATCTGGGATACGTCATGAACTAAAACCAAGGCTGTACGTTTTCTTCAACCTGCACTCGCAGACCGAGAGAGCAGGGAGCTGGCAGCTGACGCGTCCGTATCCCGTCCCTGTTATCCCTGCATAAACGGAGGCTGTAATCATTTGGTATTCGCATTCAGCAGCTCAACAGTTAAAAGCGCTGCCGAATGCGTTTTGCGTGTTTTCTGATCCGTGTGTCGCTCGCGCTCCGCCAGCCGCCGCTGCAGTAGAAAGATGGCGACGGAGGGAGCGTCAGGGGAGAAGCCTCCTCCGGTGCAAGCGCTGGCTACTGCGGCACATGGAAGCGTCGAGGCGGTAAGGCATAATCCGTGAAATCGGGAATGCATCTTATTTCCAAACCGTGCTTGTGCAGAGCAACGGTAAGGACAAAGACAATGCACGTCGCTAGCGGTGAGAGTCCTTGTCTCTTCGTGTGGTGCAGCTTGCGAAGCAATGGATCAGTACCCTATAGAGAGTGAGTAGAGAAACCCAGTCAGCCGAGTCAGTTGTACAGGAGCGGTCAGCATTACAATGACATTTCCTTCCAGCGAGCAAATAAATTCCATTCCAAAGAAAGCGTTTGAACACGTTCGTTCTGTCTGAGACGTGGGACTGGGTCTTTGTGCTCAAAGAAGTTGTTCATATGAAATCGTATGTGCGCTGTGACTTGCGCTTTGAAGGGGTGTGAATTTCAGTGGTTCCCGTAATTTTCACTGAATTTCCACGTACGTATATTTGGGTAACGCTGGGGGTTACACGGGGCTATACCCCTTTTCACAGGTTAAAAACGTAATGGCAATATACACAACATGACCTAAAATACGAGCGGTTAACCAGACTAAGGTGGGAGTGAATTTGTGGAATGCATGTTCATTTTTCATCCTCGGAGACAATTTATTTCAAACTGTACATAAACGGGTTCTGTTTGAGCCAAACCAGATGCTGGAGTTTCCGTGTATGAAGACTCCATGCAGAGTTTATTAACCGTCTTTCGTTTTGTGACGTAGTGTTACGATGAAGGATAGCTTACCAGTTTCAGTTTGCGTAAATATTATCGATAATTCTTTTAATTGTGTTTCAGTAGCTATGGTTGTTGTAACACAATTTGTAAATACAGTTTAGTTTTTCGACTCAACATGACACTTGAATCTGTTGCAGAAACAGGTAGTTAGATGTATGAAAGCAATCGCTAATTAATGAAAAATTATAATATTGAAATTGAAGGAGGAAAGGACACTGATAATTGAGTATACAATGTGTTTAAATAAGATACTTCTAAGTCATATTCAGCGCTTATTACTTTATGCGACATAGCGCTAACATGACGCACGTTTGCTCGTGTGGCGCTGAAACGTTCTCATAATATTCAGGGAAGCGAACTGAACGGTGTCTGTGCAGTCCTAACCGGCGGGGGCTAGACTTTCCCCGGTGTCTCTGTCGGAATGTCTTACACTAGCCGGTAGCGAGTTGCAACATATGTGCCAGGATTGGCTGTCTCCGCGAATGCAGTGATAAATTAATGAGTTACCCCTCGGGGGAGCGCCATAAAAACGGACTTTGCTGGTTTGCGCCTGAGTCAATGGCTTAAGCCGGTTGCCGTGAATGACGGACCTGCCCGTGTCCGTTGCGCTGCCCCTCACCGGCGCGTCGCAAATGCTTTCCCGCTGTTTTTATTTAAACGCGTGTTTTAAGCGGCAGCCCGGAGGGGACCTGTTAACGCTTGTGTAAGTGCCATGGACTGACGCTGAAACGACAGCGCGAATGTTGTAAGCCCACCAAGAAAGTGAGAACAGTGCTTGGCACCGGCGTCCTGGGGTGAGGGTGACATGCTGAAAGCGGAGGGGGATCACCGGATAGGTTTCTAAATTTATCAGAATTTCAGTGACTCAGCTTGCACGGCTCAGAGTGCTGAACTGCCCAGCCGGTCCCAGTTAAAGTGAACTGCACTGAAAAGCCAGGGCTAGTTTAGATATGGTTCACAGATCGCTATTCAGTCATTTCATAAATCTAAGTAAATTCTCATAAATTTCATGAAGTATGGAGTACTCTGGCTACAGAGGGCAGCATGTTACAGTCAGGGTCAGAACTTAACTTGTCTTCAGAATACGACTCTTCACGGACTTTCTGAAGAACCGTCAGGCTAATGCAGAGCACCTGCATGGTTGTATTCCATCCCTGTTGTTTCATATTCCGTTTCTTTTGTAAGCAGCAGTGGGTCGGTTGGTAGAGAGCCCTTAAAGAGCAGCTCCTCTGCTGAAAAACGCTCTGAATTTGGTGGAGAGAGGCGCTCCACACGCTCATAGTGGTATTTCAAGTGGTTTCACAGGTATTGGATCTAGGTGAACAAAATATTTTCGTAGCAGGCTTGTTGTTATATTGACCTATTTGGCAGAAGGACTTTGTCAGGAGACGTGTGTACCCTCAGATTCACCCTCTTCCACTCAAACACATACACACAGATACATACACATGCACATACACATAAAAACACACACATACAGACACTCAGAATCCATTTGCCAGTTACGCATATTAAATTACATGTGGAATGTTGCCCTGGTGGGAAATTAGATCTTCAGATTAGCTTCTTGGGCATTGCTCAAACGTTACTGAGTAAGTCGAAAACAAACAGTGAAAATGTGGCGCTGTCTGATCGCTGTTGAGGAGAATGTAACGACAGTCTCTCCTGAGCGCAGAACGGGTTTGCCGCCCTGGCTTTCCTCAGTGAGCCTTGCTGTGTGCGAGGTGTTGCGTGTGAGTCTGACTCGACAGGGTCGAGTCTTACACCTGCTGCCATGAGGAGAGAAACATGATTGAGGCAAACGCACCAACACGGCACCGCTGCTGGTTTGCTCTTTACATGCCTCATGCAGCAGGCAAATCATCCACAGCGCTTTAGCTTTGCCTGTTCACAACATAGAAGCACAATGAAATCACCGTCCAAACAGCGCACCATCGAGAGCCTCAGAGGTGAGCCACACGAGTGTCTGAACGGCTCTGTGCTTTTCACCAGGGTGGTACTGGAGAAGAGGGGAGGAATCAGTACATGCAAACAAAGGGTCAACATTATGGGCTTAGCTGTCTGTCAGAGGCAGATCACAGCTTCTCACAGAGGAGAAAGAGTGTAATCAGTTAATCTGATATTACATCTGATATAACCCAGCAGATATCCTCGCCCTGTCTGTATCTCAACAGATCTCCACGGCCTACATATATATCCTGGTAGATATCCATGCCCTGTCTCTCTCCCAGCAGATGCCTGCTGTGTATCCACTGTGTCCGCTTTTGGGGCAGTTTTCTTTTGAGGAATGACGTTGAAGTGAGACATTGAAAAACATGACCTGTAAATGTCATAATTAAAGAATTATTACAATTGAGCACTGATATTGATAATGATTGATTGCATTTATACAGTGCTTGAAGGGATCTTAAAATGCTTTGCAGTGAAGTGGGAGGGGAGACAGCATCTCCTGCAGCACTGTGTCCCCATCACTGCGCTGGGGCAGTGGGCTCCTGTTAAGACTGCCCCCTCCTGGCCTACCAACACCACTTCCTGGTTTTCCTTGAAGATCACTTATCAGTACCCAAGCTCAGGCCTGTGCAGCAGCAGCAGCAGGCAGGAGAGAGCTGCAGGATGGCTGCAGCTGCAGGCTGCTGCCAGCACATTCACTTATCAAAATTCAAATATAGAGGGTATTTACATCAAGGGTTACCTAAGTGACAGGTGGCTCTCTCTCTTCCCAGCAGGAAATTTACCACACAGGTAAAAATGCCCGTGTGTGTTGCGGCACAGAGTTACATACAGAGAGGTCATTTCCTCTTCCTAAGCAGCAACCTGGTAGGAGTTTAGGATGTAGGATGTTGGAATGTTCCATCATTCAGTGAAACAGCCATTCTCAAGCCTCAAAGAGCACAACCAGGAACAAACCCGGGGCAGAAGGGGGAGAAAAGCTTTCAGATCTGTGTTTTTGCTCTTCAGAAACAGCAACTAGTGGTTTGCAATCAGAAAATTCTGAAATCATCAATAAAGAACTCAATCAAAAAGGAAAAAAAGTCCCTTTTTAATCATATCTGCTCTTGCCTCTAAAAGACTACACAGAGGTCAACATCAACAGAGCACAACCCAGGACAATACCCATCACACCTGACTCTGAACAACACTGACTTCCACTAGACACAACACACACTATATCAAGGTGTACAGCACCATAAACACACAAAGAGGGGGGTACAAATATAACAAATAACACAAACACCCACAAGACATGTCCTGGAATGAACCATGTACTTTGACTAACATTATAGAACCCATTAATCATTACTAAACATATTCATTAAGTAAAAACACATTTTAAAGAACACAGCTCGGCCGTAGCTGCTTCCCCGGCCCCCGTGGCCAAGAACAGTTGGTTTGCTCGGCCCTCCCCCTAGGAACCAAATAAATGTGTCTTGTTTCCTGCCGGCACTCCTTTTGATGCTGGACTCACCTGCAACAATATCACTCAGTACAGGTAACCAACATTTCCTTTTACCAGTAAAGTTAGAACAATTCCTATTTAACCATTCACTTTGACTAGGCCTGTGCACTGACCCAGCAACAATGATCAAATGAATGTTCCTAACAACAATGATGGAAGTATCTTCCTTTTACTAACTTATATACATAAAGGTTTATACTTACAAACAGAAAAGTTTATATATACTTATGTGGGGTGAAACAGTGAGAGCGATGCAGCCTCCATGTGCGGCTCGCACCGCGACCGTCACCGGGAGGAAAAACAAGCGGTGGCAGGAAATACAGGCTTTAGAGGGATTTGCTGTTAAAATGGAAGCCATAAGGATAATTATTTTCATGATCATCGAATAATTCTGGCCACTTTTATGACTCTCTCAGAAGCATAAGATGGTAGGGGTAAGTCACAAGGCATATTCATTTGGCAACATTTCCCAGAAAATTTTTTTTTACTAGTTTGGCGTATACATTCCAAATCAAAAATGTCTAGAATCTAGATGACTATTTGTGAGAACTATCCAGGTGTAGGAGTTCTGTAATGGGGATGTGTTAAAAGAGGTGCTCACCCCATGGGGTTTGAGTGAAGGTAGGATGTGCCATATGATGTTATATCGAGGAAAACTGCTTGGTTCAGCCTCTTGTTCCTGTCACGGCTCAGGAATCTCACGGTCAAAAGTTTAAATGTTAGTGGATCTTTGCTGTTTGTTCCCACTCTGGTCCTGTTATGTTTGTGTTGCAGAAATGTGAGTTTAACAGGTGGTGTCTGTGTTGCAGAAATGTGAGTTTAACAGGTGGTGTCTGTGTTGCAGAAATGTGAGTTTAACATGGACAACCTGAGCAAGCCGGAGCTCCTGACCCTGCTCAGCATCATGGAGGGAGAGCTGGAGGCACGCGACCTGGTCATCGAGGCCTTGTGGGTGAGTTCCTGACCGTGGATTGACCGCGTGTTCACCGCACACTGACCGTTAGGGCGCTGCCTGGCACTGTAGTTTACAGCCCTCACAGTGTTGGAGTGGTTGGAGGTGCCATCCCTGTGAGTGGGCACTGATTCTCATCACCTCCATTACAGCACATAACTAAACAGCCTTTCACAAACCATATCCCCCCCCTCTGTGTGAAGCACTCAGCTGTCTGCGGGCCTCGGCCCAGACCTGTCTGTGACTTTCAGGGAGGTTAGAGTCTTCTCAGGCAGTGAGCTGTTTGAATGAAAGAAGCTTTCTTTCGTGTTTGCTGTGTTAATTCACGTGGGGTCTGTGTGCTAGATTGCACTGTCCTCTTTAACCTCCTAATGTGTTTCTCACTGGTCATATTTCAGGGGCTTTTGGGCCAAGGTGTCTGGTGCAGGGCCAGTCTGTTGCGGTCTTACTGAGAGTGCAGACACAGCTAGCGGTTGCGGTCTTCTTGAGAGTGCAGGTGGAGCTAGCAGTTGTGGTCTTATTGAGAGTACTCACAGAGCTAGCAAAGGCCCATGGGTAATTGCCTCAGAAGTCATCCTCAGAGTGGCTGCAGCTTTTGGGAGTTTTTTTTCTTCTCCAGAAAGTTCCGCACTCTTTTCCGTCAGGCTCTGTCCCTGGGCATGCCGGAGTGTGATGCTGGTGAAGGGCCCACAGGCGACGTAGTGGGAGGGACTGTGTGTCACTGGCTGTGATTACAGGCCCTCACGCACAGGCTTTTGCAGCTCTGCTGGGAGCTCTGGACGTTTCTGCAGCGATAAGATTATTCAGGAGCTGTAAAAGTGCGATCCTGCTGCACAGTGAGACAGGACTTTGTATGGAGCTGTGCACATATCTGCTCTGTTACAGAACGCAGCGGCTTCTCTTCATGACGAAATATATGGTATTTTCATGTTATACGAGATCAGGAGTGTGATTGCAGTAGTGTGTGGGTCCATCTGTATGGACCTGTCTCTAGTCATCAGTGCTGGGTTTTTGTGTGGAGCTGAGGTGTCGAGGTCGGCAGTTTAACAGTGGTAAGGAGCAGGGTGCGTAACTGAAAGGTTGCAGGTTCGATTCCCTGCTGGGGCACTGCTGCTGTACCTTTGGGGCAGATACTTGACCCAGAATTGCATCAGTAAATACTCATATAAATACTGTATAAATGGGTATCATCTAAACTGTAACCTATATAAGTTGCTCTGGATAAGAGTGTCTGCTTAAATGACAATGATGTAATGCAATAGGTATATATTTGTGCGGGGAGAGGAGCCTCTGTGTGTTGTTTGGCATGTGGTTTATGGTCCTGGGGATCAGTGAAACTGGGGGAGCAGAAGTGCTCAGGCCTGGGGGGTTGGAGGTGCAATGTGTGTCTGATCCTCAGGGTGGGGCAGGGTAGGTGGCTGCAGAACCCAGAGAGAGACAGCCGTTCTGATTTGAACAGCTCCTCTCACTGTTGCTCTCCTGACTGGCTGTGTTAGGATGTTTCCCTCCCCACACTGCCGGGAAAACATGGTGATGCACAGTGTTATCATCATCACTGGGGGGGCTGGGGGCATGCAGTTCATGTGCTGTCCCCAGGGAAGACAGATACACACACCATCCTAAACATCATGTTTATTTATGAGTCAGATAAATTTAACTGCCCCAGCGTTGCGCAAGACAATGACCGCGCTGTAACAGTGCAGAGTCACGCCTTTATGAGACGGCACTCTGTCTCTGTCTGGCTGAGGTGCTGACTGCTGTGTCACTGCTCATCTGGCACAGTGCGAGCTCACGGTGATGGCGGAGTGATCACATGCTCGCACTACCCATCATGCTCTGATGCACAGTGCTAAAGTGCCACGCAGAGGTTATACAGGAAAAAAGCTTAAAAAGGTCCCCAGACCCCAAAAAGAGACCCCCAAACTGGGGATCAAGTTTAGGTAACATCATTCTTGATTTTTTTCGTCTGTTTGTCTTTTTTGCACTGACTTTGCAGTTACCAGGAAATCGCTCACCTTTCCCCTGTTCAAAGCGTGAGCAGACGTGAGGCAGAAAGGCATGCTGGGAAGCAGGGTGGGCTGAGGTGAAGGTCTATTTGAAGCTGCAGCTGATGGTGATGTTTTAAATGTCCCTGACTGAGACTGTATCGCTGTGTCACACAGAGACTGGTAAGAAAACAGACGCAGCTGAAACATGCCGCACTGTTGGTTCACAGTTTGATTGGTAAAAAGGTCAAAGTCTAACGCTGTAATGGCAGTGCAGTTCTGAAGGCATTCTGAGGCCAGGAGCACATGCAGAGTCATGCTAGGTGGTGGTGATGTCACAGTGAACTAGATTTACATCATTGCACACAGAGTATTGTGTGGTATGTCAGATCCATTGTGACTCGTAGTGATAGAACAAGGTGATTGTCACTGTGGCCCCTTCCTGCCCCTCCCGCAGATCTGATATTACTTCCAGGTCACTCTGTGACCTGTGAGTGTTGATCTGTTGGTGATTGGAGTTTAATATGAGTGTCAGATATTTTACTGCCCTCAACAGTGGAAGGAAAGTGAGCACAACAGAACTGAACAGCATTGCTGCATCATGACAGACCCATGCATGGCAATTAGTGTTTCTGAGAGAGATGTTTACTGTGCAAAGTGTAACCAGTGGTCTGAAGGTGTAGAACGTTATGCCATGTTTCAGGAGGTCTGTATATTTATTAGAGAGTTGTTTGTAGAGGAGTGGGGGGGCATTGATCCCCCGTGTGCGGTTGTGGTGTGGTCAGAGGATGCTCAGGTACTCGGGAATCTATTGATCTGGTGGCATTGAGAGGGAGGCCCTGGGGACCGCGTCTGACCGGAAGCAGCCCAGCGCCCGATGCCCCTCCTAATGAGATCAATTTACTGCCATCCCCGTTTTTCAGACATCATCCATCCTTTGAAGGGTTTCCAGGAACAGCTCCGCCCAGTGGGAGGGGCCTCGGGGGAAACTGAGACACCATTTCCTGGTTTGGGAAGGGCCCTGAGCGGAGAGGACTGTTCGACCTGTAGGTGGCGCCCCCTATAGCCCACAGCCTGTAATGCACGGCAGCTGGCAGTAAAAGGGGGTTCTGGCTGCAGAGATCAAAGGAAGGTCCTGTCAGATGCTCTGTGTAAATTTTCTTAGGGTTGGAGTCAGGAACATGACACACACTCCACAGACACAAAGGCCTTTTTGGAAGTGCCTGCGTGGGTGTAGCCAGAGCTTCCTGCAGTGATCTGAGCGTCCAGCATGGTCCCCCGATCCCTGCTGTATGGTATAATATCCATATAAGGCTGTGGCTGTATACAGCTGGGATTACAGCCTCCTAATGCCTTGCCTCTGAATTGTGTGTGTTTTTAAATAACCTCTTAGACCATGGAGATTAAGAACAAACCTTAATCTCAATCTAAATCAGATATACTGCAGTTTTCCCCCCATCCCCCAGCAGTGCTGGGTATAATTTCAGTGGCCGTTTTGCTCTGTTCAGACTGTAATAGCTGTGCTGATGAGGGGGGCTCTGTTTGAAATGGCCGGCTCATATTGTGTTTATCGCACAGGGTGCAGTGAATCGGTGACTCAGACTGAATCATGACTCCTGTCATCTCTGATAGTTTATTCCATAAAGCTGCTCTGTGCCTGAAATCTTAAGATAAGTAGAATTCAGATAATCTCATGCTGAAATGCAGCATTAATGGGGCTGTGAATAATATATGGGGTGCTTTCTGCTGCTAAGAGGAAGGGTATGGATTTTAGATATTCAGTGGTTTTCAGTCGTTCCACTGGCTGTGTGTCTCGCTCTCTCCCTGTGCCCCCCTCCTTTACCACCCCCCATCTCAGGTCATTATTATTTCTTTTATTCAGTGCGCTGAGCAGATGCCATTATCCACACCTGCATAGCTTTTCCATACAGCTGGATATTTAACTGAAGTAAGTGCTTTAGTCAAGGGTGCAACAGCAGTGCCCCTTACCCCTCCTCCTGTCTTTCCCACATTCATATTCAAATTCCAATTAAAAATATGCTTTATTGGCATAACTGTTCAAATCGCAGTGTTGCCAAAACAATTAGTATTCAACACATTTACACTATTTAACTTAAAAACTATAAAAAATTGATAATAAATTAGTAAATGTATTAGTAATGGTGGTCGAATAGTCTGCCACTCTGTACTGTCTGTTTACGCCAAGTAGCGTTTAAGTTGATTTTGGGTTTTGGTGATTTCTTCCCAATAGGTGATGTATTTTTGTATTTTTTTGGTTTTCTGAGTATTGCTGCTCTGGGGCAGTATGGGGTTAGTAGGTGTTAGTTCAGTGAGCTTCAGGACCAGCTGGCTCAGGGCACTTCTCTGGATGTTTCTTTCTCTCTGTGCCCCCCCTCCAATTCTGTCCCTCTCTCCCTCTGTCTGTCTCTCTCTCTCTCTCTCTCTCTCTCTCTCTCTCTCTCTCTCTCTCTCTCTCTCTCTCTCTCTCTCTCTCTCTCTCTCTCTCTCTCTCTCTGGCAGTCTCTAGTGATCCTGCTCACCCTGTCATTGCTGGAAAGGTTGATACTAATAATAAGACTGTGATACTTGCAGGTGGTAAATAAACATCTTTCAGTGTTACTAAATTTAATCCAGCTGATATGTGTTTGTGGGCAGTGGGGGTTTGGGGTATGCCTGGATCACAGTGGGACCCCTCAGAAGCTGGGGTCCTTCAGTCCGTCCCTGTGGAAACATTGGCTCCCTGACTTTCACCCTGGACATATGACAGGTTCACTCTGTCACTCTATTTAACTGGATGCTGTGATGTCATTGGGTGTGGTACTGCTGTTTGACTGGATGCTGTGATGTGTGTGTGTGAGCTCCATGTGTATGTGTGTCCATGTGTGTGCGTGCATGTGTGTGTATGTGTGTCTGTGTGTCTGTGTCTGTCTGTGTGTGTCTTTGATTTTCACATTAAAATTGCTGTGCTCAGCGTTGCTCCCCTGTTGAGGTCTGAAGTGATGTGGACTCGCAGGCGAGGTGACTGACAGGGTCTGTGCAGTTTATATTCTGGTAGAACAGGAGAAATCCAATTTGGAGGGGATCTGTGGTGCTGATTTGCAATTTGCTGAGCTTGTAACATCGTGTGCAGCAGGAGAGAGCAGGACAGTCACATTGGGGACCTTGCCTGTCACCTCTTTCATCCATCATGTCTCCAAGTGTCTCTTTCCATAAGCATGGTAAATATTTCATTGTGTATGGAAATGCTGGGATATTCAAGCATAATTTCCCTTGATTAAATATTTCTCACTATAATTTTTTATTAAATCCTTGGAAGTCTGGCATATGATGAAAATAAATGCACTGCAGTGTTACATGCGTAAACTGCACCTCCCCTGAGTGACGTTAACTTTCCCAAAATGTTCCCAAAATACAGCAGGTGGATTGTAGAAAGAGCGGCCCCGCCCTCATCTCACGGCTCATACAGAGAGCCATATACCCCCAGTGATGGGAGGAGGGGTGGGGAGGTGGGGGCTACCATCAGCTGTCAATCACTGACACGTATCGAATCAAAAGACCTTTTTTTATAATAGAGCACTATGATTGGTTCTAAGGGATGTGTCACTGATGACACATGGTAGCTATGGCCATTGCTCGTCTGATGCTGCAGGGTGCACAATGTGTGCGGTACAGGGCAGCGGTGTGCGGTACAGGGCAGGTGTGTGCGGTACAGGGCAGGTGTGTGCGGTACAGGGCAGCGGTGTGCGGTACAGGGCACCGGTGTGCGGTAAAGTATGCAGTACAGGGCAGGTGTGTGCGGTACAGGCCAGCGGTGTGCGGTACAGGGCAGCGGTGTGCGGTACAGGGCAGCGGTGTGTGCGGTACAGGGCAGCAGTGTGCGGTACAGGGCAGCAGTGTGCGGTACAGGGCAGCGGTGTGCAGTAAAGTACGCAGTACAGTGCAGGTGTGTGCGGTACAGGGCAGGTGTGTGCGGTACAGGGCAGCGGTGTGTGCGGTACAGGGCAGGTGTGTGCGGTACAGGGCAGCGGTGTGTGCGGTACAGGGCATCGGTGTGCAGTAAAGTACGCAGTACAGTGCAGGTGTGTGCGGTACAGGGCAGGTGTGTGCGGTACAGGGCATCGGTGTGCAGTAAAGTACGCAGTACAGGGCAGGTGTGTGCGGTACAGGGCAGCAGTGTGTGGTACAGGGCAGCGGTGTGTGCGGTACAGGGCATCGGTGTGCAGTAAAGTACGCAGTACAGTGCAGGTGTGTGCGGTACAGGGCATCGGTGTGCGGTACAGGGCAGGTGTGTGCGGTACAGGGCAGCAGTGTGTGGTACAGGGCAGCGGTGTGTGCGGTACAGGGCATCGGTGTGCAGTAAAGTACGCAGTACAGTGCAGGTGTGTGCGGTACAGGGCATCGGTGTGCAGTAAAGTACGCAGTGCAGGGCAGGTGTGTGCGGTACAGGGCAGCGGTGTGTGCGGTACAGGGCATCGGTGTGCAGTAAAGTACGCAGTACAGTGCAGGTGTGTGCGGTACAGGGCAGGTGTGCGGTACAGGGCAGCGGTGTGTGCGGTACAGGGCAGCAGTGTGCGGTACAGGGCAGGTGTGTGCGGTACAGGGCAGCAGTGTGCGGTACAGGGCAGCGGTGTGTGCAGTACAGGGCATCGGTGTGCAGTAAAGTACGCAGTACAGTGCAGGTGTGTGCGGTACAGGGCATCGGTGTGTGGTACAGGGCATCGGTGTGCGGTACAGGGCAGGTGTGCGGTAGGTCTCTGATGCGCAGCCTTGTCTCTCCGCAGGCCCGCAGGAAGGAGGTGTTCGTGCAGGAGCGCTACGCCCGCTTCAGCCTGTCCGACCCCTTCATGGCCCTGCAGCGAGACTGCCAGGGCGGGGGCGCGGCCCGGGAGGGGCGGGGCCAGAGGGCCAGCCCCATAGCGGTGCTGGAGGCCGTCATGGCCCACTGCAGGAGGATGCAGGAGAAGATGTCTGCGCAGCTGGCTGCAGCCGAGAGCAGGGAGCAGAAGGTGGGTCCGCCTCCGCCCGAAAAAACACCCACCCAATCACACGCCTGCTCGCTCTGCAAATCCCCACAAACAGAACAGCGGATAAATAAGTGACCTTATTTATAGCAGCTAATGTCTATTAGCAAAACCAGTGTTTTGACGTGATCACTACAGAGCTGAAACCAAGCTGGCTCAGTTTTAATAGGCCAGCCTGGTTCCAGCTGTACAGTGGGAAAGGGCTGTAATGAGCCAGCCTGGTTCCAGCTGTACAGTGTGAAAGGGCTGTAATGAGCCAGCCTGGTTCCAGCTCTGCAGTGTGAAAGGGCTGTAATGAACCAGCCTGGTTCCAGCTCACCACACCCCCTGTCCCACCTCACCAGTGTTCCAGAATGTTCAGAGTGAGAAAACTTTGCACCTGGCACCTCAGACTCTTAACATGAGCACATTTTTCCCTGCAGTTACACCTCAGCCTCTCGCCTAAATATTCCTGACATGTGAATCTTGAAGATCAGGTCCCTCCAGTCTCAGAAACATGCACATGCATGGTGTTATGGTGATAAGTTACAGATCACACGTTCGTCTTGGCGACAATCACTCGAAAAGAGGGTGACATTATTAAATGTTGCTGGTTGTTGAGGTGAGTGACCTGTAGACGAAACCATCTCACCAGTTAGCACAGCACAACATAAGAAGCCTCTGTCAGGACTAGATGCCTTGAAATCAGGAAGTAATCAGCAGTTACTATGAAGGGAAATCGCTCACTGTAAAATAATCAAAAATTTGCCTAATATAAGGATTCTGGCAAGCCAGTTCCCAAGTGGCTCAGTCAGCAAGGTGCTCATCCTGAATGCAGGCCTGGGTTCGAACCAGAACCCCACAGTGGCAGGACAAATTGGCTTTGCTCCCCCAGGGATACAGCTGGGTAAGTTAGCAAGGGTTTCCTCGTCTCGCCACTCTGTCAGTCTGTGATTCGTCAGGCCACTGTGAGCTGCTCTGCTGAAGCTAGCGTTACATATATATACACACTGAGCATATGAGCTGTGCTGTTTAACCTTATCAGGGGGAACAGAGACAGTTTAACCTCTTGTAGGTGTTTGAACAGCACTCAGGATCAGAGAGTGTCTGGGCTGCACACTCTGTCAATATGCAGGTTGTGTTCATAAGGCTGTGTGTGTGTGTGTGTGTGTGTGTGTGTGTGTGTGTGTCCTCCCTCACATGCTGTAACATCAAATTTTAAAATAGTTATGGTGCATTTTTACAATTTTTATTGTCATGCTCTCATTCCAGTTATTACAGTCATGTAGACTCGTGTGCAGGTACACTGTTATTTCAGTTGTAATCACAGTGATTATGTAGATTCATTTGTACATAAGCTGCCATTCTAGCTGTTATTAGTCATTATGTAGACTCGTGTGTACATAAGCCCTTATCTAAGCTGTTATTAGGGTTATTATGCAGACTCGTGTGTGTATGTTAGCTGTTTACACAGGAGATGGG
This sequence comes from Megalops atlanticus, assembly GCA_019176425.1. Classification (NCBI taxonomy): domain Eukaryota; kingdom Metazoa; phylum Chordata; class Actinopteri; order Elopiformes; family Megalopidae; genus Megalops; species Megalops atlanticus. The sequence continues at coordinate 1,033,611 of CM032897.1, read as the reverse complement.
GCAGAATTCCTGTGTTGTTGTTCAGACTCGTTGCAGCGGAAGGTGTGCTGGTTTCAGGCTGCAGGCAGTTGCTTGGAAGCTCAGATAAGCTGCAGCTTTCATGACACAGAGCTAACAATAGCTCCCAGATTCAGATACGCTCTCTGCCGGACCGCCTTTCGCTGTGTGAAACATCAAGTCCCGTCTCTTTTGTTTGAGCAGTTTCTGTTACTGTCTCAGCTTCATCTTCTGAGCACTGATTTCATCTCATTCTCGCTGCAGATGAAGTGCAGTGCTTCAGCAGCTTCAGGAGTAATGATGTAATCAATAGTCTAAATACAGATGACTGGAAAATGTTCTGGAGTTAAATGGCTTTATTGAAAAGAGAATAGTGAACTACAAACTTGGACAAATAAACATTTATGATTAAGAATTAATGCGAGTGTATGTGTGTAAGTTTGAGTGTGTTTGAGGTTGATGCGTGTGAGTGAGTTTGACGTGTGAGTGTGTCTAAGTTTGACACGTGTGTAAGTTCGAGTGTGTGTAAGTTTGAGTGTGTGTGTTTGACGTGTGTGTGAGTGTGTGTAAGTTTGAGTGTGTGTGAGTGTGTGTGAGTTGGATGTGTGTGTGAGTGTGTGTGAGTTTGACGTGTGAGTGAGTTTGATGTGTGTGTGTGAGGTTGATGTGTGTGAGAGAGTTTGGTGTGTGTGTGTGTGTGTGTGTGTGTGTGTGTGTGGTGTGTGTGGGTTTGATGTGTGTGTGTGTGTGTGTGAGTGAGTTTGATGGGTGTGTATGAGTGTGTGTGTGATTGATGTGTGTGTGTAAGTTGGATGTGTGTGATGTTTGATGTGTGTATGTGAGTGTATGTAAGTTGGATATGTGTGTGTGAGTGTGTGTGTGTGTGTGAGTTGGATGTGTGTGTGAGTGTGTGTGTAAGTTTCAGTGTGTTTGAGGTTGGTGTGTGTTTGTGTGTGTGTGTGTGTGTGTGTGTGTGTGTGTGTGTGTGTGTGTGTGTGTGTGTGTGTGTGTGTGTGAGTTGGATGTGATTGGCCGCTGACTCTGCCGGTCTCTGCAGCTGGAGCAGGAGAAGGCGGAGCTGCAGACGGTGCAGCAGGAGCACAGGAGGCTGACCGCGCAGCTGAAGGAGGAGCAGGAGAAGAGCAAGCACATGGTCAGCATGCTGGTGCAGGAGTGCAGGCAGCTGGCCGCCCGCGTGCTGGAGGAGGGCCAGAGGTTCGAGGAGCTGTCGTCCCGGCTGCAGGAGGAGGGCGAGGCCTCGGGCCGCCTGCAGGAGGCGCTGGCGGCGGAGCGGCGACGGGGCCAGCAGATGGAGGCGGAGATGGAGAAGCAGCTGTCGGAGCTGGACGTGGAGCGGGAGCAGCTGCGGGCGCGGCTGTCCCGGGAGGAGGCGGGAGCGGTGGAGCTGCGAGCGGAGAGCGAGGGGCTGCGCCGGCAGCTGCAGGAGCTCAGGACCCGCAGGGGCGGAGACGCCCCGCCCACCGCCGCCGCGGTAACCGCCTCCGTCGCTGTGGAGACGGACTCCCAGAGCTGCCGGGCGGTCTCCTGCCAGACGGACCTGCCGTTTGCCGAGCTCGGGGGGAAGAGCCCCATCACCGTCCCGCTCAAACCGCCCGGCCCCAACTACGCCGCCATGAGCCTGCCCAGAAGCGCCCCGCGGGGGCTGGTGCACAGCCTGTCCGGGGGGATGCTGCAGGAGAACGGGCCGTGCCCCGGAGAGCCCCCGCCCGGCCCCGCCCTCCCCGCCGGGGTCAGCCCCCGTGTCCGGGCCGCCCGCTGCAGGTTCCAGGAGCAGGAGCAGAACGGCTCGGCCACCGGCAGCCCCCTCCCGCGACAAATCCCCCCCCCACCGGGACAGCACGGCTGCCAAGCAGCAGGCGCGCAACACCGTCACCCAGGTCCTGTCGCGCTTCACCAGCCCGCCCGCGGGGGGCGCCCTGCGGCCCAGCCTGCCCCACTCCGCCTCCGAGGGGGGGCCCTTCCCCGGCCGGCTGCCCCACCCCCACATCGGCCTCAAGTCCCCCGCGGCGGGCAAGATCGACCGGGGCACCCCCCCGCCCATCCCCCCGAAAAAACCCGGCCTGTCACAGGCCCCCTCCCCCTCACCCCCCGTCAGCAGGTCCCCCTCCGGCAGCGTGGGGTCCCTCCCAAACCCACGCCCCAGCTCCCCCAAACCCGCCGCGGATGTGGCAGGGGCGGGGGGGGGGCTGTCCCAGCCCGGCCGTGACCGCGTCTCAGGTGGGTGCCTGCCCCCCGGCGCGGGGGCCGCAATGGGCAGCATGTGCAGAGTGCCCCCCTCCTGTCCAAACCCCCCCCGCGCACCCCGTTTGCACCTCGCCCTGTAGCCCGTGTGACCCGGGCAGCCCGCTGGCAGCAGCCTCAGGTAAAGGAGCTGACCTCCTCTCTGCCTCTCCTCTCCTGTCCTCCTCTCACTCCGTCACCTGCGGCAGGTACACCTGCCCTGCACCCGGCAGGCCCACGTTCAGTCTAACCGCAGTGCGCTCAGGGCTGAGCTCAGTGCTGCTGCAGCTCTTTCCCTCCTCACGTCTGACAGGAGAAGAGCAATTTCTCACATTCGTTACTAAGACTTAAGGCCGAAGTGCACTGGGAATACACTGAATAAGGGCCAGTGTGGTGATGTAACTGCAGAGAGGTGTAAACTGAGAGTAGGAGATATATTAAAAATGGATGAATCTGTGCATAGGTAAATACAGTTATATTTGGCCCAAAAACAGTGGTTTTAAATTTTCTGTCTATGCCTTCCATGAATGTATTTCTTCCCCTCCCTCTCAAAAACCCTTTTTACTCTCTTGCTTCTATAAAATCTCATTGTGTTTTATTAGCAGTGCAGTCTGCTAAGCACAAGCACAAGCACATATATTTCTATATATAGTACAGCAGGTGCTGGTGTAATATGTATTTACGTATGTTTATGGTACAGAGGATAACGTTGTAGTTGAAATATGAAACCGGCTCTGGTTTGGCGTGTTCCTCTACACTAATGCAGGTGAGGGGTTGGCACAGATGGGTTTGGGGTCTAATAATCTGCCTCCTCTCTGGAGCTGATGCCAGTGGCTGTCCCCTGGTCCCTCTCCATCACACGCTGAGTGTCCTCTCTCTCCCCCAACCCTCGCATGCTGCCCGCACCCTGACCTGGTCTAAAAACTCACACACTGACCTGTCTCCACCAGTGGTTGCTAACATTGGTCCGCATATCACAGTATTTATGTGTACTGTGTGTCCTGCACCAATTAAGGAATCTTTCTGTTTAAGTCGCAGATTAGTTTCTGTTATTCTTATTTACTCACATACTTACATGTATTTATGCTGCCTAAATATTCATGTATTTTACATTGTGTTCTTTTGGTGCTTATAGGACAGTGTTGATGTGCTGGCCTGTTCTGTGAAATCTCTATTCCAGTTGCATTGAAACAAGACATTTGATATAATTCTGTGCTTATCAGTTTGTGTCTGCACAGACCAGGAGAGCGCTATTATAAGGCATGCAGGGAGTTGTAGTCCTGTGAGGAGAGGTCCACTTATCTCCCATAATGCCACACTCCTTACACTCACAGCTGGGGAAACGGCTTCTGTCTGTTACTCAATCACTGCATGGCCACCTCTGTACAGAGAGGCCACAGCTGCAAGCGATATTTAAAGCAGACAGTATATTTAAACTGTTCCATCAGCGGCTACCTGTCTCACAGGTAGATTTAATCAGTCTACTTGGTAAAAACACTACACATATAGCCCATAGTAGCTACCTCAACCAAGGTACTTTTGAGCGCTAAGGCAGATCTGTGCTTCCCTTTTCTGGTCTTTTCTTAATTCTCTGCTCCTTACAAAATCTACAGATCTAACCTCTGATTTCTGAAATCCCCAGTAACATGGCCTTGCACTCCTCTGCTCTTGCACTGAATGTGGCCTTCTTCCTCTTCCTCCTCTACCTCATCTTCCTCTAACATGTTTAAAACACTGTTCAGAGACAGAAAAGATGAACAGGCCAAAACAGTGTGCCTGAAATATTTAGACATGCTGACTAAGTGACCATTACATGTCTTACTGTGTCTGTAAGTAGAATGCTATCATTGTCTGTCAGTTTGGAGGTTCACACCATTAAATGTTCTTTTGCTTTGTTCTTTTGTTAGTTCATTAGTGACTATAATGATGTTGGCACTGTGCGCAGCTGTATGTATCAGATTGATTCTGCTTGATTGGATTTAGTTTGATGGATTGCATGATAAACCAAGGATTGTTGATTGATTAGACATGTCCCGCCCTCACACGTGTCTCCACCTGTGTCCCATGACCACCCAATCAGGCGGCATCTGTCCTGCCCAGCAGACGCCGTGCTCTCAGTGTTTGGGGTTCGGACTCGGTCGTGGGGGGTCCATAGATGTGTGAGAGTGTGTGTTGTGCGGACGGCAGCTCGTATTGTGAGATGGATCGTGTGCCAGTGGGACAGATGCCCCCCTCAGGGTGAGAGGTGTTGGGACACAGAGCTGGGGCTCCCTTCTTCCGTGTGAACGCTGTTGCTTTGCCCCCCAGGCCGGGATCCCCCCGTAGCGCCCCCCTCGCCCGGCGGTGACCCCGTTCCCCTGGCGGACGGGCGAACCCTTCTGCAGGCTGCTACCCAGGGAAACCTCACTGTACTGTCACTGCTGCTTCACCGGGATCCTCCCCAAATCACCCACCCCCATCCGGACGCCAACGCTGCCTTGTTTTCTGCTGCTCGAAACGGACACGCGGGTAAGGGCGTCTAGCGCACCCCTCCGAAAAAAAAAAAACGTCCAGAGGGAGAGTGTTTGGGTGGACGTACGAGGCTTCGTTCAATGTCTGTCGACATCTTTTATGGTGCACAGTTAGAAAATGCTTTGATCGGCCAACTAAGCACTTTCTCTGGGTTTTGGCATAGATCTTTCCCTATGCTGGGCTGCAGTGAGATGGGGTTATAGCATATTATTAAACCCATGTCTGCAAAGAGTCATGTTATTCGCTATAGGCCTTTTTGCTGTATTTTTCAGACTAGTGAAGTGTAATAACCCTGTTATTAGACTTGTGGGTGTCTGTTAACTCTGTTATTATATGCAGCAGTGTGTAGTGATGATGTTATTAGGCACAGCAGTGCTCAGGGATGTATGATGCTGTTATTACATTCAAGGATGTGTAATAGCCCTGTTATTAGACACATGGGTGTGTAGTAAAGCTGCTCCGGTTGCCTAAAACGAACTGCACTCGTGGAGTGCGAGAGTCCCTCCCTCTAATCCACTGACACGGGTGTGGAATGTGCTGATTGGGTTTGCCGGCTCGTTTCTCGCAGTGAGAGTCCGCTGGAATGGGGGGTGTGGCGTAGTCGGCCTCTCTCCCGACCCCCTGCGGACCACAGCAGCTCCTTTGCTATGCGGAGGAAATGAAGCCATGTCAGGCACGGCCTAAATTTATCCCCCCCATGGGCGTGTGTGTGCAGCATTCTCCCCAGTGGGGTGCGGGGGGGTACCCTGGCCCTCACTGAGCTAAACTGTCCCGCCCATGGGCATCACCTCAGGGTTTCCTGTACATGACAGGGCAAGGTGACAGTCATTTTTGGGTGTGAGGCAGACCCCAGGGGAAGGTGTATGTATGGAGATGTAAAAAGCACGCAGTGTCAGTGAGCTCTTCATGGCTCATTGATAGATACGCCTTTCATCCAACCAAACAGTTGCCCTGGGTTTTATTGCACTTCCTCCTGCCTGTTGTTAACCCCTTGGAGCTTATTAACTCACAAGTGTGGCATTATCGTGCGGAACTTGATAATGGAGGTTATGACACAGTGTGTCCATCTCTGTGATGCAGTGTGTCTCTCTCTGTAACGCGGCGTGTCCCTCTGTTCCTCAGACTGCGTGCAGCTGCTGCTGGCTGCAGGAGCCTCTGCTGATGCTCCTGACGCAGACGGTTTCACACCTTTACACTCGGCCGCCGCCCACAGACACGCCAGGTGAGTCCCGCTGAGAGAGGGAGGGAGTGTTAAAGTTCGGCCCACGTGTGAATACGAATCCGTCCTCCGTGTGTGCGTGTGCGTGTGCGCGCGTGTGTGTGTGTGTGTGTGTGTGTGTGTGTGTGTGTGTGTGTGTCTGGGTGTTTGTATCAGTCAGCAGAGAGCTATCTGACTGAGCCCTGTACCCAGTGCAATTGTTCTGGCGTTTTCTGCAGCTTGATCTCCTGCTGTCAGCGCTGCTAATGACCCCTGTGCCGGGAGCAGCTCCTTGCCGTCTGTCCTGCCGTGTCCGTTTGTCCTCTCTGTTGTGTGTCTGGATTCCTGCAGTCCCCTTTGGTTTAATGTGACATTTTGGAAAGTGACATCATGGAAAGGCCAGTTTGGCAGTGAGAGGGACACACAGGGACACAGCGCTGGGCTCTGTGATCGAGGTGATAAAAATACACACAGAGGGTGGATCCGGCGCATTCACACTGATAATCTGTGGCCTCATGTCCTGTTGTGGCTGCTTTTGGGTCAGGCAAACTCTGTGCTTTTTGTTAACTTACTCCTCATTACAGCGTAGTGATGTGCGGATACCTGACACATTTGAATGTGACAGTGTAGTTCAGGTGAAGGAGAGTTTTATTTCCCTTGCTGAATAGATTGAATTAAGGGAAACGTGTAAATTCCTCATTGGTTTTAATTTTTGTCCTTTTATGTTTTTAGTGTTATGAAGTAAAATGCTTCTGTTTGACTTTAGCAGCACTCCATGTGTGACGTCATCACTGTACTCCAGACTGAGTGTTGTTTTTGTTGTTGTGTGTGTGTGTGTGTGTGTGTGTGTGTGTGTGTGTGTGCGCGCGCGTGTGTGTGTGCGCGCAGGTGCGTGGAGCTGCTCGTGGGCGTGGCTGCGGACGTGAACCAGGTGGCGGCGGGGGGTCAGAGCGCTTTGTTCCTGGCGGGCGGCAGTGGGAGTGCAGAGTGTGTGAGAGTCCTTCTAAACGCGGGCGCTGACTGCACCGTCACCACCGCAGTGAGTCCCCGCCCCTCATTGCCCTACCCCACCCCTCACCCGTACACTGCCCCGCCCCTCACCTGCACCCTGCCCCGCCCCTCACCTGTACACTGCCCCGCCCCTCACCTGCACCCTGCCCCACCCCTCACCCGTACACTGCCCCGCCCCTCACCTGCACCCTGCCCCGCCCCTCACTGGCACTGCACCAAAAACTGTTTTCTCATGTCAAGAACAATCTGCCAACTGGAAACATTTCAGCAGGGATTCAGTTCCTTATTTTTAAATGCTGATTTGCTCTTTAATAGCTTTTTGCTGAGGCATGGTGTTTGTATGTGTGCACGTGCATGTGTGCGTGTGTGCGTGTGTGCGTGAGTGTGTGAGTGTGTGAGTGTGTGTGTGTGTGCGTTGGCTGACAGCGCTGAGCCTCGGGGTGTGTGTGTATGCGTACAGCACTGAGTTTTGTTGTTGTGTGTGTGTGTGTGTGTGTGTGTGTGTGCACAGCGCTGAGTCTCAGTGTGTTGGATCTGCAGGATGGCTGGACCGTTCTGCACGCGGTTGCCAGTAGGGGTCACTCTGACAGCCTGGAGCTGCTGCTGTCCCACCCCTGCCTCCAGGCCTCCCTCCTCACACACACCAACACAGACGGCTGGACCGCCGCCCACATCGCCGCCTCCAACGGCAACAAGGTGCTCTTTCTCTCACACACACACACACACACACACACACACACACACACACACACACACACACACACACACACTCCTGCAGTGCGGACAGTGCTCGAGGCTGACAGTGTGCTGCTGTTGCAGAGGTGTCTGGAGCTGCTGTGTTGCCACAGTCAGCAGGACCTGGAGCTGAGAGACAGATGCAACCGCACCATCCACCACATCGCCACCGACGACTGCAAGGAGCTGCTGGAGAACCTGAGTGAGTGTGCGTGTGAGTGTGCGTGTGAGTGTGCGTGTGAGTGTGCGTGTGCGTGTGCGTGTGCGTGAGTGTGTGTGCGTGAGTGTGTGTGTGAGTGTGTGTGCGTGTGTGTGTGTGTGTGTGTGAGTGAGTGTGTGTGCGAGTGTGTGTGTGTGTGTGTGTGCGTGTGTGTGTGTATGTGTGCGTGTGCATGTGTTTTTGTATGTGAAGCTCTGCAGATCAGATAAAGTGAATTTCTCTGTGTCGGGTTTGTGTTTGAAGGATTCCAGGTTCTCTAAGCAATAATGCTCATGGCTAATGCAAAGCCGGGGAAGTGCTTGAAAGTCTGCGAAGCTGCCAGTGTAAACGGGCTGTTTGTTTGCCCTCACGGCTGGGTTTTCTGTCCGATCCAGAACACAGTAAATCTAATGATTTCCCTGCAGCTACAAGCAGAAAGAACTCGTAAAGGGCTCAGTGTCCACTGACCTGCTGCATTGATCACAGAGACAGCTGCAGGCTGAACACATAGAATACAGTGGCTGGTCTACTGTTTTATGAATACAGCCCCAGATCAGTGTGTCCCTCTGTGAGCTCTGCTGCTTTGTGAATACATATCCAGAACACTGTCTGTGATTCAGAATGTGCCATGATGCCCATCGCTTTGAATTCTGTTGAACTGTGATTAAGCTTCATTTGCATCCTGCCTGCACACGTAAGCATGCCTCCCTCCGGAGACGCTCCTCTGTCCTGCCCCGGGTTTTATGCTCCAGCAGCAGCAGGCAGAACTGGGCCTCTGTGAGAGAGACTTCTCTGGAGCTTTTTATGGGATGTGGTTCTGAGCTCAGATGTTCTGGTTCTGGCCCATGTCCCGTCATTGTGGGACCTGTGAATTCTCCAAGCCACAGACACCGTCCCCCAGACTGGATGTGTCAGTGAAGGACGCAGCAAAAACGGCTCTTTTAAACGGGGGCGATATTTTTATCAGAGAAAGAGGTGACCCAGTTCTCCCGCACCAGAAGCATCCTCTCACGTCCTCACCCGTGTGATGAGTCCTGCTCAACGGTGGCCCACAATGCACTGCACTCGCTCACGCCTCTCCGGCTCTCTCACCCGCAGACTCCTACAGCGTTCTGGTTCTGATCCGGCCGGGCTCGGAGGAGCAGATCTGCACGGTGGACCTGCTGGAGGACGGGCCCATCGTCGGCGCTGTTCCGGTCCGCAGGGAGACGGGCTGGGAGGAGCTGAACCGGAACCTGATGCACATCCTGTCCGAGCACTTCCACCTGCTGGGCAGGGCCGAGGGCGGAGCCAGGGCCGGAGAGACCCCCCTGGGGCTGAGCCCGCACAGCGTGTCCTGCGTGCTCATTGGTGAGGCAGGATCACATGACAGCATGACAGCAGGGTCACATGGCCTCGCCAGCATGGCACCAAATTATCACACAGCAACTGGACTATGTGTTATCACAGATATCACTTTTATCAGTTACACCATGAAACTGATCCAGAATCTGTACCGAAGTACTGAGCGATAATAAAAGATTGTCTGTGTTCTGCCGTCTGACTCTGAGCTGGAGACTGATCTGTCTGCTTATGATGCCATCCCTTCTCTCCCACTCTCTTCTCGCACCACAAACCCAGTTCTGCCAAACTTTTTTTTTTTTTTTTTTTTTTAGACAGAACGGAGTTTAAAATATGATAATGTGCCCCAAAAAGTCCCTTTAGCAAACTTTGTGTTTGCCATCAGACAAATCAAAAATAGCTACTGGCCTATTTTTTATTTCTGCAGTTTAAGGGCAATTTCTGAAAACTGAACTGACAAGTGTTACATGCACCCGGGACAGCTGTGGAACAGACACCCAGGGCTGGAATTTTATCCTGGAGCTCTCAGCAGCAGCACAGGCTAATGCTAACACCACGCTCACTCCTCACAGGGGGCCAGTCTGACCATCCTTAGTTTACTCTCTCCACCGCGATCGCATGAATGTGTCACAGTGATGATGGGTGCTTCCTTATGGCAGTGGTGTTATGAGACGCTGGCGGCCAGATAAACAGGATCCAACACGAAAACCCAGTGCTCAGATGCAGACGTGGCTCCTATTTTCAGCAGCGGGAGTGACAGTCCAAACAACTGCGGCTCACACAAGTTTTAATTACTCCAGTCAGCACTTCAGCAGAGCGCACGGATGGATCTCTGTCTCTCCGCGGCTCTTTCTCTCCCTCTGTCCTGCTCCCTCTCTCCCTCTGTCCTGCTCCCTCTCTCCCTCTCTCTGCTGCTCTTTCTCACTTGTCCCTTGTATGAAACACTTTGTTTTTAATTCATGTGCTCAGATGTGTGTGACCTGTCGATGAATGATTTGTTTAGAACTGCAGGGTCTGCAGCTGTCCACACAGAAAAAGTGCAAACTGGGAATTACAGAAAGATGGCAGGAAATGAGTTTATCATGAATGTGTGAGAGAGAGAGAGAGAAAGGGAGACAGAACGGAGAAAGGCACAGAAAGGAGAGAAGGGAAAGGCACAGTTAAAGTAAAACGCAGATTATTCCATCTCATCTGTACTGCTCTCCTCCTGCATGGACTCGCAGGGAAAGGAAAGGAAATGCTTGGCTCTCTGGCTCCTCTGCATAAAATGGTCATAATTTGTCTCAAGGTAGTGTTGCATTTCCCTTCGTTTCTTAGAAGGAATTGTTGTTTCCCAGCTTATTACTGATAATGTGGTGTCTCCTTCTGTTTCTTAAAGGTGATGTTGTATCTGTCTGATTCTTAAAGGTAATGTGGTGTGTCCTGTTTCTTAAAGGGGATGTTGAGTGGTACCCGGGTCAGGATCCCTCACGGTCGCCGTGGGAGATGATCAGGAGGCGGCACAGGCAGCGCATCACTGTCAGGCTCAAAGGCCAGTTGACCTCCTGTCTCTTCCTTTGTGTCACGCAGGACCATCCTGTTGCCTTTTCATATCAGTCATGAAGGGCGTCAGTTAGTGCGTGTTTTTGTTGGCCACACCCTGCCTGATTCAGCCCTGTCCTCTCCCTGTCCTGTCCCATTCAGTTGCCCAGACCTGAACATGTTTGTCAGGCTGCATGCTTCAGAGTGTAATACAGGAGGGCTAGTGCTGATTGGAGGGGAAGCTCGTCTCTTGCTGGTCAACCACTCCCCCTCCCCTGGCAGGACAGGGCAGGTCATTCCCCACCACTGCAGCCCCCTGGTGGCAGCTGTCTGATGGTGCAGCTCAGAGTCTAACAAGCGATGGCTCAGCCTGCATTCAGTGTCTATGCCTGTAATCTCAGAGGATGGAAAATGTGTTTGCTGTCTGATCGCACTATGCTAGTATCCGAAAAGGCTCTGCTCCACTTATCAGTGATCCTGGTTTAAATGCTTGAGGGTTGGAGGTTAGTTACTCATGCAGGTGTTTGCTATTGATCCCTCTGTATGCTAATGCAGTGTTTCTGGAGGTCTGTCCAGGAGGGCTGTGTTTGTGCTTCACAGGAGCCCAGTCTGATGTGTTCAGCCTGTGAGAACCAGTGGCTTTTTCAGGGTTAGATTGTGTCTTGGTTTGATTGCTTCTGTCTGGCAGGCAGCCCTTTGGCTCACTGTCTCTTTAATCGGCTCGCAGGTCTGAGGGATTCAGCTGTGGATGGGGTGGCCTATGACTCTCTGATCCCTCTGCAGCTGCTCCACAACTACATCCGCCTGGTAGGGTCACTCCCGGGGGGGCCGGGGGGGTGTTTCTGTCGTGTGAGGGACTGATTAGGTTTCATTTTGCCTTTTCTGATTTTTGCATATCATCTCCTGGCCAACAGGCTTTTACCAATGCTGTTTATTTCTAATCTATCATGCAATGCTGCCATTTGGAATATTTCATACAAATTTTTTATCATTTTGATTTTTTTATTTCCCCAAAAAACTTGAATGCTGCTTAAATTAGGTTATCAGCTGGCATATGTGTTGGTCTGGTTTCACAGCAATGGTTAGCAGACCCAAAAAGCCCATAATGACCAGACCCTGCTGGCTGTCATGCTGAAGTTTAGACAGAACAGAGAATGATGCATGTTTCCCATTATGGGACATCAGAAAAGTATTTATGAACAGTACTGCATGATCTGAATGCAAGCTGCCAAAATAATTCAAACTGAAGTGAAATCAGTGTTATAACAAATTCCCCTCTTAGTGTGAATCTATGCTACTGCATTACTCAGTGCGTGTGCGCCCTCTTTTGGCCATACTTGAACCTGCAGGAGCATTAGCATGCAGTGAGTGGGTAATGCTGTCGAGGTATGTTCAGGTGGGAGAGGTGTGACAGGATGTGGTCTCTCGCTCCGCAGGTGGAACAGTATCGCAATGTTATTCTGCACGGGCTGGAAGGCAGCTGCCAGGAGTACATCGCAGGCCAACTGTCCCTCTGCATCAAGGTAAAGAGGACTGCAGATGCCACGCTAACGCACTAACGGGGGTTTTACACTGCATACATCAGGGATCGAAAATCACTGAACATATTATGCAAAGTGGCCAAATACTCCATTGTTCTTGACAAGTCATGGCAAATGTAATAATAGTTTATAAAATAGTTTATTCTTATTCTTACCTTTTTCATTTGTGAGATTTGGTGCTCACTCTTGTTTACTTGCTAGCTTGATGTCAGTTACAAACAAACTGGCGGGTTCATTGGCTTTCATAAAATCAGCTTAATTCATTCTCATACATGACTGGCCTTTACGGCTGAGGGCATCAGTGTTTTCGGATGAATATGCCGCAGTGTTCCGCTCGGCAGCCCTTTTTTCAAGCCTGCCCAGTTTCACTAGTTTGCCCGCTGAGGCAGTAGAAAGAATCCTACAAGGACCTGTGTTTAAGCCTAAGGTGCCAGTGAATAGTCTTGTGAAAGTGCTTTGAGGGGGAGCCCTGACAGATCCAGGTAAATCCATGTTCTTCCTCACCTGGCGTTCCCACAACAGCACAGACAGGAGGCCATGGGGCTACCGTGTGACATCATCAAGGTGGAAGTGGATGAGAACCTGACCAAGGATCAGCTGCTGGAGACCTTCATCAACTGCGGTACACCTCTCCCTGACAGTCACAGCTGATCTGGGACCTGTGGCCACGGGCTTAAGCCCTGTTGAAGTGAAGACTCTCAGGGCTCTGATGTGTAATGACTGGGCTACACACTAATGACTGCACGCTGAAAGTGCCGAAGTGAGGCAGACTGCTAGCTGGGCGTTATGTCATCGGCTCACCGGCCTGGGAGAATGCATCATTCAGCTGTTATTTATGTAGAGGTGGAATGGGAGTGGTGAATCAGCTGCTGGGGCATTCTGGGATTGCAGGCCTCCCTCCCTATAAGTGCTATCATGATCTAGATGTCATATCAACAGTGTGTGTGTGTGTGTGTGTGTGGGTGGGTGTGTGTATGTGTGCGTGTGTGTATGTGTGTTTGTGTGTGGGTGTGTGCGTGTGTGTGGGTGTGTGCGTGTGTGCGTGTGCGTGTGTGTGGGTGTGTGGGTGCGTGCGTGCGTGCGTGCGTGTGTGTGTATGTGGTATGCAGTATTGTTTTCATGGTCATATCTCTCATGGCCTCCTCTCTCTTTCCACCCCCCCTAGGTTTCCTGGTCCCGGTGAGTGAGGTTACTGCAGTTCGCGGTGTGGTGGTGGTGCTGGAGGGTCTGGAGAGAGCCCGCTCCCTGTCGGAGCTGCTGGCTGACCTGTGTGACAGCCTGGAGAATCGGGGTGTTCCCTACCCGCTGCCCCTGCTCCACGGTGAGGCCTGCTGCTCTGTAACCACGCTGTGAATATCGCAGGCCCCAAAGCCTGTCTGAGCCAGTGCCCTCCCCCTGCTTAGAGAGCAGCAGGGAGATGCTTCATTAGCTCAGTACAGCTGTTGCATTAATTTTAAACGAGACTTAATAGGGAAGACCCTCTTGGAAAGAGTCTCTTCTGTATGGTATTAAAGCAGTGAGGGCAGCAGTGTTGTGTTGATTGATTGATTGACAGCTCTGCTCTGTGTCATGCCCTGCCCCCTCCCTCTCCTTACAGCACAGGAAGGCTACTGCCTGCATCACTTCCAGGAGCGAGGCTTTCTGATTGGCACGCTATCTAAGCCCCACCTCCAGGGGGCGGAGTTGCTGTTGCAGCAGCATTTCCGTTGGGTGCAGCTGCGCTGGGAGGCAGAACCTGTGGCCGGCCTGCTCACCCGACACCTCCGCAGGAAGCTGGTGCACAAGGTAGAGAGGGGGCATTCTGGGAAAACGAGACCCATATGCAGTAAATTGATAAACTGCATTGAGGTGTACAGTACTGCATTGAGCAGTAACTGAAGGTGAAATTATTGTTCGGGACTATAAGCAGGTCAAAGGGAAGCTTTTACCTCCCTTTTGAGCTCCTGAGGTTCCTTTCTCTGCACGGGATGTCCTGCTGGCTAAATATTTGCTACGCTTTGGTTTGACTTTTTTCTTTCTCCTGCTCTGCAGTTTCCAGTGAGATATTCGTGTTAAGCAACACTTGTTCTCTTGAAAAGATGTGTACAGGGTGTTGGTGTTCTCTGCCATATTTGACGACTGTGTGTGTGTGTGTGTGTGTGTGTGTGTGTGTGTGTGTGTGTGTGTGGTTCTGTGTGTGTGTGTGTGCTCTGCTCTGGAGGACAGTGGCCTGGATCTGCTCTGTGTGGCAGCAGCTGTGTGTCCTGCCTGTCCCGTGTGGATGAGGGTGTGGTTCTACCTGTGTCGGCTCTGCTCTGGAGGACAGTGGCCTGGATCTCAGATGTTGCCTGTCCTGCCCACTGACCCCAGATGTTCCTGTCCTGCCCACTGACCCCAGATCAGCCGCAAGCTGTCCTCAGGTGAGGCTCCAAAATCTCCATTTACAGGGGGAAGAAACACAAGCACATCACTGGCCTCTGTAACTGAGTTGCACGTGTGTGTGTTTTTGTGTGTGTGTGTGTGTGTGTGTGTGTGTGTGTGTGTGTGTGTGCGTGTGTGAGATCAGGTGGCTGTCCAGGGTGTGGAACTTGGTGGTGGTCCCGCGGGTGGAGGAAGCTGTCGTCTCCAGGGTAACAGTTAAGAGGTGCCTGGCTGAGAGGCAGTTGCCCAGCAACAAGAATCTGAACCCCAACCAGCAGGCAGTGGTCAGGGCTGCCCTCAGCATCCTCATCAACAAGGCCATCCTTCAGCAGTGCCCCCTGCCCCGCCCAGGTACTGAGCCTGGCTCTCAGTAATGCTGCCGTTGCCATGGTTACATACAGTGACCTTGTGACAATAGTCTCATGTGCCTGGTTTCTGATAGGATGGAACATTATTTTGTGTGCGTGTGTGTGTGTCTGTCTGTCTGTCGGCATGTGTGTGCGCGCGTGTGTGTGCGCGCGCGCGCGCGCGCGTGTGTGCGTGTGTGCGTGTGTGCGTGTGTGCGTGTGTGCGTGTGTGTGTGCGTGTGTGTGGGTGTTTTCTTTCTTCAGAGGTGGATAAGTACCTGTCGGAGTTCCAGGGCAGCCGCTTCCCGCTGTTGGCGCTTGGCTCCTGTAAGGGCGTGGGGAGGAGGAAGGGGCGGGACAACGTGGCCTGGAGGCGGGCCAACACCAGCCCACGCAAGAAGAGCAGCCCTTCCCCCTCCTGGAGCTCCAGCTGCACTCTCAGAGAGGGTGAGAGGGGGCGCCATTTCACCACTCACATTCCTCCTGACATGGGACACATGGGAAATGAAACTTTGTGGTCACGCTGTGGTCTATTTGCGGTCTCATTGTGGTCATACCACAGGTTCACTGTCCAGCAATGACCTCCACAGCAGCAGAGGGAGCTCAAGGGCTCAGAGGTTAGTCATTTTCATGGACTTTAGAGAGGCTTTCACATACTCAATGGCTATGGTTACTCTGTGAACCAGCTTGAAGATTGTGGATTTTGGAGGTATTTCAGTGTTGCTAAAAATGAATAGATTTTGCTATAATAACTTTTGTGTGAAGTTAATCCAATATCCATGTTTATAGATCAATACAGAAACTATGGTAAATACTTTCCCTTGAAATTCTGGTTTGAAAGTATAAATTTCAAGTAGACTTGGACCCAGAATATAGGAATTAAACAGACTCGGGTCACTTGTGTTGAAAGGTGTGTGTATTGTGATGGTATTATGTGTGCTTGTTTATTCAGTGTGCAGTTTTGTTCTGATAGCTGAGTGTAATTGTATCATCGATGTGTGTGTGTGTGTGTGTGTTTGCGCTCACCGCTGTGTGTCTGCTGCTAGGTCTGTGGGAGGGGTCTCTCTGG
>CM032897.1:917500-1012500 GCA_019176425.1 Megalops atlanticus | reverse complement strand
TGCTTCAGCACGCTCGTCTCGTTCAGAAGCTTCTGGATCGAGTCGTACCGCTTCACAGAGCTCCCCTCGATCATCTGGGAGGGGCGGGGGGGTCAAATCACAGCAGAAGACCACACTATTCACAACACTTAAACATAGTGCTCCAGGAGGAGGGGAGAAAAAGGCCCAGCAGGATCTAAAATGAGCAAACTGGGGGGCTGAAAGTGACTGAGGAAGGAGGGGTGCGAGACTCACCAGGAAGGACTGGCACTCCAGCAGCGGCTCCACCCGGTGCTCTGACATCACTACCGTGCAGTTGGAGAAGGAGTGCTTCAGAGTCTTCCTCAGGATCTGCAGCGTTCTGCGGGGAGACAGAGACAGCCGTCAGAGACAGAGTCGCCACCCTCAAGAGACAGAGAGAGAGACAGCGCCGTCAAAACCAGACACAGACACCACTGTCAGAGAGACAGACAGATAGCACTGTCAGAGACAGACACCATCACCAGAGACAGAGACGGCACCATGAGAGAGAGACACCACCATCAGAGACAATCTTATGTTGAAGCATGTTTGTTATTCTGATGAAACTATATCCTATGCTTTCAATTACAGTTACTTACAGCTGCCTTTCTGTCGTGACTAACGCGACTAACTGTCGTGAGATCAGCCCTCAGACGTTCTGCTTTCCTGTGTACACGGCCCTGTTCCCTCTTAGCGTTTAGCGGTTAGCATTCTTTCCCTCTTGGGCTGTGCATGACATCACAAGCTTGGCCAGAAGTCATGAGCTGGTGGATTCAGGCTCCACGTGCAGGGGCAGGGTGGGCGTGGCTGGGTGGGCGTGGCCGGGGCCTGTCACTCACATGGGGTCCAGGTAGGCGCTGGGCTCGTCCAGCAGCAGGATGCGGGCGTTGCTGAGGATGGAGCGGGCCAGGCACACCAGCTGCTTGTGGCCGTTGCTCAGCACGTAGCCTCCATCCTCCAGCTGGAAGTCCAGCTTATCCGGGAACTGCTCAATGACCGACTTCAGGCCCACCTGCAGCACACACACACACCCCATACACACAGACACACACACCATACACACACCATACACACACACCATACACACGTGCACACACACACCATACACACGCGCACACACACATGCACAGACAAGGTGATCAGAAGCATGGATCAGCTGCCACCCGAGGGGGTGCTGGCTCTGAAACACAGCAACGGAACCTGGTGACATTTATATTTATTCAATTATTTAATAACTTCCCTAGTTCAAAATTGGAGAGGTATTCCTCACAGGACTGTGGAAAGAACAGTGGAGTGTGAGGTTTGTGTTCTCAGATTCAGGGGGTGCGGGGGCCGCAGGGACAGCCCGGCTGAGCTGACGCACCTCCTCTGTGACTCTCCACAGCTCCTCGTCGCTGTGTCGGCCATAAGGGTCCAGATTCATGCGGAACGATCCTGTGAGAATGAAGATCTTCTGCTCCAAAGACAGAGAGAGTCAGGTCACCACTGCTGCTCTCTACTGACAAGTGATATTAACATCTGTGACACTAGTGGAGACCATTATTATTAACATTACTTCTTTACTATTATTATTATCACGGTTATTAATTTATGCATTTGCTTTTCAGCTACTCTTACCCAGGGTGAATCACAGTTCTCTCAGTTTGTAGATCACCCAGTTACACTGCTAGATGTTTGCTAAATCAGGTTAAAACCCTTATGCAAGACAGCAGTAACTGCATCCCACATGGGATAAAAAGCTAGCATCCTTCTGGTTAAAAGCCCAATTCCCCAGCTGCTACGGCGCCCTCTAGTGGTGTTGGGGGTCACCTGCGGCACCACGCCGAAGGCCTTCCTCCAGGTCTGCAGAGGCACATGGTTCCAGGACACGCCGTCGATGGAGATGTCTCCGTCTGTGGAGGCCAGCCGCAGCAGGGCGGAGAGAAGCGTGCTCTTCCCCGACCCCGTCCTCCCCAAAACGCCCACCTGGGGGCGCAAACACAGCCTCACTTACAGCCCGCCCCGCCCACACTGCCCCAACTCTCAGCACACTGCCAGGGCTCGCTTACAGAGCACTGACCTGAGATCAGTTAGAAATACTGAGCACTGATCAGAGATCTGTTAGGAATTTAAGAATATAAATGAAGACAGCAAGTTTTCCTTCCAAATCCACCTCCCATCCAAAGAGGACAGACACATCTACTGTCACCCAGTTTAGAATGCCCCAACCTGAACACTTTCACAGAGCCTGAAACACCTTAACCTGAACACATACACAGAGCCTGAAACACCCCAACCTGAACACTTTCACAGAGCCTGAAACACCCCAACCTGAACACATTCACAGAGCCTGAAACACCCCAACCTGAACACATTCACAGAGCCTGAAACACCTTAGCCTGAACACATTCACATAGCCTGAAACACCTTAACCTGAACACTTTCACATAGCTTGAAACACCTTAACCTGAACACTTTCACATAGCTTGAAACTCCCCAAGCTGAACACAGTCACATTACCCGATTCACCTCACACAGCCTGGAACACCTCATAATTATAATACTCTTCTGTCTTTATGTTATAACTCCCATTGACAGGCTCCATAGCTATTGAAGAAATGCAAAGTCCTGGGTTTCAGTCTTTGAGCGAACAACTCATTTAACCCCCCAAGGCCTCTCAAGGCCTCTCTCCCCTCTCTCCCTCATTTCCTGGAAGGAACCTTAACTCTTTAAACAAGGGTTCTGGGAAACAGAGGGTAACTCACTATGAGGAGGTTAGGAAGAATCCACAAACAAAAACATCTATCATTATTCTGTACATAGAAAAAAACTGTTTCTGTACCAGCAAAAACATGATTAAAGGAACTATACTGGTGCATATTGGCTGATACAAAATATATTAGGCAATATACCTCTGAACCAGTATTTAACATGCACATCATTGGACACAAGACTGATTCTTACAAACATATTTCTTTCTGGAAAAAGTTAATCCGTTCAACTGACCTTCCAGTACAAATCTGTCACAAATCTCTTTCCCTGGTTTTATTTCATTCATAAAGCAAACCAAGGTGCCTTTCAATGAGAATGGAAGGAAATGTTTCTTTTGAACTCTGTCAGCCTGAGATCATGAATGAACTGAAATGCGAACTCGCTGAAACGCTCAGAATGCCTTCGTGCCGTACAGCAGAAAGCCCTGCTTTATCCGCCTCTCTCCCAGTCAGCTGCTGTTCATAAACGGCTGCTTCCAGCCGGCATTAGAGACACATTCCAGACGATGGTGATGATGACAGAGCTGCAGAGGGCACAGCGAGCAGAGGCAGGAGGCTTAGGCCCGACCACAAAGAATCTGCCGACTCAGAGACCCATCTCTGCCTGTCACCACACCACACGGGGGTCACTCACCCCCCCGTCACCACCCCCCCAACCCCCCACGCTGGCGGGATTATCCCCGCTGCAGGCTGCAGTCTCACAGCGGGTAACAGCGGCCTGCGTCTCTCAGGCCTCCGAGAGGCCTCTCCAAGCACAGGAGAGAGCGTCAGAAGACAGCAAGTGACACAACTCAGCTCGATGTGGGAGTTTACACCACACAGGAACAAACGTCACAATAATGCCACACCACACAGGAACAAACGTCACAATAATGCCACACCACACAGGAACAAACGTCACACTAATGCCACACCACATACTGAGAAAGAAGGAAAAACCTTGTACGCAATTTAAAAAGCCAACTGAATTATCACACACTCTCTATACAGCAAAAAGAACAGATGTTATTTGATCGATAGATCTTAATTTTATTTGAAAAGAGACTAACAGAACTGCAAACAATGCATTTTGCCTTGCGCTTTGTCAGGTTCACATTCCAACCACATACTGTATGAGAGCCTGCAGCCAAACAGTGACCACTGTCTGTAAAACTTCCACAGAGACACAGCCAAACAGTGAGTGCTGTCAGAGACACAGCCAAACAGCGAGTGCTGTCAGAGACAGTAGGCCAGCACACTGCACTGCAGTTCACTCAAACTCTCCGCTATCTACACACACTTTATCTGCAGTTCTCAAGGCCCTCTCCACCAAACACAAAGAACAGACACACCATTATGTCTCAAATATTCTATAAAAATCTCACTTATTTCTGATAAATAATCCATGATTTAATCTGCAGAATCCATCACCCCTGTGTCACCCCTCCCTGCACGGGGAGCGACTCTGGGCGTGACCCTCTGGGAAGTGGGTGGGGCCTCAGGGTGTGAGGTCACTGCTGTCTCAGCCATTCACAGCACAGCTTTCTGCCGTGAGCAGCACAGTACAGTAAAACAGGGCAGAAACAGCAGGACCAATTAGAATGATTTGCATTCCTCTGCATTTAGAATCATCAACATATTCTGCGTAATATGATGACAGGAAAGCTTTTCAAGTCTCAGAATAAAACACTAAAACACACAGAGGCATGTATATGTTATGTGTGTATATATACAGGTCCTGCCCACCACCATGTCAAAATGCACATTTGGACTCAGCTGCTTTCTACAGGGTCCCCACTCATTGTTGCTTAGACTACATTACCCATCATACTCTCTTACCCTCTGCCCGCCGTCGACGCTGAAGGACAGCTTGTGGAGGATGGTGCGGCCGGCCTCGGTGTACCTCACGCTGAGGTCACTGACCTCCATGTGGCCGCGGGACGGCCAGCCGTCCTCAGCATGGGGGTTCTCGATGACCACGTCTGCACCCTTCCCTTGGGGCTCGGTTTTCGGCTCCTCGGACGGCAGGTCGATGAACTTGAAGACTCGGTCCACGGAGCGCATCTGGGAGGAAGCGCATGCGACCCTGACGTCACCCACCGAGTGCGGCTCTAACCGCCTGCATCCCGGCCCGCTGTTTGTTTGAGTTACAAACGATCCACAATCTCCACTGCCGTGACGTGCTGCAGCCATCTGAGCTACACGGTGCATTCAATCGATTCAATTGCGTGTGTGTGTGTGTGTGTGTGTGTGTGTGTGTGTGTGTGTGTGTGTGTGTGTGTGTGTGTGTGTGTGTGTGTGTGTGTGTGTGGGGGTTTGTGTGTGTGTGTGCTTGAACACTGCCCTGCTTCCACTCTGAATCCCTGCGCTTGTACTCTGGTGAATGTGTACATCTGCGTGTCTGTGGATGGTGTGTTGCGACTGTTCCCGCTGGAGGGCTCAGTGAGAGCTGATCTGAACTGCATGTCCTGCTCTGTGATAAGCGTTTCCCTGCAGGTGGGGGACGGAGCACTGCCCGGCACTCTCCCCTCAGACTGTCCTCACCGCCTGGCTATCTGTATCTGAATACCATGTTACCATGTATGTTCTGCACTGAAACTCCACGCACAGCAAACCAGTAAACATGCAGCCACAAGGGAAAATATTCTTGTTTTGTTCTTGTCTTTTTGCCTTCTGGAATATTTGGTTACACCATCTGACCATGCGTCCTGGATGCAGCATATGCAGATGCTGAGGACAGAGCGCGAAAGCTTGACTATGTGTGTAAAAGAAGTGTGGGAGTGGGGGGTCAGGGGTGGGAGTGGGGGTGTCAGGGGGGGCGTGACAGAGAGGGGGGGCGTGACAGAGAGGCGGGGGGCATGGCGGAGAGGCAAGGGGCGTGGCAGAGAGCCAGGGGGTGTGGCAGAGAGGCAGGGGGCGTGGCAGAGAGGCAGGGGGCGTACCAGGCCATCCACGGTGATGCTGGTGATGACAGCCCACTGGAAAGTGCCGAGGATCAGCATGGCCAGGGTGATGATGATGCCCACCTCCCGCGGAGCATCTCCTGCAGGACACAAACCGGCTGCACCTCAGCACCCAGCAGGAGCACCTCCACCCTGCCCTCAGAGGCACTTCCATCGCCTCTGCGACCTTGCAGTGGGAACTGTGCGCTCATGACATCATAACACACCAATAATCCTTTCACCCTCACTCTCTCTGACTCAGAATCCATTACACACCAACCTACACTCAATCTGGCAACTGCCACAACTGCTCACAAACACACACACACATGTAGACATGCACACAATGTCATACACAAACATGCACACCCCACACACACAAACATGCACACAAAGACAGAGCCCTCAGCTACCAAACGCCAAAAACACAGGCTCCCTCTCTGATACACCACCATGTACACAAGATGCATTTCTGAGCCGTGTGGCCTTACGGTTGGTTCCCACGGAGATGAAGGCAGTGGCGGTGAAGAAGAGGACGAAGAGGATGTCGATGCGGAAGAGGAACCAGCGCAGCGTGGACAGGTACAGGTACCAGTTGGCTGTGTGCGTGTTGAGGGCCTTGTGGAACAGCGTCTCGAAGTACGCCTGCCTGCTGAAGGCTCGGATGGTCCACAGACCCCGCAGAGAGATGATGAGGTGGGAAAAGATAGGACTGCGAGCTGAGAGGGAGAGAGAGGGAGAGAGAGAGAGGGAAGGAGAGATGATGGGAGAGAGAGAGAGAGTAACCAGGGATTTACTCTGTGCATCATCACAGTATAGTATGCCATAGTATGCTGTATTATATTACATGTACATAAACATGACATGACATATTATATGAAATTGTGACTGACGTCCTGACACACTTCAGGAAAGTCCAGTGAGTCCAGTGACTACAGTTTCACTTCCTGTTTCTGCAGCGGGACTGCTACAGGAGGGACTGTGCTGAAATGTTACATCCCATAATCCCTAACAGCCCTCAGAGCACAGGGCTGCCTCTCCCACACCCCTGCTGGCTGCGTGTTACCCCGGGTTACCCTCTGCTGACCCTTCCTCCACGCGCTGTGACCCGTTTCGGGCCATCTCTCCCCTCGTGACGCTCACGTTTCCTGGAGGTGGTAGCAGTGCGCTAACAGGGCTAACGCGTTACGGAAACGCTGTGGAGTGTGTTGTGTGTCCGCACAGTCCCTGGACACCCCGAGGTGCTCACCGGCAACCAGCAGTGTACAGCGAGAGCGGCAGGAATGTGTTTGCTTCCACCAGCAAATTCCCTGATCGCGCGTAAGACGTCAAACACGGTGTTTTGCGGTGTGCTACACGAAAGCAGGGGTCAGCAGGAGCGCACAGGAAGGGCAGAGGAAGGAAGAAATAACCTTTATGCGCTCTTCCTCACTCTCAGAGAGGATCATACAGAGATGAGCGGCGTTCTCTGCGGGTCAGGGTTAGGGCACACAGGAGGTTCAGCTGCAGCTCAGTCTGCATAACAGACACAGTCTGCATAACAGATACAGCATCCAGAGTCTGCATAACAGATACAGCATCCAGAGTCTGCATAACAGATACAGAACCCAGTCTGCATAACAGATACAGAACCCACAGTCTGCATAACAGATACAGAACCCACAGTCTGCATAACAGATACAGAACTCACAGTCTGCATAACAGATACAGCATCCAGAGTCTGCATAACAGATACAGAACCCACAGTCTGCATAACAGATACAGAACCCAGAGTCTGCATAACAGATACAGAACCCACAGTCTGCATAACAGATACAGCATCCAGAGTCTGCAGAACAGATACACTGTGGCAGAACATAGCCTCAGTTCCAGATTAGAAAGGGCATCTTGCTCTTTTGAAACCTCTAAAGGCTTGATTTTGATGTAAAAGCTACACTGTATGTGCTGACAGAAAGATGAGATCCTGTCCAGCGTGTCTCTCCACCTCAGGCGAGACGCCGATACCAGGATGCAGAGACAGGAAATCCCCCGTCTTTCCTGCCAGTCGGAGCGCCGCACCCGGCAAACCTGCGGAAACGGCTGGCTTCACACTCAGACCTGCAGGACTGGGATGTTGCTGTGCGGTTCTGTGATGTTGCTGTGCGGTTCTGTGATGTTGCCCTGCAGTGCTGGAATGTTGCCCTGCAGTGCTGGAATGTTGCCCTGCAGTGCTGGAATGTTGCCCTGCAGTGCTGCAATGCTGCTGTGCAGTGCTGGGATGTTGCCCTGTAGTGTTGGGATGTTGCTGGTTACACACACTCTCTGTCTTACCTTCTGACTCCAGCTGTTTGAGCTGCTGTCCCGTGCGCAGAAAGTACTTCCTCAGGATGACGAAGATGACGGAGAGCGGGATGGCCGCGAGGAAGATGTAGGGGCGCATTATGGACACCACAAAGATGGCCCCCAAAACTATCAGAGTCAGCTGGAAGAAAGAAAAGACTAAGTAAATACCTTTATGACTTTCTAATAAAATCTCACTCACTGCGAGTCCCCACAGGGAGATTCACACTCGGGAATCAGAGGAGAACTGACCTGTATGAAGTCAAACAGGATGAGAGGAAGCATGTCATCGATGGTGGCCATGTCTTTGGTGAACCTGTTCATAATTCGACCTGGTAAATAAAACAAGAAATATTTCAGATAGTTTAGATACATGTCTAACTCATAAGACACACTCCCACACTTAGGCACAAACTGTCTTCACACAGCACCACATATTCTCCATAACGGAATTCTTCAGAACAGATCCACTTTACCAATCCGAATACCACATAAACTCATATTAATATCTGTCACCTAACAAATAGAGCATCACACATTACTGTAATAAGTGAGATTTTCTGTTTTTTTTGATCACTTCGCTACAGTAATGAATAAATTAAGAGGCCATGTTTTTGTGGAATAGCACTTTCCCTAAAATGACTCACTGGTTTTCACTGATTCCAGTAGACAGTTATGTAAAAATGAGTATAAAAGCAACATCACTTTATATTTTAGAATACACCTTGCAACCATCCACAGGAGGCCTCACTGCCAATGCCTCCCTGAGAGCTGCCTGTCCCCCCTCCCTCTCACCTGCAGTCTGACCTGCCTGTCCCCCCTCCCTCGCACCCTGGCACCCTGACCTGACTTCATGGTGTTGAGCACGGCCATCGGGGCTCGAAGGACGGCGCTCAGCATCTGCTGGTGCAGCTTCTTGGAGACGGTGAGCAGGGTGTGGACCAATGGCAGGCCTCGCAGGAAGCCCAGTGCCAGCACGCTCTCCGACGTCGCCACGTAGATGTAGAAGATGTAATAGGCGCTTGTGTGCGTGACGATCACCGCGTAGTTACCCCCCGCGGACGACGCGTTGGGGTGTGTCGTCTTGTTCTGCTCCGTCCAGATCCTCCTGGAAGACACAAGGAAGCTGGTGGGCGTGGCCAGGAGCTCAGGGCTGCAGATATGGATGTTAGTGCTGGGCTGGATGCCTCAATATGATAATCCCATTACATTCATTTACATGTAATGCAATGGGATTATTAGGTAGTGCAAGTTTGATTTCAGTTACCCCTGAACACTAGCCTAAACTGCCCCAGTCAATATACAGCTTATAAATGTTTCTGTTTTTACCTTTTGCCTTGGATAAGGGTATATGCTAAGTTTCATAATAACTAATAAGTCAATGGAAAAGATGCATAGTGTTGCATATTTCACTCATATTTCATACTGGTCATTAAAAAGAAAAAAAAATACAGTGGAAATTGGTATAACCACCACTCTCCTTTTCTGGGGCCAGGGAAAACATGATTACAATGACCTGGATAAAATCCAGTCATATTATTAGAAGGTTGTGTTGCATTGTGGCCTGAGAGTGGCACTTACTTAGTGATGAAAATTATTCCGATGACAGACCCAGCCACCTAAAAGAGGCACAGAGCACTGCCGTTAGAGGACTGGTTCATGTTACCTTTTTGTTAGCCAGCATCTCATTGTTTCTCATTGCGATCACACTTATTGCATGAAGACTGCTGACCAAATTGAAAGATGTTTTTTCACTGACCTATGAAAAATTCTGACATTTCAGTACACATACAACATTTTAGAGAATGAGGTTGTATGAATTTTGCCATTGTTTCTCTCTAAATTCATATATTGAAAAGTTTATAGAGTAGTAGATTCTACTGATATCAGTAGTGATACACAGTGAGGAATACTTATTCCAACAGTGACACCATCTGTGACTATCGTGCCTATCATTGTGAATGAAGCAATGCTCAGGAAGATCACAGCCTACCCCTAACCCCTGACCCCTAACCTTAACCCTCCTTATTTACCTCAATAACAAACACCAAGACGATGAAGATGAGAACGTAAACAAGGTTTCTGTTTATAGACACGTATCGGAAGTATGTGCTCCATGAGGTGGTTTCAAAGACGTTTTCACGTTCATCTGCAAAGCATTCCTGTAAAAAAGGGAGGGGGAAAGAGATTCAGATTAAGGAGCCCTAAACCGTACAGTCAGACCTATAGAGTGTTTCCAATGACATCAGATCCACAGATCTAGACAATGATAACACAGTGTGTACGAACCTGAACTCTGACCTGCCCAATGCTGCCCAATGCCCAATGCCTTTTCCATGACTATCCATTCACACAGATCCCTGACATCCTGTGTCAGGTAATGGCCCCTTAATGTCTCTGTCATAATTTGTATATATGTGTAACTTATTTTCTCATATATATCCACAAGTTTATCCTGATCACTGTTTGTATGGGGCTAGGGGATATTCTTCCAGTTTTTCCCAATCAGTCTTACTTGTTTTTTGTTTTTCTGTAAAGCACTGTGTGAGAATCTCACTGTGGCTCTACACCCAGTAGAAAAAGATTAGCTGATTGGCTGATATCCATATGGGCACAGTAACAGGGTCTGCTCAGCTGCACAGCCCCGCCCACGGAGCCCCGCCCACGGAGCCCCGCCCACGGAGCCCCGCCCACGCAGCCCCGCCCACGGAGCCCCGCGCCCCAAGCCCCGCCCACCTCCATGTCGCCCTCATCCACGTCGTCGGTGATGTCGTAGACGCTGTCATTGGAGAGGCGGCGGGCGTAGATGTCGAGCTCGGAGGCCAGCTCGTTCTGCGGCGTGATGGACAGCTTGCGGCGGAAGGAGGACTGCAGCTGACTGCGGCGGCCCTCGCCCTGCGCATTGGTGATGAAGGCCAGCACAGACTGCCGCCGCTGGCCCCGCAGGTTTAGCCCGGGGTGGTACAGACTGCCCCGTGGCAGCACCTCCTCCACCTGGTCGTCCTCGGGGACCACCGAGAACCTGCGCTGGGGTGGCGGCTCCCGGGCCACGCCCTCCTCCGGGTGCTGGGCCACCGAGAACTTCCGCGCGGCCGCCAGCGGGTTGAGGATGACGGAGGGCTTCCTGCGGTCGGGGCCGTCGCCCAGGATGGGCGTGGCCGTGGGCGCCTGGCGGTAGGTGGGGCGGTGGGGCTCGGGGGGGTGTCCGGCGGTCTCGTCCACGGAGACGCGGCGCAGCGTCTCGGTCAGCACGGAGCCGCGGCGCTCCGCGTTGATGCTGTCGTACGCCTCCAGCCCCAGCAGCAGCGAGGTGAAGTCCGGCCGCTGCGCCTGCAGCTCCGAGAAGCTGCCGGAGAAATAGCACATGCCGTTGTGCAGCAGCAGGATCCGGTCGGCCCGTTTCAGGTGCTCCAGCTTGCTGGTGACGACGATCCGCGTCTTAGAGGCCATCAGCCGGCACAAGCACCTGCAGCACAGGTGAGATCTCAAGGAGAGAAACCGCAGAAACCTGCCCAGCTGCCAGGACATCCCTGTCAGGGGCTGCTGTCACGCTAACATGCATAATCTAGTGCTTGGCTGGTCATCTATGATTTCTATTTAAAATAATCCTGGTCCTGGTGGTGAACCCACCTTTCAAATATTTCTTTTTCCGTCACTATGTCCAGGTGGGTGAAAGGACTGTCCAGCAGGTAAAGGTCAGCATCTTTGTACACTGCTCTGCACAGAGAACACAACACAAACCAACTGTATTAATAATATTCATCAAAAATCATAAAGCATACACGCTCTGCAGATGATTTAGATATGAATGTGTTTAAAAAGCACTCCAAGAAAACACAGTCCAATTCCTCTTTCAACGTTTACTTCCACATAATGGACATACTTAAGGAGGGGATCCTAAAGCAGTAAAGGAAAGTGGTAAACGTGATAAAGATAAGAACACAAACACAGTGAGACCAATGGGGCTGTAAAGTTAAGAGCTGGCCGTAAAAGTAAGACCAATAAAGTCTGCATTGGTGTCTGGCTACACAACACTGCTATTATACTGAGTGAAATGACAGGCTCCTAAACGACAAATAATCCATCATACGAGCTCTTACACATTGAATACTTTCGAACAAACCATAAACCATAAAGCCAGCCGAAAGGTTAGTTTGATTTACCTTTTACAAAAACATGCCTGAGCATATCTAATCTTTCGGTCAGGTAGACTGTAAATCTGATCCAGAGCGTAAGACAGGCAATCGATCAGCGGTGTCTCCCAGATAAAGCTACGGACACGCTGGGAGCATCTCGTGAGGGAGGCGTACCGCAGTGCTGTCTGCGGGCGGGGGGGGAAACTGCACTAAACGCACCCTCAGCACAGCTGATTTAACACTTTGTTCATCCCTCTGTTTGTCCCTCTTGCATGCTAATGACCCTCCTTCCTTTTCCTGGAAGGGGTGAATGCGGGAGATTTTCTGTGCTCGGGGTGAGGGGGTGCACAGGTGTTCAGGTGATTTGAACGTGCTGAGAGACGCTCAGGTGTGTCGTACCTGGCCAGGCCGATTCGCGCCCTCTGTCCCCCGCTCAGGGTCATTCCCCCCTCCACAAGGGGGGTCTTGTCTTTGTCGGGCAGCAAGGCAAAGTCCTGGGAGGGAACAGGTGAGCATGTTACACACAGGTGAGTGCTCCATGCCACACAGCAGAAACAAAGCAGCGTAACATTCAATAACATGTGCAGCATGATGATGATGACTGATACAATAACAATAACGACAATGTACCAATAATAGCATCCATAGTAACAGAAATAAAGATTTCTGAATCAATTGATATTTCACTAAAGAATGTTTGGCACTGCTGGCAACTTCTGGTCAATTGATCTCTGTGCACAGTCTATACTGTTCTGTATATATTGACCCTCCTTTAATAATATAGGCAGTTAATGGGAAACCCTTGCAGTGTGGTTAGCTCTGACACTCAGGGGAGTTGCTAATAGTTCCAATGTAATGTGCTCCTCTCAGCCCTCTCAGTCTGGCCGGACACACGCCCACATGCAAGCAGCAAGCTGGCGAGAAGCAGAGAGGAGACCAGGCTGATGTGCAGAATTAATCTCTCTGTTACTTAAACGCACTAATGGAGGAGTGGAATGGAGCCATTCATCTCCATGCTGTCCAGGGCAACTGTGTAGTAATGCAATGACATGACCGCAACCTCACAACCCCGCTGCGCGCGGGGAAGGGGGGGGTGGGGTGGCGGTGACGGGCGGGGGTAGGGGTACGCTGCGGTGTGGAACACGTGACTGTGGAGCCGGGCGTGCCTGAAACAGGAGGCCTAAACTTCCCTCCACCTGCTTTTCGATATGTGGTTCATCTGAAGGTAACTGGCACATGTGTTAACCGGGATGCTCAGCATTTTAGAGGTAAGTTTTTGGGCTCCACTGTTTCAAGCTCACGAGCCTCCAATGGGCCGCAGTGACACAAATTCATACCTGTCTGCCTGCTGACGTCCATTGGGACAGCATTCAGAAATACAGAACCCTTTATCACTTCAGTCACACATACAACAACAAAGGAAACATCACAACAGCCAGTGCTAACTGCTGCGGTCTCGCTTTCGTAAACGCCTGGGTGAACAGTCTGGGTCCTGAGAAAGGGAATGAGCTGCTTACTCATACAGCAACAATGACAGAGACTACACTGGCAAGCACACTGAGTATATTTCATTCAGGCACTTAGAATGGGTGCCCTTTCCTGTA
Source organism: Megalops atlanticus (assembly GCA_019176425.1). NCBI lineage: Eukaryota > Metazoa > Chordata > Actinopteri > Elopiformes > Megalopidae > Megalops > Megalops atlanticus. The sequence goes on along the minus strand of CM032897.1, from coordinate 998,770 downwards.
AATGGCGCTGTGGAGTCCTCCCTCTTCGTTTCAGGGCAGTCCCGTGTGTGGGCCGATGGGAGTCGTTCCCGCTTGGGGTTGTGAACTCTGGGAGATACCAAAAAACTCCAAAAGTAGCAAAACAAACTTGAAAACAGCCAAGGACGGCTGTCTGAGCACTATCTGACAGATAAAGCCACAAACATGAGGACCCTACAGCCACAATAGAGGAGGAATTCCAGCAGGGGGTGATGGACTGCAAACACTTCGGACAAAAGAGCAGCGGAAGGAGCAACTGGTTTTGGGCTCATCATTGACAGTCCTGTCCCTGTTTGCTTAGAAAACAGCCTCTATTACTTCCCTTGCCTCAGGGAGGCAAAGACTGTCAGTGGCGCCCCCTGTCTGTAGGCAAGCAGAACATCACCTCAATGTCTGTAATTATTCAGGCTTATTACATCAGAGGGGCATCCAGCTTCAGTGGGGGCGGATAGGAGATTCTCCGACTCCAGAGGCTGGGGAATCCTCCTCACAGAGACTCCAATTAATGCCTGAGCAAGTGACTCTTAATGCAGAATCCTAACGGGGCATTCTGATTGGTGGATGCCAATGGTGTTATCCAATTGGCTCTCTCAGTATCAGGAGAGAGGGGGGGCTTGCCAAACTAGTGTAATATGAAACACCACACCTCATGACGTCTCTCAGACAGCCTTCCAGGTAAATGTGTGGAGAAAAGGGGGGCAGTGAGAGAGAGAGTGAATGTAAGGGAGTATGTGTGAGAGAGAGAATGAATGAGTGAAATAGCTTATGAGACAGAGAGAGTTATACAGAGAAAGAGAGAGACAAAGAGAGACCTGTTCTGTAAAAGAGATCAATATTTGCTTTAGCTATATTTACTGCATTGTGTATTACTGAACTTGAACTTGAGAAGTCAGGAGTGAGAGAGAGCAAGCAAAGTGTCTGAGTGATAAAGACACACACAGCTCCCGGTGTCTGTGAGGGACCGAGACACACACAGCTCCTTGTCTCTGTGAGTGATACAGACACACACAGCTCCCGGTGTCTGTGAGGGACAGTGGCGTACCTCCTCCAGCTGGCAGGCTTTGATGACGCTGCTGTAGCGGTACTCGTCGTAGGTCAGGCCGAACAGGATGTTGTCTCGGATGGTACCCGGCATGATCCAGGAGGTCTGGGGGGAGAAGGAGATCCGGCCGCTGTGCCTGACCTTCCCCTCCGAGGGAACCAGCTCCCCCAGAATCATCATGAGCAGAGAGCTCTGCAGAGAGAGGGAGGGGTGGAGGAAGAGAAGGGGAGGGCAGACGTACACTTGCTATAACTGAGACATTAACTGCAATCATAAATCTATCACAAAATGCACTGTAATAGTAGTCAGGGACAATGCAGCCCCGTGTTAGCCCTGCGCTATATTTTATACAAGGTTTTATTTTAACCTGTATTTTACCAAATGAGGTCAACTGAAAGCTAATTCGCTTCTGCAGTGATGACCGGGGGAAGGAATTCTTTTGGGGGAGGGAATTGTTTAGTCAATTAACCCAGGAGATTAGTAGATGGGCAGTCTGAAAGAGATTGATTGGGGATTTAGCCAGGACCAGAGACCCCCTGCTCTTTGCTGTAAGTGCCATGGAGTTTTTAAAGGCCACAGAGATTAAGGACTTCGGTTTAGAGTCTCATCCGAAAGACAGCCATAAATAATAATGTAGGCATCTACGCATGGGCCCTGGCTCGAATGCCTTTATCTCTCCTGTATATTAGACAGTCCTGATTGATGAGAGGCTGTTCAAACACAGTCTGTGCAAAGCGCTGTTTGGCTTAGACAGTGGCATGTGTCCTCGTCCTGACGGATTACCTGCGATTGGCGGGTAAATGAGTACCTGAGCTGGACTCAAGTTCCTCATGGCTCCCACCACCTGAGTGCACTTCCTGCCACTGAGTGCACTTCATCACCTGTCACCTGGCTATGCATCACTGCAGCTACAGACACTAAAAACCAAAAGGGCTTTGTGATTGGATGGATTAGATAACAGGCTAGTGGAGGTATGAGCCAACATATTCCCAGCTTGTTCCCAGCTTGGCCAGCCCTGTTACCTGCTCGCTACGACCTACACATCACACGTCATCAACGAATGGAAAAAGCCAGGATCTGTCCAATGTACACTGGCAAACGCACAAAGGGAAAGAATTATTGACCAGTATATGGCATGAAGGCTGGATCCGACGTTACTGTGAGAGCAGGGTTACCTTGCCGGATCCAATGGAGCCGGCCACGGCCAGCATCTTCCCCTTCTCCAGGTGCAAGCTGATGTTCTTCAGTACAGGTGTGACGTACAGGTTGGTGAAGAAGAGGCCTGCATCTCCATTAGGGTGGCCGTTCTCTTTGTTCTCCTGCTTGATCTTCTCAAAGAGCTCCCCTATTCCCTACGGAGGCGGAGGTGCCATTTACCTTCATGGTTTAGGGTCACTGCTCTAATGTACTTATGAGAAGAGTTCAGAAATCAATGGGCATATTTAAGGCTTTCGGTCAAAGTTCTCTAGTTTATATTGAGATAAAAAATTTATTTACTGGTAACTGAAAAGAAAGCATCTGTGTGTTCAATGCTTTTCATAAGGAAGTGGAGAGAGAGAACAAAGGAGAGAGAGGGAGAGACCTTATCTTGAAGAAATGGGTCATATGTAAGCATCTGGCTCATAACTCTCTATGATGAAATTTCTCAACACAAGAAGCTCTTTTTATATGGTTTAATCATTTACTCCCCAATAATGCCACTGTGGCACTTTGTAGGATCTTTGCAGTTACAGGGAGGAGCTTCCATAACAGGACTGGAGAGTGATGCAATCCAGGACCCAATCACCCTGCTCCATTCCACTGGAAACAGCCTATCCCCACAGGATGAGAAAATAAACAGTGATGATCCAATGAAAAGAAAGTAATTGACTGAGTTGGTGGTCACCAGCCCTCTCCTCTACAGACATTCTCTCAGAGAGAGGGGCTTAGCCTACATCAGCAGTTCCATGGTGTGGCCTGCTACAGAGAGAGTCTCTCCTCGGGTGGCATAAACACAGAGCCCTCACCTCGTCCCAGGAGGCTGTTACATTGATCAGCTCCACCTCTGTGGTTGTGAGGTTGTACTCCAGCACTTTGTACTCCTCTTTGGTGAGATACTCCTGGAAAAAGGATGTTCAAAACCATGTTTTCATGAGGGTTACTAGACAGCATTTGACACAGAGAGGTACGGGAACACATCTGATAGTGTGTACAGAGGAAAGTCAGAAGTCATGCCTTCCTCCTCCTTCGAAGAACAGCACAAACAGCTGGAGTAAGAATGAAAAGAATTCTCTGTTCTGAGTCCTGTGGAGGTTGTGAAACAGACACTTTGGAAACAGCACGTCCCTCAAATAGCACTGTGTCCCTGATAAAAATGCGAAAAGCCACCAGTCAGCCGCTGATGCCTTTACAACGCCCAGAGCAGCGAGGACCTGGAGCCCGAGAGAACAATAGCAGACTGGAGGCCTGTGGAGATCCAGCCTCTGGCAGGAGCTCCAGAGGATTCATTGGCACAATGAAGCAGGGGATCCCACCCCTGGACATCGCGGGACAGCGCCGGGGCCCGGAAACGAGGCTGGCACTCCCGCCCGTGGAGACGGGGATCTGATCCCCCCAAACGCACGCCAGCGCTCAGCCACCAACTGCTCTCCAGCCACATAAAACCACCGCCCCCCCGCTGAGAGCATTCCTGCCTTTCGAGCAGCAGCAGCTTGTAAAGCAGCGGTCAGATCCTAATCTTCCCCTCAGGGCCGCTGTTCTTTCGCTTTACAGCGTAAACTTTTCCCAAGAGCCAGCTGAAAACATTGCACACGCAGATACTGAAAAAAACAGAGCTTATGGGAGAGAGCCGTGAGGTCCAAGCAGCCTTACATAACACCCCCAGGCACGGTGGCCTCATCAGTCTACCTGAGCGGGTCCTACCTGAGCAGAGCCTACCTGAGCCAGGCCTACCTGAGCTGGGTCTACTTAAGCGGGGCTCACCTGAGCATTGCCTACCTGAGCATTGCCTACCTGAGCGGGGCCTACCTGAGCGGGGCCTACCTGAGCTGGGTCTACCTGAGCGGGGCCTACCTGAGCAGGGCCTACCTGAGCGGGGTCTACCTGAGCGGGGTCTACCTGAGCGGGGTCTACCTGCGCGGGGCCTACCTGAGCTGGGTCTACCTGAGTGGGGCTCACCTGAGCATTGCCTACCTGAGCATTGCCTACCTGAGCATTGCCTACCTGAGCTGGGCCTACCTGAGCATTGCCTACCTGAGCATTGCCTACCTGAGCATTGCCTACCTGAGCTGGGCCTACCTGAGCTGGGCCTACCTGAGCGGGGCCTACCTGGATCTTGTGGATGAGCGCCACGGTGTCGTACCACATCTGGATGGAGTTGGGCAGCTGGCGCGTGAGGGTCATGCGCAGCACCATGCAGTAGGACAGCGTGGCGAAGATGCGCCGCACCACGACGCCGTTGCTCAGGGCAAAGGGCAAGATGGCCGCCGCGATCACCAGAAAGGCCGAGTAGAAATAGGCGGAGCTGTAGAAGTACCGCAGCGAGCCGATCTTACGGGTCAGGGTCATCTCGTCCCTGATTTGCCGAAAAAAGATAAAAGTCACGGAACACACCCGCCCATCAAATCCTGCTAAAAGGACTTCTTTGTACTTCATTCAAAGTTGATTATTTACACTGTAATAAAACATAATGCAATGATATGTAAGAGCACATGGAACGGATGAATTAAGTGTGCTGAGCAGTGTCCTTTTGGTTTGGCGGAGTGACGCTCTGAGAGAGACCCGTGCCACACTGTCAGTGGATGCTGTGTTCTTACTGCCTGATGTTTTTGATGATGGTCTCCATGATCTCCTCCCAGCCATAGGCTTTTACCGAGTGGATGTTCTCCACGATCTCGGAGGTCAGTGCCAGCCGTCGGCCTATCAGCTTGGCCCTCTTCGCCCTGCGAGAGAGAGGGAGCACCGTCACGTAGCGCACGCAACACCTGGATGTTTGCTGCCAGGTCAAACACGCATACAGTTTCACATAAGAGAAACAGTTCTGCCGGTTATGGCATATATCACACAGATACACATCCATGCTAATATCACAGCAAGGTCAGAGTATTCACGCCTGACAGCCATAACACGCTGTTTTTTGTGTTATGGGATCACCCTCATGGGCTTAAATCACAGATCAGACAGGGTGAAAAAACAGAAGAGGATACAGGTGTCTCCATGCATCACTAACCCTCCCCACAGAGATTCTGCCACCTGTGGGAGCCGTACCTGCACAGGCAGAACATACGTGGGGAATACCTGTAAGGGCACTACCTGCAGGAAGTGGTACGTTTATGGGGAGTACCTGTAGTGACAGTACCTGTATGGCTGCTACCTGTATGCCCAGTACAAGTATGGGGAACACCTGGAGGATGCTCTACCTGCCGGAAACGGTACCTGTACGGGGAGTATCTGTAGTGACAGCACCTATGGGGAGCACCTGTGTGGGTGCTACCTGTGAGAGAGGTACCTGTAAGGGCCCATGCCCTGGGACAGGCAGGCCTGGAAGACGGCCAGCAGGGTGAGGGCAGCCAGAGCGCAGAGAGCCGACGCCTCTATCAGCTCCCAGATCAGCCACACACACAGAGCACACTGCAACGGGGTGATCCACACGAAGTGCGCCACTCCCAGACTCTGCAACACACACAGCACGGGGTGAGGGGGGACCACACACACACACACACACACACACACACACACACACACACACACACACACACACACACACACACACTCACACTGACACACACACTGACACACACACTGACACACACACACACACACACACACACACACACACACACTGACACACACACTGACACACACAGGACGGGGTGAGGGGGGGACCACACACACACACACACACACACACACACACACACACACACACACACACACACACACACACACACACACACATACATGGAGTAACATATCACACACTACACAATGTTATTGTTGTTGTGATTACAGGCTTGATTGTACATTTATGCTGACTTGACAATTAGCCAACTAACTACTCAGCACCAGGAAAAAGGATGTGCCAGTGCTTCTCCTGGCCTTGTCCTTACTGCACCACCATGGTGACTGCAACACAAAACCTGTGATTCCTGCACCGGGCAGCTTACAGTGAAACACAGGGGCTGCTAAATATCTGAGGAACTTGGAGAGACCCCCAGTTTGCACAGGCGCCATGAAGCACAGATGATAATTGCCTTGGCGCACTTGCAAGGTGTATCAACATTCAACACCTCTGCCTGACTTTCCTGAAGCCTTCCAAAGTTCAGCCTCCCCTCTCTTGGGCGCCGAGCACTCAGTTACTGCCCGTCGAGGCCTCAGACGCACAACACAAAAACCAGGAAGGCAACTTTATCCGGGTTTCCACAGACTCAACACTCCATGCTAACATTGTACCCAAAAGTGTGGAACAAATGTGTTTACACTCACAGGCCTGCGGTGAAACCAGGCCTTCCCCTGCCCTTTATCAAATTATACTGCTGCCCCTCCCCACACAGACCGAGCCTCTCAGCTCCGTTACCTCCGTTACAGCTTCTGCATGCACGTACTTCCCCTTTTCCATAAAACTAGTGAGAGGTGCGGCATCAGTCCTACCTGGGCCATTTTACATAGAGGATTTCAACAACTACAGTCACATCTTACATACCCACACACACAGAACAGAGGGCAATAACTACAGTCACATCTTACATACCCACACACACAGAACAGAGGGCAATAACTACAGTCACATCTTACATACCCACACACACAGGGAAGCTGCACTTACCTCATCGAGCTTGTTGAGCTGTGCAGACATCAGACTGACCAGCTGACCCGTGCTGATCTTATCCAGGACGCGGCTGGAGAGTTTCAGAGTCTGCAGGGGTCAAAAGCCGGTCAAGGTCATGGGAGACCAGAGCATCAAAACAAAAGCCCATGAGCAGAGCTGGCACTCATGGTTTCCTCAAGGTACTGTCGACACATACACAAGCGTACCGCATGTTCACGCACACACACACGCACTCTGGAAGGTTCACCAGGGGGTTCTGAGTTCCAATCCCAGGTAGGGCAGTGGTGTCCATCCATTCAGGAAAGCACCGGAATTCAATTCCTTAAGTAAACCTCATGGTACAGAAATGAACAGCATGGCACATGCAGGCTATCCAGCCCATCAGGGATAAAAGCGAGGAATAGCGCTGCTGTATGCTGGTGTGAGACGCTGGCTGGGAGAGCAGCTCACCTTTTTATAGATGAGGCTGAAGAGGGCGATCCGGATCTGCATGCCCAGGTGGTGCAGGCCGAAGATGGCGGGCTGGAGGAGCAGGAACCGGGCCACGAACAGCAGGCACAGACCCAGGGCCAGGAAGTAGCCCTGCTCCCGCTCCTCCGCGTGCAAGGGGTCGAAGGAGGCGATGATGCGGCCAAGCAGCTGGGGCTGCACGGTCTTTGACACCTCCTGTGAGCGCAGGGAGAGACGGCAGAGCGGGGTAGAGCTCAGCTGTGAGAGGGTTAACTCACAGAGCGAAACAGCCCCTCACCTGGGAGAGAGCTAACTCACAGAGTGAAACAGTATCTCACCTGGGAGAGAGTTAACTCAGAGTGAAACAGTATCTCACCTGGGAGAGAGTTAACTCACAGAGTGAAACAGTATCTCACCTGGGAGAGAGTTAAATCACAGAGTGAAACAGCCCCTCAACTGGGACAGAGTTAACTCACAGAGTGAAACAGCCCCTCAACTGGGAGAGAGCTAACTCACAGAGTGAAACAGTATCTCACCTGGGAGAGAGTTAACTCACAGAGTGAAGCAGTATCTCACCTGGGAGAGAGTTAAATCACAGAGTGAAACAGCCCCTCAACTGGGACAGAGTTAACTCACAGAGTGAAACAGTACCTCATCTGTGAGAGGGTTAACTCACAGGGTGAATCTTTTCATGAGAACGTTTCAGTGTGAATGTTTGTCCTCTCATGGACAAAAGCTATAAAAGATAAAGATATCTTACTACCTCAGTATGTAACTGTAAGGTGTTCAGTTAGACCGCCTCTCTGGCCACAGACGGAACAGCCTGAACAGCCTGAACACATCTCACTGCTTCTTAAAACTGTCAGGTAAGTGTCAAGTGACATCAAAAGTGAAATATTGAAGTTGAATATTAAATGACCTTCAGTTCAGTTTTGACTCTACCATCTGTAGCCGTTGATTCCTCATGACTTGTGAGTCCCAGGAAATTACACCTGAAATCCATTTTCAGTGATTTTGATTCTTCCATTTTCTTTTTGTTTTGATCAGGACTCCTAAATCATTTTCATTGAATTAACAGCTGAGGAATCTGTCCTTCTCTCATTACATAAGAGGTGTATTTCTCTCTGCTGGAGATGCCAGGAGCTTCACACCCCACTGCGACGCGTTTATCCTGGGCCACGAATCGTGTTGTGCTCATAGCACCGTAACAACCACAGCATGCGTGAGAGACACTGCCCACTATGGATGCTCCAAATACACAACTGACAGAAAGATTACTCTAAACACGTCATCAATTGATCAATATTATTCAGATATTCACATTGTTAAGATCCTTGAAAGGAACTATATACATGCAGCACAACATATTTCTGTTATTATAACAGTTATAATACTAATCATCATTATCACAATCATTGTCATCATCACCATAATAATCAATGATAACCATCATCACTGTTGTCATTATATTATGATGAAAGTGGCCTGACAGTGGTGAATCTGGTTCTTCTCAGGCCCCAGTAAACAGAAGAATGGATGGAAACGAGACAGAAACTTACCCCCAAGTACAGCAGGACGCCATAAAATGCAAAGGGCCAGAAGAAGCAGTGGCGGAGGGCTCTGAACAGGCTGGGTTTGCCCCCTGAGGACGCCAGCTCTCTGTCCCATTCTCTGCCCGAGAGCAAAACAGCGCCGTTAAAACTGCCCCACCAGTGTGTCACAGGCCCTGAATGGACGGCCCGGCTCAGCTCACATTGTTCGGTGCGCTCATGTATATCCAGGGAGATTTGGCTAACTTTTTAAATGGTGCATGGAGACCTTGAACATCGAAAGCTTCACCAACCTGTTGAATTCAGCAAAAGTTCAAATTCCCGGCAGAGCAGGGCTTGGCAGATTGAAAATGGCTGACTGTATATCACCCTCTGGGAGGCCGCTGGTTTAAAAGGTCGCGTTTTACGCTCATTTAGGGGGCTGCCGGGATTTTAACACAAGCACAAAAATAACGGCGTGATAGGGGCCTGGAGGATCTCTTGACACGCTCTTTGACACGGCGTGTTTGAATCTTTTTGGGGAAAACGGAGGTGGCATTTAGGGGTGGCCTGAGATTCCGATCAAACGTTTAGTTAAACTGTGCTACCCCAAGGATCGACTTTAACACCACAACTGGGCTGCCGAGAACTCAGGGGGAGCCGAGAGAGGGGACCTGCGCTTGCCCACAGGGCAATCTCCTGCCAAACGACACACTGCAAAATGCCACACCATCCTGGAGCCTTCAGCAATACTGCCCCAAATCCCCCTGAAATTCTATGGCCTGATGACCGTTTGATATACACTGGCCAAGGGGGGCAAGTTTGAAGGTCACACAGGTGATTTGTCAAATACCTGAAGCCATACAGACTGCTGCAGAAATCACTAAAAGGGAACAATCCCTATCCCTCTCTCTGCATACCGAACATGGCTTTTTGTTAAAAGTCTCCTTACTTTTATTTTTCTGCCTTACTTATTTTTACTCCTATTCTACTGTGATCTGTGACAAGACTGTTTCCAAATAAAAACACCAAAGCGAGTCTCGCACAACGCAGCCAAACTCATTCAGCCTGACTGGACGGCAGGCCGTTGTGTGGAGGAAAGGAAATGTGAGTGAAAAGCGTTCAGGAAGGCACCCTGACCCTGCGTCTCTTCATTCCCTGTGGAGTGTGTCAGGTGAGCCCAGCCGAGCGGTATGCGACGGAGTGATTCCATGTTGGATTGTCTGTTCACTCCAAATAAACACTTGAGCACAAAAATGAGATTAAAATCACAGAAAAAAAACACAAACCTCTCCACACGCTCTGAGAGAGTATCAGCTGTATCGAAGGAGGGAACCTTGTACACATCTGCCAGCTCCAACTTCTGCCTGTATCCTTTCCTCAGAATCGGCGATGTCCAGCTGGAAACACACAAAAGGACACACTGAGATTGAAAGTCCCAGACATTTTATTGCTTCTACAGCAAGAAGCTTCATAGCTTTTAAAATGTCCCACACAGATATCTACAACTTGCATCTTATGCTACAAAATGACATTATACACATTTATCTTCCCAGAACAGAAATATGAATTCTAATTTTCTCTGAGAGTGCTTTTAATAAATCATTCAGAGGAAGTGAATTAGGCTAGCAACACAAACTTTGGACAGATCTTTGCTGTAAAATGTTTTATAATTTATGATTTTAGAAATAACATAATATACAATACAATAAAAGCATATTTAATAATGACATATTGAAAGGTATCCTGTCTGAATCCCATCAAAGCGACCTCAGATCTAAAGTGCGCTCTCACGTCGCAAAATCTACAAAACACATGGCACTGTATGGTGGAAGTGGCGGTATTCCCAGGTGGGACACAGATACACGAAAAAAAGCCGGCTACTGTATGTACAAAAACAAAGGCTATATATAAGAACACACAGTAAGTAACTAAGACAGACGCAAGTTTAATGAACAAAACAATACTTTGTTCTTGACATGAGAAAGCCATGTGAAATTTGACAGCGTTCCCCTCTGAGAGCTGTCGGCACGCGCCAATAACTCGCGGTTCATTCAAGTACACGGTTCGTTTCAAAGCGAGCAGTAACTGAAGTATTGACGTTTGTATTTCAGTCAATTATATCGCCACCAAAGCGCCACTTAAGCAGCTGAAGAGCCCAGAGGACGGTGGCACAGATGAATTACTTTACGTTCCGAGATCCACCCGGCACCTGCACGGCGCAGAATAAAAGCGAGGCTTACCAGAAGAAGAATCTTGAGAGGAAGTTGGCATCTTCCACGGGAGATTTCTGCATCCTAAAAACGCCTCCGGGTCACTCTGTCTGAGCCTGAGAGTTGTATCGCAGTCATCGGTTATGCCTGTAACTCTTCCCTTTTGAAGCAGACCTCTTGTTTTGTTCCCCACCTTGTGCTAAGTGTGCAGTGATGTCACGGGCGTGATTGGCTCTGCCCAGGCTGCAGTGGCAGACCGCAGAGTAGCTGCGATATTACGCTGCTCCAGCGTCAGCGCACCCGCGGAGCCTGCGAGTCCGCTCCCCTGTTTGTGAACGACCAACAAAATGCGCACTAAGTGCCCCGTCATTAATGATGGAGCTGGGCTGCTGTCTGACTGCTGCCACATATCCTCTGAGGATGTTATCTCTCTACAGGACACCAATTTTACGCAAAAAGACATGCTGCTTATTTTGGCAACAATTTTTGTAAGAGAGCAGCAGATTTTAGATGTAACAAGTCTACTTACAAACAGGAATTTTCCTTCATGTGATCAACAACTGAATCCGTATATGGTGGATGTGCTCCCTAGCACTAACATACTGAAGATAAAATGACAGAAGAGTAATTCTATGAGGGGAATCCGATTACCTTCTTACAGGGAATTAAACAGATTAATTGTTTGATGATTTCAATATGCAATTAATGTGGTTTAGCGAAGAGAAAATGGATTTAATAGCATATTTTTTTCATTGCAATCACGTTTCACCGTCAAGATAAATGCCAATAATGGAAAGATAGAAATAATATCAGATGAAACGTGCGCAAAATGCAATTTAGTTATCTAATGCACTGTGAGCTTCTATTGAATTGAAATTTCATGCTATCAAAAAGATTGTGCATGTAAGACAAAGAAAACTGAGGAGACTAACTTACTTTTCCCCGTTACACTAACAGCTAAGCATTCCCGACACTATACTGTTAAAATATTTTAGGTTTTTAATTGTGTTCGTATATATTGACATTACCATTTCTTAATGCAAATTTGTCAGCACACCTGTAAAGTAGCAAAATTACACGGCGCATCCCTTTATTCCATTGAATGATAAGCTGAGAGGAAAAAAGGAAAAAGAGTAATAAACATTAATTAAAATAACTTTGCGCCGTAACCTGTATCTGGATATAGCTGCGTCTAGCAAACTGAAAGCCCCTATCAGCGTCAGGTTACGCATAGTTCGTGAGGATTATAACAAAGAGACATTCCATTTTGGAACACAGATAAAGATGTGAAAGGCAGCGCACAGCAATGACAGCGCACAGTGAAAGTAAGCAGTGCTCTAAGGTGAGCCGTCACTTTTCAACACAATCTTGTTAATGAGCCATTGCCCGTGTCTGTTGGAGTTGGGAAACACAAAGTGACTGTCCTCTCTTACGAGAATGATTCTGTGGCACTATTGGCATGTAACAATATTTGTCGTACGCAGCCCGGTAAAATGGTTTTACTTTAAAAGACAGGCATTTTCCAAATGATATTTCACTGGGTTTTTGCAAGCGGGACCCGATATGGTGTGTTTGGGTCCAAAAAATCATGTGTATCCACGTGTTCACCTTATTTTCTAAATTAATTTGACGTTATAGTATTATGCAATATACTTGAACTGGCCAGAAATATCTAATGTAATTTATTACAATATTATACCACAGACGGTCAGCTTGGGTTTTCTGTTGGTATGTTAGTGTCATTGAATGTCCTTCAGCGGTGAGGTACTACATGTAGGCCTGGTTAGACATTTATCTGGCTGGTTCAATGCCCCTCCTTTCCAGTCAGATGAAGCTAAATGTACAGTATCAGGCAGTGGAGGATTAAAGTTGCCTGGAGAGACCCTACCCAGGGACAGATTTCCTCACAAAAAAAAAAAACCAGAACAGAACCTTCAGAGTGGTTAGTTACACTGAGTACATGAACAAATTTTGAATTAATAAAGCAGGTGGATGGCAAAGTGTGACATTTTAAAGCACTTGTAAGTCGCTTTGGATACTCACTTGTAAATCGCTTTGGATAAAAGTGTCTGCCAAATGAATAAATGTAAATGTAGAGCCTGTGGTTGTTTTAAAAATTCAATAAGACCTGATACTTAAATTAAATGAATGTCTAAATCAATCTCAGATGCACCATCACCCACTAAAGGCCTGTGTCCACTCCAGTGTGCATAGCTGCACCTGGTGGTGGTCAGGCCTGTAAATCCCTTTCCACTCCTGGCCTGCTGTACTCGGAACCGGCAGCGGCTGGTCAGGGTCCCTGGCACTTTGTGTGGCCAGAGTGTGGCAGAACTGGGCATTTCAGTAATACAGCTTTCCCTTTTAAAAGTGAGGAAAATGGATCACTTTCTATCTCTGTGTGTTTCTTTGAGAGGAAAAATACTGAGCAACTCTGTCAGAATTAGGCAAGAGAATTATTTCATTATTGTATATCTGTATTAAAGCATAAACCACCCCAGACTCCACTTTGCTGTCCCAGGCCTCTTCACAGCCACACTGCCCTCTACTGGCCACAGTGCTCACTGAAGAGGGTCCCAAAGTATTGTCCCTCTTAAATCTGAATTTAAAATTCAACTTTTAGATTGGACTAATAGCAATTTTAGTTATTGTCTTAGTTATTTATTTATTGTCTTTAGCTATTATCTTTTTAAGAAGTTGTATTATTTCATTCTGTATTATAAATTGACTTATGTTTTGCCATTTTCAGCTGTTACATTTATCCTTAAGTTCATTATTTTAAGATTTTCTAAGTTTAACAAATGCTGATTACAAATAAGACATATTCTTACTATTATCATTAATTGTGAGAACAGAATAAACTGGAAAGAATGAGAGTGAGGTCTGAGGTGAAGACACTTTTTAAAGTCATTGAGATTACAGACATGGCTTAGCTCCATTATTAGCATCATATTTCCCCAGAGACATTTTTTGCATACCTGTGACACAAAGCATATATTTATTTGACTAAGCAGGACTAAACTGATTACTGTTAGAAAGCTTATTTAACCAGAAAACTAAAACCAAGACTCTGCACTCACTTCATTCTCCACGAATGTATCATTTTTCTGAGTAAGTGGATATATAATTTTTCCTACTGTACTGACAGAACATTACATGTCAGATCTAATCAATCATCTACTCACCTGATCTGTCAATAATCAATACTTTTTAAAATCTAGTGATTGAGTTGTTCAGCAATTACGCAAATGGACATGCATTTGAAAGATTGACAAGGGAAGACGGTGCTGTGCATTTAGCATGACGCCTCTGCAAGGTCAAAGTCTTACATGCTGCACACTTCCTTACGATCTCTGGAAAGACCTCTTATCTTGTAATACGCAATGCATTAAGTCTGTCTGCCACTGAGTTATTTATTAGCAATAAAAATCCCCTCATTAACACGGTTAAGAATTTTCGCAGTCCAGAGGCACAAGTGCTCATATTAAAAATCGACGGTTCATCGATACCTGGAACTCGGGTTACTTCGTGAGGCTGCAAACTAGCCTACGTCATATCGTGGTCATACATCCTGACACATAACAACCGAGCGGCGCTACTGCTTAAAGAAAATAAGCCGCATCCAGAGTATCCCGCACCTTCTATAAGCCAGGCTCAAGTTTGTGCTCGGTGGTTATATCGGCTCAACACCAAAACAAACCTGATTTGGGTATTGACTTGCGTGCTTTACACACCCAATGCATTTTTGATGGTGATTGAAACTGAATCAGGACGCTCTGCCTCGTACAAATATGATAAAATACTCGACACTACACTGCCACGATTTTAACCAGCCTAAATCGGATAGATTGCGACGGTCATGATCATGATCAGACTTGCATCATTTCCTTTTGACCCCTGACGACCGCAGAGGTCAAAACGCAAAGTGTCAGGCTCTGCGTGCGGGAACCTCGATGCGCAACGCAGGTGTTTCAGAAATGTGCACCATGCAGCAAGAGGTACTATCTGGGATTCCTGCTGGAGACGAAAGCGATGGGAGTGAAGACGACTGGGACATCAGATATTCCCAAAACCCTCAGGTTGTAAAACATGTGCGATTGCTAACGGCAAGACCTTGCTAGTTCACGCTTACAGTATGTCACATGCTTCAGATCGATCGCTACCGTTAGCTACAGCGTTGGCCTGCTCGTTGCTTTCATAACAGGTTTCATTTATTGCTACGCTGTTTATTTATGACTGGTTATTCTGAATTATTTTATTCTAACTTTGCATTTAGCAAGCCAGTTAGCTCCGCAGTATCTGTGGAACAGTAGCGCAGTGATTGGCGATGTTAGTAATCACGCAGCTAACTAGTACCAGCTATGTCGCTTTCGCACGTGTGGCTAAAAATATCACCTGAATGGAAACATATTCATTTCTCTGAAAGGTTGCCAAAACTCTACTCAGCCACCAAGCCACATTTTAAAATAATGTGAATTTTATTGTTTTTTGTTAGTCTTATTTTACCATAACTTTTTGAGAATGACATTAAAAAAATGCAGTAATTTACCAGTAGAGGGCACCCTACTGCTGTCCGCTTTTGTCTGGGTCCAATAAGCTGTGAATGGTGGCGCCCCCCCGTGGCCAATATACGCGTGCAGCAGTCTAATGAAGTGCAATAAAAATGTTTCAGAGCGCAGATATTTCTGTCCGTGGGCCGGAGGAAGACAGGACGTCTGCTTTGAAACGCGCCATCAATAATGGAGATGTCCAATCTGTTGAGCGGTTACTGGACGATGGTGAGTTAGCACACTGTTCACGCAGTTTTTCCATGTCTGTTTTAAAAAGATTAGGTTAGATGGGATTTTTTTTGAATAACAATGAGTATGTTACAATGTTTTTTAGGTCAAATTTAATGAATTTGGCACAGCTGTCAAAGCCTGCTCTAAGAAGGTTTTCCAGTCTTGAACTTTGACCCCTTTGGAAATGGGTCAGATTGAGGTAGTGGAGAAGGATTTTACTTCGGGATACGTTAATCCATACAGGATGTGTGTGTACATACACACACGATTGAACTTTTGTTTATTTCTTGGTTAGTTTTTTAGATAGTTGTTAGTTGTTTAGACAGTGTTTGCAGTGAGGGTGTGCCGGAGAGTGCAGCAGCTCCTGTTTGAGGGCCGCAGTCAGAGGCTGAAGCCGGGGGCCGTGTGGGGTGATGCCCCCTCTCTCGCGCTGCAGGTGTGGACGTGGAGAGCCGCCTGGGCTTTGATTGGACGCCGCTGCTCTGCGCCGCCCATGTGGCCAATCACGACCTGCTGAAGCTCCTGCTGGACCGCGGCGCCAACGCCAACTTCAGCAGAGGTGAGACTGCATGCCTGAGGTTGCTTTGCCCTGTGCTGCCCGGGCCAGTGCATCCTGACCCCAGATCAGTGTGAAGCAGCTCCTGCCTGGTCCAGTGGAGCCTGACCCCAGATCAGTGTGAAGCAGCTCCGGTGCTTTCAAACCAATGTACACGTGGGCCTCAGTGGGGACTTAAAATACACTGAAAATGACCCGGGGCTGAGATCAGCAGGCAGAGGGGCTGATGGGAAGTGTAGTCTGAAGTGTGGGATTGTGAAGTATGAGGAACAGGTTCTACAATTCACTTCCCATCATTCCTACTGCAAAAGTTTTTTTTGCATTTTTTTATTAGTTGAAAACTGCCATGCATGAATAATTTTAATTATAAGCATTGCTTATAATTTTTTTGTCATTTGGTAACCCATGATGCACAGTGCAGCCGTACAGAGGTTTGTTGGACTCCGCTTTGCCACATGGTTATTTCTACTGAATCTCCAGCAGGGCACTTTATCTACATCCAGCCCCTGGCAGGGAACATTTGCTTTCCAAAAAAAAAAAAAAACGCACTTGAGAGAGTTCCCATTTTACATATTCTTTTGATTTTGACCACCATGTTCGCAGAGATGTGACCCGACATTTGGAGTGCCGTGCTGCCGGGGAGGTGAAAGAGCTGTTCCTCCTCGCCTGACTTTATTTACCCAGCGTCTGTGACGCAGGGGGAGGAAGCTCCGCAGACACGCGGTCCGTCCATCGGCCTGTTTTCGGTTTGCGCTTCCATTCCTGTTCCCTGGAAACAACAGGAGACTGAAGACATCTGCTGCTCTCTGAAATCGGAGGACGTGGAGCTGCTGGCGTATGGGGGGTGTGGGGGGTGTGTGTGTGGGGAGAGCGTGTGGGGGTAGGCGGGTGGGGGGTTTGTGTGGGGGGCATTACGTCCTTCATGACCGGCAGCCTTGGCTCGCGGCTCACGGCCTCGAAAGGAAGCGATTAAGCGTGGGCCGCAGGGGCTTCCTGGTTGGCGTTGCAGCGGGCGCAGTCGGAATGCGCGGGTGATTGATCCGCGCAGTACTGCGTCACTCCGCCAGCCCGCCGCTGCAGCGTGTTTATTTTCCCAGCGTCTGCGCAGCGTCTGCGCGGGGGCAGACACGTGCAGGAGCGCGCACTCCAGTGTGTTAACACTTCCTCTTCAGTTCCCAACAACACGCCCGGTCATTCCGGCAGGGAAGGGTTTGCACAGAACCCCACTGATTGTCGATATTTGTCATTAAGGTCATTGATAATAAACTGTCTGAGGTTGTAAAGTCTGCACTCGGCTGCAGATAGGACTGGTCACACAGGTACTGCCGAAGATTCCCATGGCTGCAGGAAGGGCTCTTTTAATTTCCTCTCGTTGGGCCCTGCTAAATTTACATGTCATGGTACGATTTCATTTTGAGGTCTGAAAGCTTGTACAAAGCAGCTGGTCCAGCAGGCAGTGTAGCTTTTATACTCTTCTCAGTCAGAAGAAGAAAAAGATCCGGAGTTCACCTTACATTTATCATTTACGTTTGGCTGGAGGAACTTTGGCTTGAGGAACAGTCTGGAAATGAACCAATGGGAAAGAGTTCTGCAGTGTGCCCCAAGGTCACACCGGGCCAGTCGTGCTTGGAAGGCCGACCGAGGAAGGTTCTGGTACTGAATGTCCAACCAATCGCTTTCACTGCATCCTGGGGGCCTTTTGAAAGCCCCGGCTGGGTGGTTGAACTGGGTGTTGGCTGATGGTCACTGGTGTTGTGATGGTAGGGCCTCTGGGTTGCTGCTGGTTGAAGTCTTGGCCTTTTTTAACAGTAGTGTTCAAACCAGCATCACAGCTAATGGGACACCCTCACCCCCTCCCCCTCCCCGCCCCCAGATCATTTCACGGTGCTGATGGCGACCTGCACAGCCGCTGCGTCCGAGGACAGGATCGCCAGGTGTGTGGAGCTGCTGCTGTCCCGCAACGCCGGCCCCAACGCCCACAACAAGTAAGGATCTGCAGATCTCCCGTTCCTGAATGCACTGTGCATCTGTGTGTGTGTTCCGTATGGATCAGTTAGTGCTGTTCAGTTCAGTGCTGCTGAAGAGATCGTGTGCGTATAGGTCTTACGCTGGAACCTCGACAGTGTGCTGGTCAGAGAGGTGATCTGCAGGCAGGTGGCAGGTGACACTGTGGGCCCACACCCTGAGCTTCCTGTCCTGGGACAGTGCGGAGTCCCCTGCTCCACCCGTCACCCGGCCACAGGCAGCCGGAAGGTTCCGCTGTGGGGTTGCCCTGCACGCGGACGCCTGTGCAGACCAAACACACAAACGGTAAACAGTGTGTCAGGCCGTGTGCCGATGTGACCCGACCCGCTCGTCTGGAAGCGTTTAGCGCTGTCGTGGGGAGGGTGCGTTTCTCACGAGCGGCGGCGTGTGCAGTTCCTCTGTGCCGCGCTCACGTGCGGCGCAGCGTATCGCCACGGAAACGGCGCTTCGGTAGGAAATAGAACGTTTCCTCTCCAGACCAAATATTTGGAGGAAAAGAACTGAATCCAGAGGGGGGCGAGCAGCCATGGGGGGTCCTGGCTGAACGGAGGGGCCCTTTGCGTTTGTGTGTTTAACCGGCCGTTTGCAGGAATAAACACACACACACATACCAGGACGCCAGCATCACTGGCAGCCTCGGCACGGTGTAATGAGGATTTAATAACAGCGAGCCGCGCTGGAACGCGGGCCGGGGGGGGCTCCGGCCTCGTGTGGGACACACTCTGCTCAGTCTGTCTGTGTGAGGCTGTGCGCACGCAAAGCTGTGGCAAACGAGGGATCATTCGCAAAACGCGCAGAGCAGTCAACCAAAAACCCTGACAGAGACGACAGTGAAGGACTGTGGGTGATCAGCCAATATCCTGTTTATTCCCGAACCCCAGCGTTCGGCCCCTGGCTGCGGGTCTGTCGTGACGCAGGTCTGTCGTGACGCGGGGGAGTTGTTTGCTTTGCTTGATGTGATATCGATTCCGCTGCTGTATGGTTGCCAGATAAGGCTAAACCCCCCCAGTGGGTGCGTTCCTGTAAACGACCTTCTAACCCGTCAGACCCTGAGTTTACAGCCTGTCACCGATGGTATCAGTCAGGGTTTTACTGCAGGAAGGAGAGCCCTGGGAAAGTGCAGGGGAAGTGCTCTCACTGGCTCTGGCTCAGGTGGAGTGGGTGATCTCACCTGTACGCTGTGAGGGTGAGCGCAGCTCCATGCCTCCTCTGGGAGGGGTCTCCTGCTGCAGATGGTGATTGGCTGAAAGGAA
The DNA here is from genome assembly GCA_019176425.1 of Megalops atlanticus. Lineage (NCBI taxonomy): Eukaryota > Metazoa > Chordata > Actinopteri > Elopiformes > Megalopidae > Megalops > Megalops atlanticus. Next base: position 979,100 of record CM032897.1, on the reverse strand, counting down.
TCACCATGACGCTGCTCAGGTGATGCATGTTTCAGTGCATCTGTGCCACCCCGTCTGCCTCACGCTCTGATCTCCTGGCAGAAGCAGTCCAGGCCATCTTTGCTGTCAGGTCTGCAACAGAATGAGAGACTCAGTATGAAATAGTGTACAGAATTCACACAACACCCTATATTCTCAACAAAATGAATAAGCATCCTTCTGTTATCCTTCTCCAGTATGTATAAAAAGCCAGAGGTACTGAGCACTGCAGCATATATCCACAGATTGAGGTGAAGTTGATTTCAGGATTCTGGAACTTTATTGCCTGTGACTGAGTTAAGTGTCAACTTCTGTTTTAAATCCAGGAATAGATCCAGGGCTGTTTATTTTAAGTCTGTCTTCTAAAGAGGTGACTTTGAACCCATGACAGTTTAAATTACAGATCAAAGTGTTATTACTTGGTAGGAGAAGCAGAGAAGCCAGTCAGTGCCACCGTGGTACTGGGACATCTTTAGGGTTCTTCCCGGGGCAGGTGAAGCACAGCCTTATGGGAGATGGAGTCTCTGCATAAAGCTGGGGGTGCCTGTGTGAGAGTGTGTGTTAGGGAGCGTCTTTGGTCTGCTGTAGAGGATGATCTAGAGTGTAGGTACTCTGTTAGATCTGCAGAAATTCATTAGATTCACTGGTGTGTATGTATATATGTGTACTCGTATATGTTAAGTGCACATTTGAGTGTACAGTGTTTTTCTTTAGTATTTGGGAGGGACTGTTGTGTTTGACTTGTGTTGTATTATTCTGTATTGTCAAACCTGCCTTTAAATGGACAATTCCAGCTTTTTCATGTGTGATCTGTATATCTGCACTGTTGTGTTGTACTGCATGCTGGAAACCTATAAAATGTGGCATAAAATAACAGTCCAGGGAGATATATTGCCTCCCTCTTCATGTTTTCAAGCTTTCAACACCATTCTCACTTCAGAGAAACTAGTGAGACAGAAAAACTCTGTAAGAATGATGGAGCAGGTGTGTGCCTAATACAGTCCTTCACACACTTTCCCTAGTGTGCTTACTTTGTCACTTAATTCCAGCTTTGTTATGATACAGTAGTAAGATATCACATTTGGAAAAACTGAGAGGAAATAAAAATTAGAAAAAATAAAAATTGGACATGAATCGAAATACATTTCTCTCAGGGAGTGTGTGTTAGATGTCATCATTAATGTGTCATTTGATGGAAGAATTACATTTTCCATTAAAATTCAGGGCGGGAGAGGAAGCATCTGGCCAACATCGCCCTCTAGTGGGCTGCCAAGATACAGTTTCAGTAATCGGACAATCTGGTGAAAGAACTGCGGTACCACAAAGAACAATATTTAAGAGTCTGTTGTATTCTCTCAGTGTTTTAGTTGGCTTTGTAGTGTTTCTTGTAAGCTCTGTTGTAGTGAGGAATGAAAGACATTGAATGGTTGGTTTCTGGGCTGACTGAGTGTGCCAATCACTGAGGATGAGAGCAGTTTGAAATGATTTAAGTTGCGTAATCGCCGAGGTTAGCCGTGTGTGTGGAATACAGATGGTGTTGAGTGCATACTGGGATGTGCTGAATAATGAGAGTTTTTACACAGGAAGGAAAGCAGCACGATGTGCTCCTCTCATTAGCCTGGCCAATCACACGCCATTGGGAATGTTCTGGACGTCTGCAGTGTTACGCGCTTAACCAGGGTCTGCGTATAACAGGAGGCAGGCAGTCTCAGGGATTAAAACATCAGCATACTGTGAGGTTATGCCATATGTAGCTGGCAGTACCTGTGTGATTCTCTGCTCTCTTACCTGCCCGGCACAGCCTGGTCTCCTCCCTGCGGTTCTGCCGTGTGCAGCTCCAGGCAGCTGATGGGTGTGTGATCCTCTGAACTCCCTCACCCTCCTGAGCTGCCTGCTCTCCCCCTGCAGTGCTCACATGACCCCTCTGATGCTGGCAGCCCGGGACGGCTACAGTCAGGTGATCACCCTGCTGGTTTCCCACGGAGCCCAGCTTAACGACCAGGATTCCAATGGGTACACGGTGAGAACCCCCCACTGACACAGCGGGCGCGTACTCTGTGCTGTGGCGTCAGTCGCTGCGTGGCACTGCAGACACGGGTGGGGGGCGGGGTCACAGAGGGGAGCACTCTTATTGGCCCTCTCCAGCTGCGTTTGCCTTTACATTTATATTCTCAACAGCTGGGACAAAACAAAAAAAAAAAACCAGTCAAGGGCCTTGTGCCACAGCAAGCAATCAACCAATCAGTCAATCAATCAATCAACCAATCAATCAATAAATATATACAGACAGACAGGTTGAGATGGTGCTAGGTAACAGCTTTCAGTTGCAGTTTCTTGTACTTTTACATTTACTCACAAAAGTGCATACAAAAAGATTAGGCTAAGAGATATTAATCTCTTTAATATTAGTGTTGGTATTAATGACTTGCTGAATCTGCAGGCATTGGCTTTTGCTGTTCTGTATGGGAGAGAGGAGGCTGTCATGAAGCTGCTGCAGCTTGGAGCTGACAAAACCATCAAGACCAAATCGGGGAAGAGCGTAACTGAGCTGGCCAGCATGCACAAACACACACAAGTATGATACGGCGCCCCCTGGGGGCGGCTCCCTGTCACTGCAGCCTGAAAGCAGCCTCATCATCGTTTCATCTCATTTCAGACGGCTGCCCTGTCAGTGTCCTCGTAAAACCTGGGTTATAAAACCGGGTTTTTCTGGTTTCTTTCCGTAGAATAAAGGCCATCCTATCTTTCCACTTCACTCTTACCATAGAATAAAGTCTACTGTAGCTCTCCACCACTCATGATATAATGGCTAAACTGGCAAAACATTGAGCAAAGCTCTTTAATAGTGGATATAATTAACAAAAAAACCCTAAAAAAACAGCGATTCAATCCGCTTGTAAGAAGTTTGGACTGACCAGCTCTGAGCTTGCTTTAGGTTTTGTCAGAATGAGGGTGAAAACTGAGATGTTGGTTATGGGCATAAATTAACTGCACAGAATCCAGTGACAGAGCGGGTCTGTAGTAGCGTGTCTGATGATCACTGCAGATCTCCAGAATCCTGGCTGCCCCGAGAGACCCCCGCCTGACTGAGGACATGCCCTCCAAGGAGGAGACACTCAGCAAATTCTTGAAACGGGACCCTGCCCCACCTGCCGCCACCACGGACAGGTGACAGCTACTCACAATCCAACATGATCACATACACACACTGTGTACAGGTACATGTGTACCTACACGACCACACAGCTGCAATGGCAGGAAGAGTGTCATGTCTTTAGTGCCATCTAGTGGTTATTAGGTAAAATTGCCTGTGAAGCGAATGCGTTTCCTTCACACTGAATCATTAAATAGGCTGTGTACATTTTGGTGTGGTGTTCACATTGTGAGATTGAAATAAACTGTTATGCTAATTCCCTCTGTTAGAAGGCAAGATCTGTTTGTGTTGTAACTTGAAGTAGCCATAACTCATTAAATTACTGTGTTTGTATCTGTCTGCAGCAGTTCTGCCAAGCTCAGCGATATCGAACTGCTTCTCCACGGCCTCAGTCTGGATCACCTGTCTGACATCATGCTTGTGAGCACGGTCTTACAATCGGCACGTTTGAGAGAGTAATTTAACACGTTAATCATGTAGACCTCAGACAGAGACCACTGGACTGCACCCCTGTTTGAGGTCGCACAGTGGAGGGTTTGTTGTTTAGATTTACCTAGTTAACGTCATTAAGGCTCAGTCTGTGATGCTGTCACGCAGGATAATGACGTCAGCTGGGGCTGCCTGCTGGCGATGGAGAGAGAGGACCTGGAAAAGGTAAGAGCTTTCTGCCCCCTGTGGGACACAGTAACATCAGAGCAGTGCCTCTACACAAATGCCCTGCCCTGAGTCTTCAGCCAGGCGTGTCGAACAGAGCAGGATTTTAAACTCTCCAAGTCGTAGGTTCTCCTGAAATGACCTTTTCTAGGGCTGCACATCTCCCAGATTTCATCCATCAAAATGTAAAGAATGCACTGCCCTCATGAGCTCCTGAGCTGGAGCTGTGCGGGACTGTCGGGTCGCTCTCTCTGCAGATCGGCGTCAGCAACCCTGAGGAGCAGCGCAGGATCCTGAACGCCGTGCAGGAGATGCAGCTGGACACAGTGAACCTGGACACCCTCACCCAGCTGGACAACATCGGCAGCAGGTGAGCGGCCGCTGCACACACACACACACACACATATAAACACACACGCACACATGCACACACACGCACACACACTAACACACTCACACACACATATACACACACATGCACACACTAACACACACGTACACTAACACACACACACACACACACACACGAGTAGGTTAGCGTGGGTATGTGAATGTTTGTCAGGTCATCCCACACCTCCCCACAGTGCAGAGTCAGAAACACCTGCTGCTGGAGTGTGTGAAACAGGGTTCCACAGGCAAGCTGATAAACTGGAATTCAGCAAGGAATCCTGTCCTTGCTGAAAGTAATGAGTTCTTCTGATTACAGCACTTTCATTCAGAATGCAGTCGTCCAGTAAGTGGGTGTTAATGTATGCTCTGGTGCCCTCTGAACAGTCCTCATGGGGTGTTCAGTTAAATCGCATTATGCAGTCTGGGGTATGGGGGGGGGTGTTACTCTACATCATGTCCTGTTATTACTCTGTTGTACCGTGTTTTACCTCGTTTTCACCCTGCTGTGCCCGGCTGCAGCGGTGATGAGCTGTATAACTTCCTGATCAGCCTGCGGCAGCAGTGCTGCTACCTGACGGAGGTGGTGCAGGACGTCGTCGGCAGGTTCCCCCAGAGCGCCTCCGAGGTACGCTGAGACCGGCCGTCCCGCCAGCGCGGGCGAGGTTATTACAGGAAGCGTGGGTGGAGTTATTACAGGACGTGTGGGTGGAGTTATTACAGGAATGCTGCTTCTTCCTCCAGCTGGTTCTCTCTTGGGACCCTCGGCAGGAGTCGCAGGCCATCTGTAATGACCTGGTGATCCAAACCAGCAATCTGCAGAGAGAGATCACCTGCCTCAAAAACCTCCTGGCCCAGGTAAGCTCATCCCACCTGCCTGAGCCCAGCACAAACTCACACACCTGCAGGACGAGGGGTATCGGGCGGGGGCTCTAGTCCAGCTCCCACTCCCGTTATTAGGAAAGAGCAGTCGGTGCATTGTTAGGGCCACGTTTCCGTTATGAAGCATCTGTAACGCCAGTAACGGGCTGAACGGCCCTCAGACCCCCTCCCATAGACCCGGACCCGGCCGAATCTACAGCGAACCCAGTGGTTTACCTGCAGGTGAGACCGTGTGGGCCGACACACACTGCCATGACCACACATCCTCTCTGGAATCAGAAAGCGCTTTCTGGTGGTCATGGGGAAAACGCAGCGTCCTGTTCTGCAGAAGAAAACCATTTACGCTTACATTCAGTCATTTAGCAGATGCTTTTATCCAGAGGAACCTGCACTGCAGGAATACAGAGGGCATCTGATTAAATAGCAGGAACACACTGCACACAGCTGAGTGTGTCGTACACTGCATAGATCCCTCACAGGAGCTAACAGAGCTCTGTCTCTGCAGTGCTCTGAGAGCATATAAAGCAGCAAGCAAAGCAAAGCTGCCTTCTACAGTCCGCTGTAAGAAGCAGAAGCGCTCAAGCGCTTGCTTTGAGTGCAGGCGGGAGCCCATTCCTGCCCTCACTGTGATGTCTCAGCCCTGTGTCATGAACTCAGAGGTGGACTAACACCTGGAGGTGTCTTTCCCTCGAAGTTGAGTGGTAGATGAGACGCCCTGTGTGCACGATGACTGTACTGTCAGATGTGAGATTTTATAGTAGCTCGGGAATATTCACCTCTTTCTTGCTGTCCTGTGAGATTTAACTTCAGTAACAGTAATATTTAATGTAATCCAATATATAGATCATGTAGTGTCATACCTAAAATAACATGTTATTAACAGTAAATATGAACAGAATTCCTCTGACTGGAAGAGGTGTCTCTGCTGTGTACTTGGGTTGGTTATCTGTAGGATGACATGACAGGCAGCAGAAAAATGATGCTGCCGCAGTCCTGGTGGCTTGTTTGAGGGGCCGTGAAAGAGGTGCTCACCCATCCGAATGAGGCAGAGTTTTGCGCAGAGATTTGAGGAGGACTGGGCTAGGAAGCGTTGCATCTGTGCATGATCAGACATGTCATGTATGCTGGTGGGAGGTACATGTACACTGCCACTTCTCCTCTTAATTCAACTAATGATGGACTTAAACGGAGCTGATTGAATTGTACTTCCCAGCTCTGAAGAAGGGGAAACTGGTATAATCCAGTTAGGATTAGGGGGCGGCCTGAATTAGGTCATTATGTTCACTTGAGAGATTTGTGACCGGGTGTAATTCCCACCCTCACCTTTTCCGTTATGATTCTGCTCCAAGATGAACGCGTCCGGAGACCCCCGTGCTCTGCCCCTGCCCGGTTCCCACGGCGGCTGGAAGCGAGCAGCGCTGAAGACGCTGGCGCTGAGCATGCTGGGAGCTGGCCTGCTGCTGCTGCTCTCCCGGGCAAACAGTCCCGCGCTCTTCATAGACGCCGTCTACTGTTCTTGTGTTCGGTTTGTTCCATGAACCTTTGTCAGAGCTCGTGTTCAAGTGCAGTTTGACTGGGGAAAAATTATTCTGTAAAATTACGATTACACGTACTGATTGTTTTTTCTTTAAATCACACGTTCTGCAATAAGGCTCGTTTACAACAGGGATTGTTTGAGTTGTAACAAATTAAAGGAGTTCAGGTTCATTTTTTGCCTTTGTTTAAATAAAAACTTTGGTTTGCGTAGCAATTTTTATTGGTATGCGTATTACTCTCACATATACAAACGCTGCAGACGGAGATAACTTTTAATTCAGACAAAAGTCTAAGATTTAAAACTACAGTAGTAGAACACACTTTTCACCCCACAGTCTATGTCCATCGTATATCTTTAAAATGTAAAGCTTTGGGGGGGATCGATGTAAATCCCGTTGTAATATGGGTGGCATGTTGTTTTTATTAATTTTCCCTCGTCGTGGCAGTCTCACTCACCGAGATGTTTCACAGAATCCAATTTGACCATTTAATCCTCATTCCGTTTTTAGACGGAACCTCCGATTCAAAGAAGAAGGCCACATTAAATTTCTTATATAAATGGGAGATCAAAGATTGGAGTAATACAACGTGACAATTGTACAGATCTCAGAAAAGTTCAAAAGGAAGCGATAATCCAATTTCCATGCACACATCACACAGTTGGGAGGGGGGAACGTTTCATAAACCTTTATATGGCTAATCAGGCTATAGCTTTACATGTATAATTTGACATTCTAAAAGGCCTTCATTTCTCGGATTAGATTATGCACCTGTGCATGACGTTTGATAGATTATTCTTGATATTTGGCACCTATGTGTATAGTAACTTAAATGCGCCTTTCACCGCTTCACTTACGCTCCGTGTCAGCCTGATTGTTTTCATAAAAATGTCCGGAGTTTCAACGTATCACGCTGAACCGCATTCTACACCTTACAACTTGGAAATCGGCCAAGCTTGTGTCTGGTGTCAAGCTAGCCTGAACAGATACTTTCAGACATCTAATTTTTTCACTTCATTCCAACGAGGGAGGACAGCGCCCACCCCTTGTGTAAGCAATTTATACCTGATAGCAGCTCATCGGCTATCGCAACACCGCGAATCTTCGCTCAGCCTGGAAAATCTGACCGAGTTGCTGTTTCTTCCACATTAACCTAAACCTGAAATGCACACACGGGCCTATCTCCGGTATCTCCTCTGATAAAAGACTCATCCGAGATAACTTTTTACTGCTGGCTAGGCGGTTAAATAAACGCTGAGAGGAGAGTATAGTTTCTGTCATCGCTTGCATCTTTGTTTTTATTTTCCGCCGATGGATGCAGGGACAACAGGTGTCTGAACGAATGCGGAGCCTCAATCAACTCTAATAATATGAACTTACTGCCAAGTGGAATATGCTTTTATATATCAGTAGCAATCTGTTGGTTCACGTCAAGAGTCGACACGTCTTGGTGGTGAGTAGGCGAAATACATAAAAGGAAAATAACTCTAGCTTTATCTATCCGGTAAAATGGTGTTTCTACGCGCTTGAAATTCCTTGTACGGGTTAGTAAAATAATCATTGCAGAACAGTGACGGGGAACACATTATGTGGAGGGGTCGAGTGTTGTGGATTCTTAAAAAAATCTGTTGATGCGTTTTTAGCTTTGACTTCATACTTTCTTGAAAATATGTGTTAAGTGTAGTCAGTGTTTTTAAAACTTACCTTTAATTTTTCATATTTTTATTATAGTGTAAATCATACTTAATTGTAAATGCATTATTGAGGTGGTTACTACAAACATAGATACCAGTAGTATAATGTCGGTTTATGGGGTTTTCTATTCAATACATAGGCCTACCGAATTGAACATTTCCAGAATTGCCCGTGCCACCGCAGAATGGTATTACAGTACATTACATTTTATAGCTAATGAGACCAGAGCGACGTACAAAATCAGCGGCCTACGTTTAACGTTACCCTTACATTTTTGACATTCAGGTATGTTTGAAATTAGCCTGCTAACTGAACCGGATCGGCTGCAGCGGAATGTGATTGTCTTTCCGCAGGTACATGGGAACCCTGGGTTCACAGGTGATGTGCGACAACGTTCCCGGATTAGTTAACAAGCAGCGCCAGCTGTGCCGCCAGCATCCGAAAATGATGCAGGCGATTGGGTCCGGGATTCGGGACTGGATCGCTGAGTGTCAGTACCAGTTCCGAAACCACCGCTGGAACTGCAGCACCATGGAGCGGGATCACACCGTGTTCGGAAAGGTTCTTCTTCGGAGTGAGTACGGGATAAATATGGGCTACCTGCGTTTTAATAGACGAGTTCTGCCTATGCAAATATTGCGAGTATAAAAATGTACAGGATTCAAATATAGGCCTAAATATTAATGGATCACGTTTTGTGTAGGTTTCATACACGTGGTTCCTTAGACGCTAGATAAACGATTCCAAGTGCACCAGTTCTCTGGACTGTATTCTGTATATCTGTCATAAAAACGTTTTGGGTCGTCTATGGTTATAAAAGTTTTTTAATCACTGAGTCCCATAGATTTGGATTTTCCAAAACTTACCAAGTAGTTTTTGCCCATGTCATTCAGAATATAAGCGTCATGTATTTATGATTCATGTTTTCGGTATCTATAAAATCTAAATCAAATCACGAAATCAACACTAAAAACGTCCATTATATAGGTTTCCGTAACACATGAATGCTTTATGAACGTTTGTTGGAATCGGAAAGCAACAGCTGTAAAAATACATAATTAATGAAGAGCCACCAAGGTGATGAGATGCTTTAATGAGTTTAAGATGTGATTTTTATCATTTAATCAAATCAAAAAGTAATGTCATTTTTAAATAAACGTGATTTAGCATATAATTTGCTTCTCTGTGCGTGTAATTTAATTTAAAAGGCGTAGCTTTTTTTAACAGATTGTTCTTGTTCCGTTATTATTATATATTATAAATGCGACGTAATAAAGCGCACAGCTCCGGTCCCGGGGTGAGCCGTCTTGATGAAGTTAGACTACGCTACAAAGTCACATTTGATCTCTGGATTTAATCTGCTTTACCTCCGCGCGAGGCTGTGACCCTTTCAGAGGGAACCATGGGAACCGGCTTCAGGTCAGATTCAGTGCAGTGATTTAAAGCGCCGCCGCGGACCGCAGCAGGGCCGCGTCGCGCAGGTCGCGCTCGGTCTCATTTTAAAGCGCTTGCGATCGCGGATCTCCCGTGCTCTTGGGCGTAAAGTCGCATCTTAAAGTCTCAGAGACTAGCTTGAGTCAGCTAAAGATAGACAGAGAGAGACATCTGATGAGTCAGAGGGTTCTCCTCATATGTTTTACTCTAAAGAAGCAGCAGTGATCAAAGGAATAAGTTCCTGAAATAGCCTATGTAAAAATGTATGGCGCTATTAGGTCAAAATAAGGAGTGAAAATATTTGGTGTATGTTTTGGAAATGAACATGAGGGTAAAAGTGGAGGACCATGACATGCCTATAGCCCATGTGTTGCTCTGTTTATCTGTGAATGGTTTGCACAGAAGGTGTCATGACCTATGACCTTTACCTTATAAATAAATTACTGATTTCTACGAGCTGTAGCTGTGAGTGGAGCTGACGTGCAGTGATGCTCTCTCTGCCTCTTGCTGTACAGGCAGTCGGGAGGCTGCCTTTGTGTATGCCATATCATCGGCCGGCGTGGTCCACACCATTACCCGTGCCTGCAGCCAGGGGGAGCTAGAGTCCTGCTCCTGCGACCCTGAGAAGAAGGGCACGTCCCGGGACGCCAAGGGGCCCTTCGCCTGGGGCGGCTGCAGCGATAACGTGGACTATGCCCTCAGATTCACACAGACCTTCATCGATGCCAAGGACCGGAGGGAGAGAGACGCCCGAGCACTAATGAACCTGCATAACAACAGGGCAGGGAGGAAGGTACACACACACACACACACACACACACACACACACACACACACACACAGTAGTCATTGTAGTCATTTAAGTTAAGCTCTAGTCATGTTTACAGTATTTTAATTTTAATCACTGCATATTGTGAACTGATGCATTTTCTATGTTTAAGAAAAACAATAATGCTGTATTGATTTGTAAAATTGTAATGATAATAGTTTGATTGCTTTGACTCCCCCTGCCAGGCAGTGAAGCGTTTTATGAATCTGGAGTGTAAATGTCATGGAGTGAGTGGCTCCTGCACTGTCAGGACCTGCTGGCTCGCCATGGCTGACTTCCGCCACACGGGGGAGTACCTGCGCAGGAAGTACAACGGCGCCGTTCAGGTGGTCATGAACCAGTATGGCACGGGCTTCAGCCGGGCCTACAGGAAGTTCAAGAGGCCCACCAAGAACGACCTTGTCTACTTCGAGAACTCGCCCGACTACTGCGTCCGGGACCCCGACACTGGTGAGATGTGTGCAAGAGCCGATGATGAAATCACGTCCTGTTTGAGTATCAGACTGTGGGGATACAGAGCAGAGACAGGGACCTTTACACACATCACCATATTACTCACTTCACTCTAATGTCATGCAATTATTACTGTTCATATAACTACTATTATTACTGTTCCACTTCGCCTCACTTACACTGATACACAGTATTGAAGTTCATTGTTGGACCAGATTCATATCAGTCAAAACAATCATTTCATGGAAATCAACACACTCACTGTACTCCTCTCCTGTGGCCTAGAACGTCTCACGCTGTGATGGGTAACAGCCTGTGCATAGAGTAACAGCCTGTGCCACTCAGTCTGTGCAGAGAATAACAGTCTGTGCAGAGAATAACAGCACGTGCAGCTCGCTCAGTAACTGCCTGCACAGCGGGGCGGAGAGCACAGGCTCAGGAATGCACAGAGATTGTGAAACTGCAAACCCGTACCTGCGAGACGGCTCAGGGGCCAGGCTGTGACATCAGCGTTCAGGTGACAGCATGTCCCTGGCACGTGACGCTTCTGTGGAGTTGAAACCCGATCCCCGCCCCGACAGTGATAAATCACACCCCCACCCCCCCCCCCCGCCCCCAGCAGGCCCCCGGGACTCCCGCGCCTCTCTTTGCAGGCTGGAATATTTGGAGAAGGAGGTCACGTCTGAAATCTGGGCCTCTCTAGTAGGGTAGGCTAGTCACCCCCCGGCTAGAGGAACATGCACTTTAAAACCACTTCACAAATTACCACCTTCCCACCATACACACACACACACACACAGACGCCTGAGCACACATATACACACACACACACACACACACACACAAGCTCTTCAGAGTTCAGTATGTACTTGACACCAGATTCTGTCATTTTTGCTATAAAGTCTCTCAATGTAAGAAGTGCACATTGAGCCATGTTGGATTCAGCTCTAAAGTGGGAAAACAGTTGTATATATATATCTGTATACCTCCCCCCTCTGTAACCCTGCTGACCTGCGTTCCCCTGCAGGCTCGCTGGGCACGGGTGGGCGTGTCTGCAACAGGACGTCCCGCGGCATGGACAGCTGTGAGGTCATGTGCTGTGGGCGTGGCTACGACACCTCCCGGGTCGGCCGCACCACCAAGTGTGAGTGCAAGTTCCACTGGTGCTGCGCGGTGCGGTGCCGGGACTGCCACGAGGTGGTGGACGTGCACACCTGCAAGGGCCAGGACAGCACCACCTGGCGGGGGCAGGTGTGACCTCTGACCCAGATGCACTTCACTGAGGGGGCCTGTGAGATTGACCTACACAGGAGGGATCCCCTCCACTGCACCCCCCCACCCCCAAAACTGAATAAGACTGAATAATGTGGGTGTGACTCACAGCAGGCAAACTGACACTGATTCCTGAAACGACGCTCTGTGTAGCGTACGGACTGCAGGAATCTCGCCTGTCTGTCTCATCCTTATGTCTTCCATCACATGCAGAAGTATTTATTTAAACGCTTTCCTGTTCCCACAAAAGAGCATCTTAAAATGTATTCCTGTCTGTCTGTAAATACAAACTCTGTATATGTAATTTAAAATAAAGTTTATAGTAATGTAAACAATTAGACTGTTTCAAAATGAAATAAGAGATTGAAGTCACCCTGGGATCAGGCTGGGGGAGAGGACATGTTCTCTGGAACACCCCATAAATTCAACTAACAAAAAGTATAGTAAAAGTAATAATACAGTGATAACTAACTTGTTTGCCAATTTTTTGGCACAAAAAAGAAAGTACAAAGAAGGGCAAATAGAAAGGTTTCCTGTATCTAATGTGATGAAGAGTGACTGATGGCACTTATCTTTTTAATCTAGAAAAGGAGACTTTGGGGATTTGATTGAGGTATCTGGAGTGAATACAATGAATGAAAGTGACTTCTGTCACAAGAATACATAAGAACTTAGTAAAAATACTCTAGCAGGTGTTACCTTTACCTTAGTTATTGATGTATGGAATCAGTTATCAGACCCTTATAGTGTTTATGACCACGCCTGACAATTCTAGTTATAACATCCTGCTGTCACCATTAAACTAGTGCCCTTTACATAAAAGAAGTCAAAGTCAAAACAGACTAAAGAAAGCATTTGTGTGTTGTCATGTTAATGACCTACAAAGCAGTGTGATTAAGAGGAAGGAGGAAGAGAGGAAGGAAAGAGCCTCTTGCAGTGTCAGTGATAAAGCAGCAGGCATCAGTCTTCCTGCACAGCTTCTCTTCCACACAGACTTACGTTAGGACAGGAAAACCACTGCATTGCAGCAACACAAACGTCTTTATTTTCACTGTCCACATCCAGTTCTTTTTGTACGGAGCCAAGGGATCACCACCTTTTTTCCATACAACCCCTCAACGTTTACATGAGAAGAAAAAGTCAAACTCGTACTCCCTTATCCCTTTCTCCCATCATGCCATGTTTTGTAGTCCGTAACACTCCAGGAACGTGGAGTTAAAGCGTCAGCAGTCCTTTCTGGTCCTAGATGCGTGTGAGCTGGTGCCAGAGGCTGGATGGCAGGATGCTCTCCACCTTCTCCATGATGAAGTTCAGTGGCGCAAACAGCGTACTGAGGAACTGCCAACACAAGCACGCAGCAGGGTCAGCGCACACCCCTGCGGCACAGTGCTGAAGGTGACCGATGGGGACACTGTGCTGGCGGAGGCCACTCACCGCTTTAGCGAAGACGCCCATGAGCTCAGGGAACTGGTGTGTGAGGAGGGCCAGCACGGCGGTGAAGGAGCAGAGGCCGGCGGTGAAGAGGATGAAGAAGGGAAGCTCCTTCTTAGGGTACACCGACACCTCGTGGAACACTGCTTACACACAGCAGGGGGAAGGGGGAGGGTCAACTACACACAGCACAAACTACACCCACACACAACTACACAGCGTGCAGTCAACCTACACCCACACACAACTACACACAGTACAGTGAAACTACACCCACACATGTACTAGTGTTTGCAAATACGGTACAGTGAAACTATATCACTTAACTACACACCATAACACCACCTACATATAACTATACAATCCGGTAAAACTAAGTCATTCAATTACTCCCACACACATAACTACATGCAATACAGTAAAATGACACCAGTCAAATACTTACAGAACTGTCAAAACCACACCACTCAACAATCAGTGGGGCAGGTCATATTTCAAAGGTGTTCTTGTGGCTCATGCTGTGAATCTTTGAAAGACCCCTAAAGAAGAACACTCCACAGAGACATGCTCTCTGTGAGAATGTGGAGAATCTCTTACTGGGTAGCAGTTCTCTGTCCGCTGTCTCTGTGCATATGGGGTACGGGTAGAAGAGGTGGCCCTTCTCCAGAGGACAGGGGATCATTCTGAAAGCTGGGGGAGAGGCAGAGACGTCAGAAATACACTTCTGATGTGAAGCACAAAGCTACAGGCCAGTCCCACAGACAGCACAGTAAGGAAACATATACTGACTGTGAAAGCTCAGACTCTGGAACAGTCTTCCTGTAGAGATCAGACCAGCTAAATCTGTCTTCCTTTAAATCCCTCTTTTTTGAGGCTGCCTTTAATTGAGTGGTTAATTTGTTTGGGTGAATTTTATTGATTTTGGTTTTATCAGTGTCTATTTAATAAATATTTTACTTCTTATTTTTTAAACTCATTTAAAATGTTATTCATTTTTGGTTTATCATTGTCATATGACATTTTAACTTACACTCTTTATTGTATATGTTACATAGGTCCTCATTTCCTTTATCATTGTCATTTCCTGTTTGCTTTTATCCTTCCATGTAAAGAACCTTGCACTAAAAGTCAGAAAGGTGCTATTAAAATAAAGTTATCATTACTCTTATTATTAATCAGACTGTGATTTAATAATGAGACACAGTAACTCATGAAAAAAGGTGATAAAACTGTGATGGATGTGATAATATGGCATTATGATTTTATAATGACACAGTGATGTGATGATGTGACATTATGATGTAATAATGACAGTGATGTAATGATGTGACATTATGATGTAATAATGACACAGTGATGTAATGATGACACAGTGGCAGGTACTCACTGCCCTCCCAGGTGCAGTGCAGCAGGTTGAGGGCTCCCTCCACCCTCTTCCAGTGCTGCAGGTGGAAGAAGGCGTAGGCGACGGCCTCGCTGTCGCCCCTCTTCAGGATGTGCTCTGGGGGCAGGATCAGACTCTTCATCTCTAACAGGTACTGAAGGGGGGGGGCAGGGTGGGGCGGGGCAGGGCAGACACACAGACACGCGGTCATTGAAACGCACAGCGATGCGGGCAGCAGCAGGTGTTGCGTTCGGCGGCTCGGCTCACTTCGGGGACGTGCGGGTTGAACTCCACCGCTCGATGAATGGCCTCTACCGCGTTCATCTCCGCCGTACTGAGGCCCCGCCGAGACGCCGCCTCCGGAGAGAACCTGGGGGGGTGGGGGGTGGGGGGCACACGGGGGTGAGGCAGGGGCGCTCTCTGAGCCTGGCTAACAGCACACACACAGCTGACAGTGAGCTTTATTACTGCCTGCTTTCCTGCTTCACTATCTGCATCTGAGGGTCAGGTGTTCTGCGATGTACAGAAAAACACACACACTGAAGGTTCCTCAAAAATGCTAACACACAGAATGAGTTCTACTCCACTTACTCTCCAACTGATCTGAGATCAGCCCATACTCACCTGTCTGACACACCCCTGGCTTTCAGAAGGGCTGCAGTGTAGCATATGGTTGCAGATTTGGGTAAACTGATATCTGTGAAAATACAAAAATACCATACAAATTTACCAGCGCAAAATCACTTGAAGCATTCCACTGTCAACGCGTTCTGACTTTAAAAACAGAACCAGGGTCAAGTGTAAATATATGATAAGGAATTAAAATAATCAGACTCATAATCAGTCTCTATGCTGACTAGCTGAGAAAGCTAGCTTTCTTTCCAAATTAACTGTCAATTAATTAAGAAGAAGGCTGTACGGCTTATTGTAAGAGGGACACACTGACTGGAAATTTGCAGCAGAGACAATGTTAATATTATTAAGCAGAATAACTGTTATACCAATACAGAGAACCAGTGTTCTAAATACAACTGTAGAGGTATTTACTGAGTGAATATGTGACCACTAGAGGGTGCACATTCCCTTGCAGTGGTTTCACAGAGTTCTGTGGCGGGTAAACGCGGAACCTGCAGTGGTTTCAGAGTTCCGTGGCAGGTAAACGCAGAACCTGCAGTGGTTTCACAGAGTTCCGTGGCGGGTAAACGCACTCACACTCACCGTCGTACTTGGCCAGCACCGCCTGGACGTCAGCGTAGGCCTGCAGGTCCAACAGCGCCTCCAGCAGGTTCTCATGGATATTGAACATACTGAGGAGAGGGAACTCCTTCATTAACTGGAAAACATACAACTGTTGTTACATGTAATACCCCAGAGGGTGGCGCTCAAGTCCACATTATCAAATATGAAATCCCCCCACAGGGCAAAATGTAGGCCGTCTCTGTGGTGCTGTGTCACTGTCGCTGCTGGCCCTGTGTGTTGCTGATGGTGAAAGACCCTTCAGTTATCCCAGGTAACAGCAGTGCTCCTGTTCCTTGGGCTACACTAAATAAGACCGTCTGCTAAGTAACACTATGTAATGTAATGTAAATCAGTTTCCCCTTCTTAGAGTGTGTCTGCGAGTGTTTCCATTTAACCACGCATACGCTCATAAGAACAGACCACTCCAGAGCAAACACAGATATAACTATTTCCTGCACGGTCAGTCTTTAATGCCAGCAGAGTGCATGATGTAATTACTTCCACCTTTTCCTTCAGTCCGTTTCCCCGCAGAGACTCAGAGAGGAGGTGGCATGTGATCCTGTTTTACGTGTTAGAACCTTGAAATCTATCGATTTCCGCTGCTATTCTGCTGCCCTCCTGGCCCTGCATTCTGCAGCCTGGATCACTGACGTTCGATGAATATGACATTAATGTGCTACATTAATGATGAAGGTGGTTATGATGTCAGTGTGTTCAGGGCTGTCGCTGGGTTTGGCTCACTCGGCAGTTCCCTCAGTCTCAGAGATACTCACATCTCTCATCATTTTGACCGCCTCCCGTGTTCTGCCCAGCTTCCTGGAGCACATGGCCAGCCTCCTCTTAATGTAAACCACTACATTTGTGTCCCTTCCTGCCAGAGACACACAATACAGGTACTACAGTGAGGCATCTAAGAGTAGGTCTGTAGGTGTGTACACATGCATGTCTGTGACTGCATGAATGTGCGTGTGTGTGTGTGTGTGTGTGTGTGTGAGTATGTGAGTGTGAGTGTGTGTGTCATGTGCATGTGCGTGTGTGAGTGTGGGGGTGTGAGTGTGAGTGTGAGTGTGTGTGTGTGTGTGTGTGTGTGTGTGTGTGTGTGTGTGTGTGTGTGTGTGTGTGTGTGTGTGAGAGAGAGAGTGTTACAGGAGCACTCACTGTGCTGTGCTTCGCACTGTGCTCCGTGGTGCTGCAGCTGCTGGCTGCGTCTGTAGCAGCTCTCCCCGGCTTTCAGTGCCTGTTTGAAGAGTTTCTCAGCCTCCATGATGGTGGTGGCCTCCTCCTCAGCCAGCAGGATGTAGGCTGTGGCACAGCTGCGGAACAGATACTGATTCAACATCTCATTTACAGTCTGTACATCCCTAACACAGAGGCTACGTCTCTAACCCAACATCAACATCCCTAACACAGTCTCTGTCTCTAACACAGCATCTCTCAGTATCTTTGACACAGTGTGTGAGGGCTGTACGCACTCTTCCAGCTCCAGGGCCTCGTGTGCAGCGGAGACTCTGGCCTGCGGGTTCCTCTCCCTCCAGGCTTTCTGCATTACTGTGAACAGAGAGAAAGCAGAGCTGCTACACACGGCTTTACCACAGCAACCTGCCAATGAGGACTGCTCTCCCCTCTTTGATCGAGCGTCATGCACACATAGCACATACATGAATACCGAAAATAAATATATGTAAACGGTACTTTTTTATCTTACAAAACTTGAGTTTTTCAGCCACGAAACTGGACTAAAAATGCTGTGTAAGAAACAGAAAAACTTGACACTCTTGCTTAAATTTAGGTCTCGGACTCGTTTGTGTTGAATCTGGGCGTGAACCTGCACACCCCGCAGCTTGGTGGGGGAGCGTGGGAGCAGGCCTTACTGGCATCGGCAGGGCGCAGGTGGTCTGAGTCACAGGTGAAGAAGGTCTGGTGGTCCTGCGCGGACAGGTTCATGTCGTAGTAGGTGAGAGGTTCTCGGCCCGTTACCCACGTGTACCTGGCAGAGACATACAGGATGCAGTCATCACGGCCTGGGGTCACGGTCAACGCTCACCTGCTGTGAACAGCTTTGTGCTCAGTGAGAATTCATCCTGTACAGCATCCTGCTCCCATCAACAGCGTTTACCAAACCTGGTCCTGGGAACACTCTGGCTTTTGTCAGCTGAGCTCTAAATTATTTCCATTTGATGGAGCTTAACTGCAGTGGGGACAGGCAGAGCCTGCAATCAGTACATTACCCAGCATGCCTCTGCATTAGGGAAATTTCAGGCCCTGATACTCTCACTAGTTCTAATTTGCTGGAATTCTGTAGGAGTTTAATGCATTAAAGCTGTATGACCGGGGAAAGAGTTTCCACTGAGGGAGAAAGTGAGAGAGAGAGAGAGAGAGAGAGAGAGAGAGAGAGAGAGAGAGAGAGAGAGAAAGAAAAAAAAGAGAGCGGATGAGAGATACTAACCTGTTATACTCTGCTCCCCGGAAGAGATTCAGTGGATTTCTCCATACTTTACATTCTAAGAGAGTGACATAAACCAGGGTTATACAGGGACAGCAGCACTGACGCACTCATGTCTGAGGGCTGACCGGTCTGTAGTCCTCAAAAGATACAGAAACAACCCTCTCTTTGCCAGCGATTGTACTTTCAATACATATTTACGCGGTGCTTGCCATATCACTGATACTGATGAATCTTTCAATAAGATTGTATTGTGATTGTTACTAAAATCCATTAGTTGCAAACTGTTAAAAACAGTGTGTTGTGACCACTGACACTGAGCCCCCCCTGCGGAGCAACAGAAATGAGATGATCACAGCAGCCGTTCTCTTACCTGACACATTTTGTCGACTGGAGTCTGTGTCTCCATTACTGGCACTGGAGTTGCTGGGAGAGCTGTTGTCCACACCACCCAGCAGAGGGCGCAAGTGGCTCACTGACACCTGCTCAATGAAGGAGGTCCCATACTTCCTGAAGTACCACCACTCAAATATCTGCATGGACAAAGCATTCAGCCAACTGGAGTAAATAATAATGATTTGTATTTGTGCCAAAGTAAAAAAAAAAAAAAAAAAAAACAGTTTTGAACAGGGTACATTTTTCCTGAGTGATTCACGGTAAGTACTCAAGGCTGAGTAAAAACAAGCTTGGACTCTTACACAACCTTATGAATATGGCCTCCTGTAGTGGCTATGCTGGAAATAGTTTAATTTGACATTCAAATAACCTGGAGCGGCTTTCCATAGATAAAGATCCCCACAAAGAGAGGCAGATGTAAGCAAATCAGTGCTGAGTAAAATACGGACTTAAACAAACAGTACAACCATCACTGGCTGGGTGTTGGGATCTTACAGTATTTTCCCTCCTCCAGAGGGAGTCAGAGAGCTTACATCCAGTATGCCTCATCCATATAGCTGGGTATTTACTGAAGGTATTTTAAGCACTCTGCTCAAGGGTACAACAGAGGGGGGAATCAAACTAACAACCTTCTGGTTACAAGCCCTAACCCTTAGCACAGTGTCACACTGCTACCTGGGTCTTTTCCATTATTTGACACCATCTTTGTGTCGCGTGTTTGAGCTGCGTCTGAGGGCATGCTGTGAGACTCTGCTCCTCGACTTGAAGCTAGCACAGACTCTGCTCCATGCAGGATACCTTCCGACAAACATGAGTACCCCAAAGAGGGACTCGAACCTGCAAATGTCTGGCAATTTAAGGTCCCTATAAACTGCCCCCAAGAAGACTCAGGTTCAAGGTGCACTTGTCACCTTTATGCAATAATACAAACAAAAATACTCTTGGAAAAACACAGGCGTGCAGTCAAAGGAAACATTTATTTGAACAAGAGTTAATGTTTCACAAGGTAGAACACATACACATCCACAAACATTTTCGACATACTGAAACGGTAAATTTTAGGGTTAGGATAAGGGTTAGCGTTAGCATTAGGGTTAACCTTGTCTGAAGAGAAACACTAATGAGGCAACAGAATGAGAAAAACAGAACTCACCAAGATGAGGCCGGATATTAACGATGAAGTTCCTGTCAAAGCCACGTAAAACTTGGGGGTCAAAGTGTTGAGAAACATGCTGACTAACGGTGAGAAAGGGAGAGGGAAAGAGACACAGAGAATATTTTAATCAATGGTAATATTAAAATCAATTCAACAGCAGGCAACACACAAATATACATAAATATAGAGAATTAACTCAAATCAAATATGAAAATGGTGTCACTGTGAATCATATCACTGTGCAATGCATCAGAACTATTGCCCACACTTCACTCACACACCACACCCTTAGCCCAGCCAGTTTGGACCGGTCAGCCCTCAGATAACACCAAAGCCTGGGATGCTCCACTGGAAGCCACAACATGTTTCAGAACAATTGTGACTCTACACATCTGTGACTCCGGCACAACCACACCAGGCAATGCCAGCTCATTCTGTGTCTAAAGATCTCCCTGACATCTGGGAACAGAGAGGCCCCCTCTGACTGCTCAGGGAGCCATCAGCCCTCCAGGGCAGAGAGATTCGCATCTTTCATTTCATCCAAGCTCTAAATTAATATAAATGAAATCGCCAGTCATAATTATAATAAAATGCCATGGTAAAAGCTTGCAAATAAAGTCCCTCCACCCGGCCTAGACCGGGCACATGCTCGCACATGCACATACACATACACATTGAGGTCACACATTGAGATGTCACAACCATCTCAAGAAAGGCACAGAGACACAGGAGTGTAAAATAAGACTTCCTGCATGTCATATAGTACTGTCTGTGTCTGTAAAGTATATTGCAGTGGTCTGGACCATAACCCTCTCTTCTGTAAAAACCAGTCAACCAAGGGTCAACTAATCTCTGTCTCAAAATCCCACAATGCCTCTGGTGGAACACAATCCCACAATGTCTCTGTCTGGTGGGATTTCTGAGTGATTCACAAACCATGCCCTCATTCTGAAATAAACCCAGACTTCTGTCTGCGTGGGGGACTCGGAATGTGCTGGAATGTGTTTGAATGCACACTCTTCACCAGCACCAAAACCCAACAGCAGTCATTAAAGCTCCCAGTCATCTTCAAAATCAATCAGAAACAAACCTAACACTCACACCTACGAGCGCATCCCAGTCTAAGCAGTCCATCCAGGCACATCACACTTGTGATTAGAGACGGACAACAGTCAATAAGACATGCTGACTCGGCGGGACATGTTGGTTCTGTCTTCTGTAATTTGTCTGATGGAAGTGTGCTTAGGCTATTAGGCCCTCTGATTCATCGCTAAAAGTAGCTCTAATGCACTGCGGGTCAATTTAGGAAAAGATCAAATCATCAAGTCTAGTTTCCATGCGGAAAAGCAATTGCAAGAGCTGAGAACATTTGGAAAGTTACTGGAAACATGCTGGACCAATAAAAATGCTACATTCCCCACGGACTGACCTCTGACCTCTGGACAGTCCTCTGACCTCAGCGCTGACCTCTGACCTAACACCTTTGCGGAAGCTAGCTGCCTGCCTGTACGCAGATTACCGCACCCATGTTGGGAATTACAACAGGCGATCGACCCTCCAAACAGGACGGAGGCTGTTTCTCTTCTTTGTGTTCAATAAGAAAAGCGAGCTGTGATTAGTTGCATATGAAGGGACTGTCAGAGTAATGAAACTCAGTGGAACCCTCCCTGGAGATCTCCCAGAATTCCCCAGGCACCCCTGACCTTCCCCTGCCCAATTAAACACAATGCAAATTAGCTTTATGAACCAAAATAAATGAATGCACAAAACCGCAGAAACAGAAGAAAGAGAACATAAGCAGAGAAAAACCTGTCATCTTTGGGGCAACACACCAGCTTTTTTGTGATGGGGCAAAAGCCTGAGATACCTACCAATGTCTGTCCGGTTAAGACAAGACAAGAGTCATGAATAAATCTCTCTTTCGTTCTCTCTAGAGTGGGTTCTATTATCTCTGAATTTTATCTGATGAGTCGGAAGCTTTGATCCTGTGAGCAGTGAGCTGTATGCGTTTCTGTTTAATCCAAAACCATAAATGACTCAATGGTTCCCATCACAGAATTCTGCTCTGACTGTTCTTACATACATGGCAGATTGATATATTTTCCGTTTCCTGTATTTCAGGCAAAGGTGATTAAAAAGTCCAGTGAAAAAGCCTCTCTCTGATCAACAAGTACATAAAACTACAAAACATTCCAATCATTATAAAAGGATATTCATCAAACACAGGCTTTATTAATGACATGCTATAGAGTATAGTGACTCTTTGAGGAGTTTTCAGATTAACCAGAGATCAGTGTGGTGGTTTTTATAGATCTGTTTTATGCATCTACAACTACCTATGCACAATTTCTGTCTTTGAGCAGATAATATGACAAAAATAGCTGTAGTCAGCAATTACCACAGAAACACAGCACTGTACCCCTCATGCAGCATGAGGGTGTGTAGCCAAGGCAACAGAGACAGCTGGCACCCGGCAGGAACGCTGTCGTTACCAAACAGTAAATATGACACAATGCCTCGAGGAGGCACAGAAGTACATTAACCTGCCATGTATCAATCCCACATAAGAGATCCCGTCAAATACTAATCCCACATCAATCATATCGTCACATACTAATCCCACATAAAGCATCCCCTCACCTACTAGTCCCATACGAAGGATCTTTTCACCTTTTAATCCCACATCAGCAAACCAGCCATGTTTTAACTGCCCCCCAAAAAAGAAGCTCTCAGTACTAAGCCCCAACAAAGGAGACTCCATGTACTCATCCTGTCATGTATCAATCCCCACATAACAGCCAGGTCATCTGACTGGGGTGTTCCGGCCTCTGGTGCAGCAGCAAAGAGAACCAAGAAGGCAAGAGATCTGCTCCAGCAGACGGACCTTCCCCTTCTGTCCTTGTTACATTACATTCATTCATTTAACAGCTGCTCTTATCCAGAGTGACTTCCAGCACAATAGAACATAAGTGTATCGATAAGTTAAATGAGCAACAGTGGCACCATAGAAACATTTACACACACTAATGTCCTGCATTAACAGTGCTCTTTTAGCCTGTTATGTTTTTATTGACCCTTTTTATTGACCACTTTACGCTTGAATGCTGTCATTTCCATGAGTAATGATGACACCCTGCACTGCCAGAGGTGACTAAAACTTAAACATGTGGCTACGATTCTCCCCCACTTGTTCTTGTAAGACATTTTTCAAAGACACAAACATTTGCTTTTGATGAAATGAAAAGCCAGCAGATAAAAATGTGTCCACAGTTCTTTAGTGTTCCTGGAGCCACAGAGAGACAGAAGCACAGTGCTGGGATGTCTCTGTGAGCATATCTGACCTCTGCTGACTTCAGGCTCGGAGCAGGGAGCTGTCAGCGGTGGTACTGGGGTGAGCTGTGCCACCTCCAGTGTGAAAAACAGCGGCTGGATGTGAGGGAGTGTGTGAGAGGGTTGCCTTCACTTCAGCCCCGTACTCCTGGGTGAGTGAGGAGGTTGCTGTGGTGGGACGAGCCTCACGTACACAACAGGGTTTCATAAAGGCCAGCATCTGTGACATCATCACCTCACTCATCTGTGGCTGTTGCCTTCATCCAGGAGAAAAACAGAAATGAGCATTCCACTCCCCCTAAAAATGGCTCATAACTCTCATACTGAATCTGGCAACCCGAGGCCGAAACACATGGGACCACCCCCATCACTGTCCCAGAATAACACATAATTAAGAAAGCACAGGGATTAAAAAACCCCCAAAGCAACAGGGCAACCCATTAGATCCTGGTAAGAGCCATAATACATCCGCATGCATAATTTATACCAAAAAGGGAAAGGAGATGCATTATTTACAGCTACAAAGTGCCTGAGGAGCCCTTTTCCACCCCCTCCATCAGTCCAATCCACCACTGCCTCATGCCACCTAGCTCTGCCCTTTGTAATTAACTCATTTTCCTTATTAAGTGTTGAGTATGTTCCTCATTATGTGCTGTGGCATCTCCTTAGTTTGATGGAAGCTGCAGTGAATGACACTGAAGTGTGTGAGAAAAGGAGAGCTTGCTTAAAATTGCTTCTCAAAGTTAAACACCATCAACATTAGACTCAATATTAAATTACCTTTATGAAATTTAGCAGATGGTCTTCTTCAGTGCAACTTGCATAAGTTGCAAGTTTTACATGGACATTTAAGTTTACAAGTACATTACAAATACCTTTCCCAAGTGCAAGACTTGTTTAAGATCAAATCACAAAAAACAGTCTACCAGTATCCAACTGGCCAAAGAAAAACACTGAAAACTTTCAGCTTTAAGCTTTCAACTTAAGCCTGTCTCAGGCAGACATTCATATTTATACATCTATAAAACTCCAGACGATAGCATTCACACATAGTAAAGCAATAAGAAGGGGTGAATAAGTATCACCAATTTTACTGTGGTACTTTTATCCGTGACAAAGTAAACAGGCTAGTGTGCAAAGTGATGAGGCTTTCAACAGTGTGTCAGCATTCCAAATTGTCATGAGTGGGTAGATATTAGCATAGGCCTGTCACAGCTCCGTACAGGAAAATCTCTTGCTGACTCTTAAAGCTTCTGAAAAGCTAATGATCTGTGTGCTTTCATTCTCAGCCAAGCTCCACAAACACACCGTAATCCGCATTAATGGAGATGCAGGCAAGCCGTGCTTAACGCTATTAGCATCAGACTACAGCCAAATACTGCGGGATGAAGCCGCTGACAGTAACGTGCTGGTATGGAATCTCTCTTTCGCTCACAGTCACATTCTCTCCACAAAAATCTCCTCGGGCCAAAACCTGCTTGTTTAAACCAGACACACCCCACCTTTGAGTAGAAAACCTCAGCTTTTGGAAGCGTATCTAAGGATATGAGGAGTCAAATCAAGACCAAAAGTCAATCCACCCACAATGCACTTTCCGATTTAACTTTGGGGAACAAATGCAACCAAAGAGTCTCCTGTTGTGTGAAACATGTAAAAGCGCAACACTGCTATAAATGGCTAAAGGGTTGAGGGAGATCCACCCCTCAGAGTGAGCAGTGATAGGGATGCTGCCCAGCTCCGGCTGGGAGGTCTGGGTTTCAGCGCACAGCAGAGTCCGGTCAGAACCGCTGCAGAGTCCAGTCAGAACCGCAGCAGAGTGCGGTCAGAACCGCAGCAGAGTGCGGTCACAACCGCTGCAGAGTCCGGTCAGAACCGCTGCAGAGTCCGGTCAGAACCGCAGCAGAGTGCTGCTGCCTGTAGGGGAGATCAGCTTTAACCTTTAACCTTTCACCTCTACGCTCTCGCTGCCCAGTTTCCTTTGGTGCTATGGGAACAGGAGCACCTCCTCCACTGTCAGACGAGGAGAGACAGGACTGAATTACCCTCTTAAATCATATGAATGAACTGAAATATCATCTTAAATCATGTGAATTAACTGAATTATCTTTCAGTTAATTATCTTTTCATCTTATTCATTCCACACTTCCCTTCTGTATCTGTAGACCATTAACAGTAAAAAGACCTGAACCCCAGGCTACTCCCTTCAGTGGGAGCAGACATCCTGTCCCATAAGCAACTCTGTGCTGGAGGCTCTGACAGCTCGGAGACACCAGGCCCTGCTGGAGATGGGCTTTCTCTCTCACAGAGCATTGGGACACTGTCTGCTTCTCTGCCTTGTGAGAAGATTGTTGACTAATTAAGGAAACTCTGTCTAACTCTGTCTTAATCACTTAATTAAGCTCTACATCGGGGTAGTAAACATGTTCCTGAGGCAGTTCAGCTCAAATGCAATTGCAACGCAGAACAGTAACTGATCACATGCCACACTAAAAATACAAATGCCTGATTCTGATCTACTGCAAATAACAGAGCCGGTCTGGCACCACAGCCATGTGAATTCAATTAGATAATCAGATGACTATAATTACTCTACATTCACTGTCAGAGATGCTCAGGAAAAGGCTTTATACTGTAAACTGACAGTGCATTACACATCTTTCAGGACCTGTCCCACAGATACACAGAAAGGTCATGAGAGGTGTGTGAAAGTAAAAGTCTGAGAGATGGGAGCTGTACAGCTGAACAGGAAAGCACCTGCAGATCAGATCATACTGGAGTGAAAAGATAAACATGAATAGAAAAAACCTGTTTTCTAATGCAAAGCACTCATGCAAAACTATTACACACCTGCATGGAAATACTCCACTGCTAACAACGGAGCCCAGTGCCAAACACAGTCTCCAAACACAAAACAGTTCAGCACTAAACACAGTCCAGCGCAGGACTGAGCCTCTCCTGCTAACAGAGTCCAGCGCTAAACAGAGTGTCTGGTGCTAACAGAGCCCAGCGCTCCTGTCTAAAATAAATGCACCAGGTGGAACAGAGCAGAGAAGGAGGAACAGACAGCAGGAAGGAGAGAGCAGAGAGAGACAGAGAAATGGAGGGAGGGAGAGAGAGATGGAGACAGGGGGAGAGAGAGATGGAGAGATGGAGGGAGGGAGAGAGACAGGGGAGAGAGAGGGAGAGCTGTGGGCAGCAGGAAGGGAAAGGTTATGTACTTTGGATTTTGTATCACTGGTGACTACCACTGATCCTTTATGCAAAATGATGAGACCCAGAGAAAACTCCCACAAACACAAACTAGAGACAGCGAGTGAGGGAGACAGAGAGGAAGAGAGAGAGGAGCAAGGTAAAAGAGAGGGAGAGATAGAGAGAGAGAGAGGAGTGAGGGAGTGAGGGAAAGAGAGAGAGAGAGAGAGAGAGAGAGAGAGAGAGAGGAGTGAGGGAGTGAGGGAGTGAGGGAAAGAGGGAGAGAGAGGGAGCAAGGAGGAGATGCTATGATTTAGCACAAGAGGATACACAGACAGCACAAACGGTTTAGGTGTTACTTACGTGAGGACTCTGTGCCGAACATGGCTGGACCAGGCACTGTGGGGAGAGGAAAGGGGGGTGAGGGGGTGAGGAGAGGGGGGGTCGGGGTGGGAGGGGGCGGAGAGGCAATGGTAAGCAGACAGCTACGCCGCGGAGATCAGAGCAGAGCTGGCCTCAGGCTGCCCCACGATCCTCTCTCTCAGCCACCAGCAGCTGCTCCAAACATCCTGCTGCAAACGCCAGCCATCCACTGCAGTCCCATGCACGCAAAAACACGCTGTCCACTGCGTGAAAAAGGCAGCCAGGAAAGCAGAGCACGTGTGTGTGTGTGTGTGTTCAGGCCGCAGCACAGGGAATGGTGACGCTCTCCCTCTCTCTCCCTCTCAGTGATGTGTGCTCTGCACTCAGTGAAGCAGAGCTCAGAGGCTGCAGTGCTCCGGCTTCCTGGTGAGACAGCAGCACACGCTACACTGTGAAACACGCTGTGGTCGTCACACAGGAATAATCGGTGGGTTTGGGTGGGGGCCGGAGAGAGAGCAGGCCAATCAGAGAAGCACAAAAAGCACTCATGCACACACTATCAAACAAGCACACACACGCAGACACGCGCAGACACTATCACACACACGCGCACACACGCGCACAGAACCCAACCCCCAAGGCTACAGTCAGGAGAAGAGGCACAGATCATGCCTGATGGCTACACACATTGAAAAAGGTCAGGACTACACTGGGGATAACTGTACTATACAGTATCTGCATTTCTAAGGACAAAAATAATCACCAAACACACACACATAACTACTAAAACATTTATACCCACAAAGTATATTCATTCATGCACTGTGCTTCCTTAATAGGTATCAAATGTCATCACCCAGCAATAATGAATTAATTTGATTCTCACCATAACATATATATCTCTCTCCTTTTATACATTATACATATCCACATCTTCTGATTTTAATACTGGATAAAAATAGCAATAAGGATGATTTACATACTTTTAAAAAGTTAAAAACAGAAGACGAGAGCGCACATAAAAACAGGCAATGAGATCAAAATAAAGCCAATAAAACAAGGGCAAAACAATACTTTAAATTCTGCACCATATTTCACAGAGAGCCAGGCCCCTGATCAGAGCCAATGAGATTAAGTTATGAAAGGAGGTAATTTTACACACGACTGCGTGCGGCTGCAAATTCAGAAACGAGCTCCTTATGTCAGACCATGTCACCTTCATGAGGACAATTACCAGCAAAGCTGGTTATCTCATCAGGGTTGCTAGGCAACTGAAAAAAAGCAGAAAATGAGTGCTGCCCATCTTCATAGAGAAAACAGGCAACACTGGTAAAGCGCTCTGGCTTTCAAATGTGTGAGGTCTTCACCAAAAACCGTTTACGGCTCCTGATCTGCAGGAGTCTGTGTGCTGTAAGAGAGTAGTCTACACCAGGGATGTGCAGGACTGAGTGCGCTGCCTGTTACTGTAAGAGAAGACTTAGTCAGCACACTTACGGTGGCTTTTTCCTGTCAAAATAAAGACTAAACAAAAGAATAAAACACAAGTGGGAACAGGCTGAGGAATCAATGAACCAAAACAAACAAATAAATGAATGAATTGATATACAAAATAAGGCATTTATGTCAAAACTAACCTGTCCATAAAGAGGATGAAAATCAAATAAATCAAAAGAAAATGAGAAACTATTTTGTACATTCATTTATTCATCATTTATTTATTCTTATTTATGCCTCTATTTCTGCGTGTTTACCTTTTGGTAAAATGCACATTAGCATTGTGAGGAGTGTGGTTTGAAGGAGACCTCATCTCAGGAGAGCGATGCTTGATTAGGCTGCCGGGCGTGTGGTAGAATTAGCCACTAAGGACCAGCGAATTTCACTTTCATAGGATGCCCATTAATTATTCATCAAGTATTCATTGTGAGCATTTTATGACACCACTGAGTGGGTCAGTGATGGCTACTGATTAGCCAGATACACTGGCATCTTATGCAGAGCTCTTTCTGTAATAGCTGGCGTACGCCTGCATCTGCAGCTGGAAAAAACAAGCTGCTGGTTATTCTAATGGACCTCAGTACTGGTCTCCACTAGCTGGCCAGGTTTTATATTTGCTCACAGTCCAACCACATAGAAGATTTAAAGGATGAATAAATTGTATTTCCTCCTGTTTGTTTTAACTATGGCAAGAAAAGTCTTCCAATGAGGATGTTAGCTATGTCTGTCCATTGAAGTGTGCCATCATGCAAACAGCATTTCATAACCAGAGTGATTGAGGGACTTGCATTGCTTTGTGGAAGCAAGACCAGCAGTGATATTGTTTTCTTAAATGTCTTTCCTTGAACTCAGTATTTTGTCATAAATAAGATCACCACCTGAACCAGCCTTCTTCATGGAGATTCTTCTGGTACTCCAAATCACTTGTTAGTAATTCAGTGCTTAGGCTGTAAGTTATACATCTACTCAGTATGTTTGCTAAGATTAAGTCCTGAGGAGCAACAAAAACCAGAAAGCCGGGGATCTCCAAGAGGCAACACTGCTTAGTTTAAATATAAAACCACTCTACTCTAATTCTGAATATTTCAGCTGTACTGTTTTTGTGAACACTGTGGGCTACATTTGACAAATAACATAAGTGTACATTACGAGGGGGCTGAACACTGGCTGACCACGCTACCCTCAGAGTCACTCCCTCACGTTCTGACATTCCTGCCAGCTGCTCCAGGGTTTTGAGGAGGCCAGCCAGTGAAGACCCAACGGGGCCATAACACTGCCTTTACAAAGCTGGGATCTGAGCATCACTCTCCCTGGAGACACACACAGTCCTCCGGTTTGTCTGATAGCTGCACCAGGCAAAGCTCAGTGACAGTCTCATGCCTGAATGGTCCTTTGATACTCAGCCATTAGTTTTGCTTTCAAGCATGAACAGACGAACAAGCTGTGAACAAAGACGGACAACAGCAGCTTTGATTACCTACATGGCATCATTGTTCAAAGGCAGCAGAAAACTAGGTCAGAAGACGTCTCGACGTCTGCTGCCATCTACTGGTACAAATCAGAATGATCAGAACTGTTTCACTAGAGACAGTGTTCCACCCACTGTAAACTTTTAGGTTTTGTTTGGAAAAACTTTATAAACCCTTTTAAAATAAATCTCACTATTATGACTGTTATGAGCATATGAAAATCCTAGAGAAAGCACCTTAATAAATTAATCAGGCAGCTCTCTGCTCCCACACAAGAAGGGTGGACGGTACAAAAAACATGATTTTGGTGATCAGTTTCTGGATTTCTGTGTTGTGAAACGTTCAGATTGTAACTATCATCCAGTGTGCTGAGTCCAGTCAAACTGTAACAGACAGAAATGCAACCACCAACATCACAGCCTGATTACTTATGCACAGTTTTCAAAAGCAACCTCAGCCAGGAGTTTTGGTCAGTGTGGATCAGGTGTTTCTCCTTCCAGCCTCTGGAACTCTGTGGCTTTGGTGTGTGAGAAAGGGGGACACATTAAACAGGTGCACACTGCCAGCTACAGTCTGCAGCTGGGAGCTCAGAGGGGCCAGTGCACCAGCTCAGGTTACCACTGTCATGCAGCTCCTAAATAAAGGCCCCTCTCCTGGGAGGGGGGGGTGGAGGGGGGTAGCTTCTCATGGAAGCTCCTATAGCATCAAACACACTTAGGTCCACACAGGCTGATGGTCAGACAGTGGTAAGGGCTTCGGTTCTGTGTGGGATGCGTCTCACAAAGTGAGGACCACACTGCAGCTGGGTAGCATCAGTGTTCGGGAACCAGTGTGGTAATCGCACCTCATTCACTCCAGCAAAGAACTGCAATACACAGTCGATGTCATGTGACATGTCTATAGCATTGAATCAGGATAGGAACTGCACTGCCTGACTGGCAGTAAATCTGACTATGGGTAAGACAAAGGGAGATCATCTGACCTGTCATTCTAACCTGCACACTGTGAAAGTTCAGAATGGCATCATCCTATTGAAGCAAGATGCTAAAATGATTTGACTCATGGAATAAACCAAAAAACCTGCATGTGGTGAGACCTCTGCTGTGAATATTATTATTGTTTGTCTTATTGACACTGGAACTGCTATGACCTCATGAATTTTCCTGACATTTAAGCCAGCAAGGCCACAAATTATGTCCTATTTATGTTGGACTGGATTATGAGGTCTGGCACTTCCCTTCCTCTGGGATGTGATTGTCTTCGCCTGGCCTAACCAGGGAACAGGGACTTTTTCCACAAACAGACGTCAATTCAAACAGCACACGCATTACCTGAAAACATCTGACTTTTGTCCAAAACTTTTTTGGGGGAAATAATGACTAAAAGGTGAAAAACAGGAACACAGCTGAATCATACTCTTTTACAAGCACTGATTTTAGAAACTTTTTCAGACTACAGAAAAATAAAATATCCTGGGAACTGCCAGAGTATTAGCTGGCAGGTCAGAGCAGAATGTTCGAGTTACAACGTCCTGCTCCACAGAGCTATGAGAGTGAAATTCCTTGTCTTATCAGATGCGGCGGAAAAGTTTTCCGTCTCCTTGAACAGTGTCTCTCTCGCAGACATCCTGCCAGAGGGACTTTATCTCGAGTGTGACACGGCAGACAGCGCTGACGGCACAGCAGGATAAATCAGCTGGTGCCTCTACATCACTGCAGTGGCAGCAGGAGGCCTCTCTGCTTTGGTGAGTCACCTTCATCCACACAAAGTGCAGTGACATGGATAAACTGAAACTGCTATGGGGGGTCTGGGGGGGTGTCAGAATGCTCCGAGCACCCCCATCCCCCAACCACAGCCAAAATCCTCACCCTTTCATCTTCTACGAAAAGTGGCCAAAGAATGACGCACCTTCTCTCCTCTCTCATTAGGGGCTCTGATTCATTGGCCAGCCTTGCTTTCTTTCCCTGGCAAACGGGGTGAAGCTGTTTCTGCCGAGCCAAACGCAGAACAGAGAACCACACAGAACAGGTCCAAACGGGCCCAAGATGATCAGCACATCAACTGTGATAAACAGAGAGAGAGACTGCTCCATTGTGGAGCAGACCTACAGCACCGTCACCACAGAGTAATGACAGCCAGGGCTAACAACCCCAGCTTACAGGAGGAGACTGAGGAGCGTTCCTTTCTTCGTGCATCAGTTTGTTATCATTAATTAGCTGAACTGATGTAGATCATAAGTCACATGACCTCTACTGATCCACTTCTCTAACCTCTATAAAACCTGCTGTAGACTCAAATTCACCATCCCAGAAGTGGATGTAAATTAGAAAAACACCGTGCTAAAGTTAAGCAGCAGAGCAGTGCCATCCCCATTCACTTACAGGCTTCAGACACAAACTGCCACAATTATTTTGGGTTTATGTAAGACATATTCATGTGGTGTAATGGCTTAAAAGGTGCAAAACTTCACAGCAGTGTCATAGGCCTTGTTGTTCATTATGACCACTACGATATTATGCAGCTGTCCCTGAAGCTAAAGCCAGATTAAGCACCCAAACATGGCAAACTTGGCAAAATTGTCTCATTTCTTACTACTGCTGTCTGTGACATCAGATACTACCAGGATCAAAATACTACCAGGATGGTTTTAATGACACAGAACTGCTGAAAGCTGATCAGGAGATGAAAGCTAATCTTTTATTGCTTTTATCAGAGTAAACATCACCCACAGTTATCTTAAAGGAAGTTCTGTTCTAACCTCAGAAGCAGCACATTCCCTCCATGTGTCAGAGAACTGCATCAAACTCCTCCCACACCCTCTCCCAATGGGGCTGTGCATGGCTCACACACGCACGTCTGCATCCAGCCAATCGTCTCGAGCGTAGAGATGGGTGCTGAGAGCCGAGATGGGAGGGGAGGATATTTCAGTGATTTGAGTGTAACCCCTTGTGTTTTTTATGATCAGAGCTCTTCTGAACGTCCTGGCCTGCATGGCAGACCTGCTACCCATCACTCACCAGACAGTGACGACAGATTCCTGCACCAGCAGAACCAAAACAGGCATGAAGTGTCAACACGACCACAAGGTACACACACATGCTGACCTTCTGACCCTGTGGGGGTGAGTGCCTGCTTACTCCCCCCCCACATCACAACCCCCCATCAGAGCACACGGAGAAGCAGTGCATCAGGCCAGCATGAGCTCTGAGTATTCACTCTCCTGCAGCCAGCCATCACTACTGTTACTGTGAGAAACCCTGAGGACAAGGAGGGGTTTCAGTGAGATAAAAAAAGCAACTGAAGCTGGAGAAAGCTGGAGAACAATGCATGCTGCGAGCTGCCAACAGGCAGCACATCAAACAGCAAGAACTGATGATAATCCTGTAAAACGTAATTTACCTTCACCAGCTACACTACTGAGATCAAATCTGTTGAAGGTGGTTTGAGTCAGACTCAGGCTTGTCCCTCTTCACAATACCCCACTACGCGTTTTGGTAAAGTGGGAGTGCTGGAGAAGAGGTCAACGTCTTCCAAAATGTGGGGGCGATTAATCTATATTTAGCTGCCACATTGCTGACAGATCTGTCAACATTGCACTTGAGCAACGACACAAACACATTCAACGTTACAGATAGCGCTCACCCATCTCCTCTAATAACCCGAAGACACCCACTCATGGCTAACCTGTTACAGGTGAAACAGAATCACAACTCATCATTTCACCTCGCACTGGCATAGTGAACATGTTGCTTTGTCTACGTTCATTCACCGAAATACAGAAACAGACACCTGCTGGATGGCAGCTTTTTTACTTCTTAGTTTCTCATGCAGTATGCATACGATACACTTAAAACAGACTGAGACTGTGCAAGGAAACAGAAATATACTTGAGAAATGATGCCTATAATTAAGCCGTGAGTACCCGTCTAGGTAAAGTATTGACTGCACTTATTTAAGACAGCGAGCCGCATAACATTTGAAACTTCGGATCCGGGAACTTTCTTTAAAACCGCGACCCAACCACAATTTAAAAACTTAAAATATATTACAGATGACAATCCCTTAAAATATGCAAAAATACTCCGAGTGCTGTTGGCTACGCTTGTTAACGTTTTAACTGTTTAAGTATTCAATACATTACTCCCCCAAATACCTGAAAAAGTTCACAAGACTCGATTTGTAGACGTGTCTGAAGCGGCCAGCAAGCGACTAAGCGAGTTAGCAAACCGGTTGACTAGATCGAGCTAGCAAGATATTTAACTTTGCAGCCGGTAAAGCAAGCATTTACATATTGATGCTTACCTGTAATCAGACTGCCGGTTATTTTAAATGACAGTCGCAGAATGTAAACCAGATACAGGATGACAAACAAACAAATAGCGCAGAAGTCCACGGCCAGACGGTGCAACGCTATGGTCTCTAACGCCAGTTTCAGCTGTTACGGCTCTCTGCTGCCCCGAGCGATTGCTGTTGTACGTACTACACCTCCCGACCCACAGCTCCTGCGGGGTGGGCAACTCCGGTCCTGGAGGGCCAGTGTCCTGCTGGTTTTTGTTTTCATCTCTTAGTTACCTGTTGATTTTCACCTTGAAAACAGGTGTGCTTGCTCTTCAGCCAATCAGAGATTGTATTTAGTTGGTCAACAAGAAAAACAGCAGGACCATGGCCCTCCAGGACTGGAGTTGCCCACTGTGACGGAGAACTAATTAGAGTGCATGAAAATTAGAGTGCATGAAAATGCACTCTATTGTTATCCGAATTTTTCTTATTCTTTTTTTCTTCTTCTAACCAATTTTGTGCGTTTAATACAGCTTCAACCGTTTAACGTAGAAACTTCATTCAAACTGTGTTGCGTAGGTCTTACAAAGGACACATGCTATGTATTTTTTATTTTTGTAACATTTATACTTTTTAAACTATTAATTAAAAACTATCAAAATTTTCCCCATAGACTTAACATTGGCCTTTATGACATCACAATAGAGCCATTAAGCAATTAGAATCTTGTGGCAGCTGTTCTGACCACCTTCATCTGTTTGATGTAGGCCTATATACTTTTATCTATGTAAAATTAGACTGTTTGCATTTTCATGCACTCGTAATTCCCTGGAATTACATTCTCTAGTTGTGTTTTATAATTCTCCGTCCCAAACTGCGGCGTCCGTCTCGCTACGAGGAAGCGAGGGAAAACGCGCGCCATGTAAAATGGAACTGAAATATGGTAAATTCATTAAACCATATTTGACTTTGGGTTCATTGTTAGTTGGTTAATCTTGCCGGGGGCATTGTTATTTTTCCACCAGACTAAGCGACAGAATGAGCTCCGGGGGTTGGCATTAAACAAATAAAAGTTAAAATAATACTTTACATTTTTCCAGGTTACATTAGCGAACTGTATATATACATTTTAACGGGTGCACACGTTGTTTTGTATTAACAGTGAGCTAGGTGTGGACTTTATACAGTATGTCATTTATCAAAATTACAGTATTAAAGAAATCCCGGTTGTACTCACTTGCGCGTCTGGTGGCATGCAAAGAGCGCACCGCACTGAACATGGTGGTTTTATGCATTGTGGGAAGTGTAGTCCACTTGGTGTAGAACGAGGGGGGGAATCGGCTTTAATGTTTGTATAATTTCACTGTATTGGTAGCGGGGTAAATGTGTATGTTGAATTTATTGTTTCTGTATTTTCATGTTATGTGTGTTAGGGAGAGAATTGAGCTTTATATTGTTTCTCCTTACTTAATTGATGGTAACCTGAACAATGGTAGGGTCAAAGGGGGGTAAGCTTATTTAAGGCCTCCATCTGCATCAGAAAGGAACAAAAGGGCTAGGGTTGAGGTAAGACCTGGTTGTGGCCCACAGGTAGAAACATTTGGGGACTGATTGCGTCATGTTTTCTTTGCTGTTAACCACTGTTGGTTATTACTTTATTTTTGTTTTGTTTTTTTTTTTGGCACTTTAATCAAATAATTAGTTCTGTTCACCCTATTTCTGTTGTCGGCTCCCGTTTGACTGCCTGCCATCCTCACAAGTGGTGTCAGAAGCTGCCCACCCCTGAACGTTTGTCGCAATTTTCACATGGTTTGTTTAATGGTAAATTTATTTCATTATTATTAAGCAGGGGGTGGAAATCAAATTTTGAGGTAAGAAATGTCGTGGCAGAGCATCTAACCTTACCGTTCTATAGGATAGTCAATGCGATTTGTATCCCTTCTTAAACGTACATTGTGCGCAAAAGGCTAAATACCCAAGTTGTAGTATGCATGTACTCTGCAATTTCCTGACTTAAAACAGTACGTTGGGATTTACTGTTTTTGAGCGTTAACATTTCCTAAAACTCAAGCAATGGTAATCGATATTGTTAATGTGTGCACACGTAGGTAGTTAGTATGTCTTCCAACAATATTATGAATTAAAAGATTAAATTAATAGAAACATATTTAAGTGTAGTGTCATTTGTCAAATTAATGCTAATTAATCATAAGCGTTCAATCATCTTGAATGTCATGTTGAGTTCAGTAGGCAAACGTTTGTTACCTTATTGAAACAGTGCCGAGATTTTCTATGTTTAACTGTGGGATGTGCTTAACCCATTCTCTGTGCATCTCAGCCTCAGTGCGGCTTGTGCCGGCTGAACGCATGAACCTGCTGTTCTCTCTGTCACGACAGATGGTGGTCAGAAAAGTAAGCAGATTCTGGTTGAACACTTGGACAAAAGTATGGAGACATTTAACGTTCACTTAAATAGAAAATCTGTCATTTTAATGTAACATTATTAAGATTGTATTACAGTTCATTTGAGAATGAAATAATTCACAAAACCGACAGACAAGATTTTTAATACAGGTAGCCTATATATTACAATGTATCTTGTTATAATACAGTCATGTCTGGTTTTAATAAAAATAAGAACTCAGGGGCATGTAATACAAATGTCGTGAGAAGTTAAATGTATGAACAGGAAGCTGTTTAGAGCAATTAAAGACTTTTGTTAATTAAGCCTGTCCCGACTTCATTGGCTTCCGCAGGGCTGGCTTGTGCGATCATGCCACCTCACAGTGCTGTTAATGCGGGGAATATGGAGGATATGAACACAGAGACCGAGCACATGAGGTAGCGAACAAAGGGGACAGAAATATGAGCTAAACATTTTTTCCTCCACATTTGGGAAATGAGCCACACCTTCTTTTTTTTAATAAGTTAATCCTACACTACATTTAGGCAGGGTTTTCTACAAAATAATTTGTATCATTTCACATTTTTCCTTCTCTTCGTTGCTAATGGTCAATTAAAACTGTGATCTCACAATCACAATAAATATTGTTGGCCTGACAAAATCTGAAATCCATCACCCTCCCCAAAAGAAGCTGCGCACCAATTTCTCAAGCAATCTACATTCCATGGTTACTGGCATGGTTGGTGTAAGTTTTTTTTTTTTTTTTTTTAATCCGCATCTGTATAAAAGTTTTATTAAAAGTAGGCATCTTGCATGTATCCAATGTTTTGTATTTTTGTGAGACCCAACCCCCTTTCAATTGCTTAATTTACAGAGGGATGAGACTGTGGATCCAGCTGTGCAATGCTGGCTTTAGGCGTTCTGCATCTCCTTCCCGATCTTGTAGCTCAAAATCTTGTTCCAGTCGATCTTGGTGCGAGTTACAGGGAGTTGCCGGCGTAAAGCTTTGAAAGTGGTGTCCGACATGGTCTGGTAATTCTCATTAATGGCGGTCTGGAGAAGACAAGAGGACAGAGGTACACTGCTGAGAGACTTTACTCCTGTGCTGAAGCAGGTAACTGCATCTTTAGCTGGGCCAAACACAGCTTCAGTTAGCCTGAAGGAGTAAAAATGCTGCTAAACAGCACAAGATGGCTGCCATAACTAACAAACAAATTTTTAAAAAGCAAACAGGCCACACAGAATATGCCTGAGCCCGCAATTAATCAGACAAGTTCCAAAACTCCAGAGCATACCTGGTAGTCGTTCTCTGCAGCCTCCATGATCTTAATGAATTCCTTTGCTGTTTGTGCTTCATTCTGAAACAGAGGAGAAAATGGGGACAGTGAGCAGCACTGAACCCCCTGGTCAACAGAAGCCATCCAAACCCCAGCAGGGTGAAGCCAATTACGTCTCCCGGTCACAGTCTGCAAACCACAAAACCCAGAACCACACTAATGGTGTCTTGGCTCCAGGGCAAACCTGAGCTCTGAGACAGAGCCTCAAAGGAGACTAAAACACAGTTTGTAAAGTATGTATGCATGTATGCGGCAGCTGAGAGGGATGCTGCGTATTGATTGGGTGAGAGGGATGCTGTGCACTGATTGGCTGAGAGGAATGCACTCACAGTGACAGCCATCGATTCCTGAACTTCCTTGTGGCTCACCAGCTGAACGTTGCCGTCTTCATAGTAGTGAACCTGCCATCAGAAGTACAGCACACCTGTATTACACACACACCCCACCTGCTGTGCAGGTACAGACCTACAGAAATACCTGCCATTTCCAAAACCTGCATCTCTCTACAGCTTCTCCTTCCCTTACTGTTTGCCTAAAATGCTTTTCTGGAGATGAAATCTCAGCAAACCCAGAAATCTGCTCCCCCCGGCTTGTGCACTGTCCGCTCTGTTACCTGAATCTTCATGATTCCCGCCACTTGAGTTGAAGATGGAGTGATGGTGAACTTCCACTCTGATCTCCAGCGTCCGTTCCTTCACCAGACACAGAAAAGCTTTCTGTTAGAAATGGGGACTGCTGACTGCGCAAACCTGCAGCAGTGCGGAGACTGTGCAAACCTGCAGCAGTGCGGAGACTGTGCAAACCTGCAGCAGTGCGGAGACTGTGCAAACCTGTGCAAACCTGCAGCAGTGCAGAGACTGTGCAAACCTGCAGCAGTGCGGAGACTGTGCAAACCTGCAGCAGTGTGGAGACTGCATCACGCTGCGTTCACAGAAGGAGAACGATGCTCACATTAACAACATGACTCACATGAGAAGGGAGCGGGACAGAGCGGAACGCACCAGAAGTTTTTTGGTTGAAACTGATGGCACTCGATGCACACAACGATGGTCTGATGTCCGTCAAGAGTCTTCCCATAAATCTAGAAAAAATACATAAGCAGGTGTGATGCACACAAATCAATAAAAATCCCAGAATAAACATTTAAAAAATGCAGTCACAAAACCCACAAAAAAACAAAGGAGAAGAGCATTACTGATCCCAGTCTCTGAGAGCACTATCAGGAATCAGTCTTCATTCTGTTAGCGTCTCACTGAGTCAGGAGCTCAGCTCTGTCCCTCTGGCGCCCCCTGCAGGCGCGGGTGTGGCAGCACACTCACAGTGCAGACCCCGTTGGGGTAGTGCTCCTTGACGTAGGCACGCACGGCCTCGTCCACCGCGCTCCGCCAGCTCTCCATGCCGGCGTCCGCGTCGTAGGGCTTCAGGTCGCTCGCCTCCTTACGCAGGTGGTCAAACTTAAAGGAGATCTTATTCCTGGGGTCCAGAACTCTGCCGCTGCCCAGATCGCCATGCTCTGTGATTAACACCTGGGGGGGGGGGAGTTTTAACAGAGACTGAAAGCCTTTCCTGATGGAGCATGTACTCATCCTTCACCCCTAATGAAGATGTTCCATCCATCTTCCACATGGAGCTTACCATCCATTCAATCATTCCACTTTAATATTTTATAAAGAATGGCAGTTAGGATATCAGCTCAGGATCTCTGTGAGCGGTTAAAAGGCTGCTGCCTGAGCGCTGCTCATCAGTGCCGTCTCACCTGCAGTTTAACCCAGAGGCATAGAGCCACGGGGCCAGTAACTCCTGTATGACTCACCTGTTCTTCGTACCCATCGATCTTTACTGGGGTAAACTGGTCCAGATTGTATTGTGCAAATGCACTAAAAACACAGAAATACAGGAACATGGTTACTAACACTGTGACAAAAAATGAATCACTACTTATCTGTGGACTCTGGATACTGATGAAATGTGACTTTGCCATCAGTTTGGTGAATTGGTCAGTAATGAGTTTGGACTCCTTGCCATTAGTTTGGTGCATTGGTTGGTAATGAGGCTGAAC
Organism: Megalops atlanticus; assembly: GCA_019176425.1. Taxonomy (NCBI): domain Eukaryota; kingdom Metazoa; phylum Chordata; class Actinopteri; order Elopiformes; family Megalopidae; genus Megalops; species Megalops atlanticus. The sequence goes on along the minus strand of CM032897.1, from coordinate 938,815 downwards.
TTTATTTCATCGGTTTGGTGAAGGGGTCATTAACGGGTCTGAACTTACTGAGCTGCTCCCTCCCGCAGAAGGTTGTCATTATTAAGGAGCAGCCGAACATCTGAAACAGAGAGAAGCAGGGAGTTACGGCACAGCCGCCGTGTTACTGACTCTGAGACAGTAAACCATCACAGAGAACAGACCAGCACATACTGAAGGGAGAGAAGTGTGAGCGTGAAATCAGAGGAGAAAGCTGACATCGCAGATGTGCCAAGAAGCAAAGCCTGTGCATTCGAGATAAGGAGGATGGGTCTCCATGGAGAGTAATCTGCACTGAAGGCACTAATTACAGCAGAGGATTTACCAAAAATCACCCCCACCAAGGACCCCCTCACACTGTAAACTTCAGCATGTACCCTGAGCCTGTCTCTGAGTATAGCGCTGGAGAAACAAGACTGACAGCAGCCAAGAGTCACCCTCAGCAATAACTCCCACTCTGTGTCACTCATTTACTGAACACAAACTGCACCTCAGATTAATGCTGTCAACAAGTCCTGCCTGTGCCTGTGGCTTAATGCACGCCTAACAGCCAAAGTCCTTTTTTCAGTTTTTTTGTGAGATATCAGGGATGTTCTGATGGAACAGGACCAGTACTCGATGTTCTGCAGTCATTCCGTTCACCATGAAACAGAGGAACCATGCAGCCGCCAGACCCAGGCCTAAATTCGTCTTCTGCACTGATTTGTGGGACACGCTTGGTTCACAGTTCAGTTCAGATCAGTATAAAGAGGCCTCTGTTGGCATGACAACATGTGGTTTTAAACTGGGTTCTCTCTCCCACGATACCTCTGTTTGTCCACTAACATACATCCCAAGATCTCCGAGATTGCAAGCCTTTATGATAAAGAGATTCACTGTGAAATGAAGCCATGGACAGTGGCTTCCTGTAATGACAGCGAGACACTTTTCATTGGCCCAGCTGGGAACATCACACTGAACCACATGAGGCACTCTGGTGTCATTACGACCATCATCAGACCGGTGCTGGCCTCACACTCGGCTGGCTTCATTAACACTGAAACTCAGGGCAAGGGTTTGGATGGCCAACTATAACTCAGCCTTGTGAGGGACACATTGGCTGGGTCCATCCAACTAATCACTTTTCCAGGGTTCTAACACTCACAGAAAAGTCACACTTGACAGCAAGCTCAAACTGTTCATATTTCCAGAGGGATAATTATCAGTGTGCACTGATGTACCAGTGTGCAGTGAAAATGTTAAAATTCCTGGTAAAGAACAGTGAGTCTCTGGCTTAGTGAGATCAGTGTTCTGAGAGACTCTCAGCGCAAGAGGGAGACTGAGCTGGATTTATACTGAGTGTAACCCCTGGGAACAGCAGGGTGATATACTGACTGAAAATCATGCTGTTATATTACCAGACCTTGTGGCAATTTTAAAGGTTTAATTCTTGTTACTTTGTGTTTACAAGCCACCACAGGGATGTGGCTAAATGATATACTCTGTGTACAAGTCTAACACAACAAGCAAATCAAATAAAAAATATACATTCCAACTTCCAATGCATATTTAATATAACCGTATATCTAATATTTTTAAAATGCCAAAATGCTGCCAGCTGATGAGGCTGTACCTGCTCCTGCCAGCTCAGCATTTTACAGGGCGATGTGGTGGTGACATCACACGTAACTCCGCCCTGCTGACTGCAGCACTGAAAAGGGTGCACTTCCTGAGGGGTTTGCTTTAAAAAGAGGGTGCATTTTCCTGGGGGAGGTTGGTCTTAGCAGCAGCATTTGGTGATTGTGTTGGGTTGCAGCAGCAGTGTTTGGAAATTGTGTTGGGTTGCAGCAGCTGAGAAAGGCAGGAGCACACAGGGACTGGAACTCACCGTTGAAAACCTCATTGAATTCTCCAGGAGGCGCATGAATGATGAAGTGGGCAGCTATGCGCACCTGGAACACAGAGAGGAAAGGGTTAAACCAAATCTGTGCCATCCCGAACCCACATCACTGTGACATCACCTGGAACAGAGGGGTGAGGGTTAAATCAAGGCCACACCCCATCCCTGAAACCCTGTCACTGGGATCATGATCATACTCTCTAACTCTGCTTCACAGAAGAGGAAGGATCACCCAGTCTTCAGGCTGGGATCACATGAGCACATGCACTGATACATTTCAAAGTGTAACCACCATTTCCACCATTGGCAGGACCGTGCCGGCACTGTGATTGGCAGGACCACGCCTGGACTGTGATTGGCTGGCCCGCGCCAGCACTGTGATTGGCAGGGCCGCGCCCGCACTGTGATTGGCTGCTCCGGTACTGTGCGGTGCCGCGACTCTGAATCTCGCTCGCTGTGAAACTCGCCAGCGCTTCCTGTTTGTGGCCACATGTGAAACTCGCAGCCTCCTGCCCTGCCGCTCTCCGCTGAAGATCAAAGCCATATAAGGGCATGAGAATGTGTGTGAGCGGGCCAGAGCAGATACAGATGGGACTGCATGCAGACGGAGGACAGACCCCACAAGCTCCATCCACACCTAATAACACCACCACACAAATACTGCTACAACCCTACACCCATCCCTACACTGCCAATCTCATACTACACACTACTGTTCCAATCCAGCATTGATCCCAACAGTACTGCTGCAACCCAACACTATGATCTATTACTACTGCAAAAACCCAACAGCCACGTTCCACTTCTGCTGCTTTACTGGCTGTGATCCTGCAGGCGTACGGATGGTAATGTGCTACACTTGTGTAGGGCAGTGATTGTAATGTGCTACGCCTGTGCAACCACCATCAGTGCAGCCTATACGAATGGTCGACACGCCCAGCCGCCGCCCGTGGGATTGGAACACACGCAGAACAGAGCCAGGCCTCCGTCAGGACATCCTGTGACGGTCCTGCCACAGGGACCCAGTGCTGCCGCACACAGTGCAGGCCGCGGTGCGACACGTTCCCACATCCTTCACTTCCTCTCAGTGACTCGCTGCACACCCCGCCCCTGAACTCCTGCAGCCCCGCCATGATCCGCTGAAAACGGCAGCCACCTTTCCCCACAGACAGCTCACTGGCCCTTTCTCTGCCTCCTTCAAGCATCTCTGGTTTGACGGATCCACCTCCAGTTCCAATGAGGCAGACACAGCTCCTGTGATCTCCACTGCAGGACGGATCTGCACTGCCTGTGTTAACTCCTTTCCCACTGTAGAGCTGGAACCAGGCTATCTCATCATTCCCCTTTGCCACCTAGCACCATTGAATGTATCAAAAAAAGTGTAACGGATCACTTTATAACACAAGACCATTTGAAGTTTAATGCCAAGAGCAGGCCATTCTGAACAGCTAGGCCTATCATTCTGCCCACAATCTAGTGTGTATCTGGCACTGAATCAAGCCTGTTCTTCAGCACTAAGGATTTATAACTCTCTACGTGAAAAACAGCCGCTGATGTAAGTGTGAAATTTACCTAACTACTTTCCAGCCACTTGTTTTCTGACAGACATAATTAAAAATAGCTTTTGTAGACAATTTTATTAATCCTTTTAAAAATGTAAAACCTTCAATCGTATCTCCAGACTCCTTTTTAGGCAGCTTAAAAGGTTAAGTGTCTCGAGTCTCTCTTCATAACTTATATGTCTGAAACCTGAAAGGAGTCTGGTTGCCATTGTCTGTATTTTTCAAAAGCTTCTGTGTCCTTCTTACAGTGTGGTGCCTGGAACTCGGCACAGTACTCTAAATATGGAATGGCACAAAGCATTGCAAAACATTAATATCATCTCATTTGAATGAATACTTTTTGCAATAAATCCCACATCCTACTGGTCTTTTTTATGGCCTTGGCACAATTATTTTCTCACAGTGTCTCTGTTATTCAGAGGGCGATGCAATAAGCTAATACAGAGAATTGACAGTAGCCTTCTAATGCACAGTGCTGCTGCGCTCACCGCATTCAGAGAGCTCCCGATTAGCCCGCTCGCTGTTTACTGCGAGGACCGAGGGCTTACAGGGGCAGAGACGTGACATTTTATTCCCTGGCGTCAGTGAAGGATCGGCGCTGATTGAGGCTATGTCTGTACCCCTCCGCCGTTCGTGACGGCAGCAGATCGAGGCTATGCTATGAATAAGCCCACTGAGTCATTCTACAGGAGCAGCACAAAGGCTTGTGTGCAAACTGTCCTTCCTCATGCCTGAAGACCCCTGAGCAGAGGCACCCACAACACAGAAAATGTTCCTTTTTCCCCAAAAACAGCTGAAGGAGGAACTCCTCAATGACCCCTCCTTCTTAGCTCAAACATTCCTGCTCAAACAGCAGCTTTATTTCACTAACCACATTTTTGTTATTTTTACCACAAATATCATTTTAATGCATTAATCAGAGGTCTGTATCTAGCGAGGCACAGATTCTGATCCAAAAGGCACAGCACAGGACTTGCACCTGTAACCTCTTGGTTATGAGTCCAGAGTCCCATGTTGAGACCTGACTCCTGGAGCACCTGACACAGTTCCAGCCAAACTGGATCCTGTAATTCGACACCTGGGAGGAAGTGCTCCCTCCACACGACCTGGATGCACAGAGAACTGTGGGCCTGTCGCTGTTAGCAACCAGTGATACATTTATTTTTTACCAGAGGAGTTGTTTGTGTGTGTGAGAGAAAAAGGATAAAACTGATAGCCTAAACAAAGCAGGGGACTGACCTGAGACCTGAGAGAGAGAGAGAGAGAGAGATGGGAACAGAATGACCTTCGACTGTTTGGGGAGGAGACAGTATAAGCAGGACTGAATGCTGCAAATTTTTCCTTGGATGAGTCCTGCCTACATAAAAGGAAGTGACATCACAAAGCACGTAACCTGTACCCAAATTCTAGCACAGCTGGCTATTCCTCAGTGAGGACAAACTGTACTGAAGCACAGACGACTGTGAAGAGACCCAAAATACAGTTCCAGAGGACGGACCGCAGTGAGAACACTCCCGCAAAGCAGACCACTGAAATCTGCCCGAGCTTCCCGACTCTTCACTGAAGAGGCCTGCAATCTCTGAGGCTTAAACTCCCAACACACACACACGCACGCACGCACGCACACACACGCTCACACACACACACACACACACGCACACACGCACACACGCACACACAGTTCTATGGCCCATTGGTTCACACCATACACAGTTCCAAGTGGATTAAAGTACAATTTAAATCTCCAAAATGACCAGACAATGGCAGATTACAGATTAACCAAATCACTCAAATCCCAGGCATATCTTTTCAAGAGACACTCCCCAGGGTGCCTCTGTTCCCGCAGACTGAACAGGTGCCCAAAATGCACAAAGCAAATGAGCAGATATTACTACCAGAGTATTTCTGAATGTTTCAATTGAATCACATCCATTTCTTAGATACCAAAACCTCCATTCTCATAAAAGAAGTGAAAGTGCAGTGAGCTTACTCCTGATCAGCCTGATCTCACACACACACACACACACACACACACACACACACACACACACACACACACACACACACACACCCCTACAAGTTACTACAGGGCAACACACCTGAGCTTTCTATATAAAGGCCTAGCATTCCATTCAATGGAACATCACTAAAATGCAAAGGCACTCTTTGTGGACTCCAAACTGCAGAGGGAAAGACAGGTGATGTTGCGGAGAGGAGCAGGGTGGCTCTGAGGTGTGGTGGGACAGAAGGCACCTGCAGGAGGACACAGGTAAAACTGCCAGGTGTGACACTGCTGTAGAGCTACCTAACCTGAGTGAGTACAGTCCACATCCAGCTGTATGGAGGGACTATATCTAAGAATGTAAGCTTTGGAAATCACCACCAGATAAGAGCCTCTGTTAGTATTGTAAATGATATACAATACAAATAATGTCATAAATCACACATTGATAACTCTGTGGCCCCAACCAAATATCAACAATTCTACTTCCTGTCTGAGAACACAGCATGTGATAATATATTACTGCATGGAGTTTTACCAAAATAAACCTGTCAATAACAAAAAGAGATCCACTCTACTGCTTTAAAATTCAGATATTCTGCTGTCTGATCAACCTTTGGTGACTGCAGCCACAAGATGGATTAATTCTAACAAAATATTCAAAGTTTTAGCAGGGGCTACGCCAGGCAAAGAGCATTAGCACTCTAATCCACCTGCTGTTGAGTGACACACCCTGTCAAGGCCAGGCAGAGGAGTGGTGTGTGTGTGTGTGTGTGTGTGTGTGTGTGTGTGTGTGTGTGTGTGTGTGTGTGTGTGTGTGTGTGTGAAAGCTCCACCGCTCTCTCTGAAGGGTGGGGATGTTCCTGACAGTAGTGAGGCCCAAAGACGCAGGGACGACGCCGAGAAGAGGAACTCCTCGGGGTGAGGCGCAGAGACGGCGACGCGTTCGCCAGCACCCCAGACGGCAGCTTCATTAGCACAGCAGTGCTGTCATTCCAAACGCTGCGGCAGAAAGAGGCTCACAGACAGACACAGCTCTGTCTCCACCGCTGTGCACTTCTGCTGGGATCTAAAGCATGCAGATCTGAGCCCCTCCTTCCAAAACACCAGCGTCTGCAGCTTTCATTTTTCTGTTATTTGTCTGGCAGGGATGGAGTTGTTTCATTGTCATTTAACAGCAGAGGAGCACTGTAGTAGTTTTATAAGGCTGCTGTAACACCCAGACCTCCCTGTTGCTCCCCACAGTGTGAACAACCTGAAAGAACATCTACCTTTCAATACTGCCTGAACAGAATGGGTCAAACACCACTAAACTTTCATCAAACACGATTCTGCTAACAGTCAATAGGAAACTCCACAAAGAAAACATCTCCACTGTTGATTTGTGTGAATATCAACTGGCTGTTTGCAGTTCTTTTCATTGTCAGAATCAGTTTTTGGATCAGTGTCAGAGTCAGTCAGATTCACTGACAAAAGAGAGATGAGTGCAGCCTACCCGTCTGTGATGTGAATCAAACAGAACTTCAAGCTGATAGGGCAAGTCCACACCCTGATGGAGATTGCCTTTTAACCCTCAGACTGCAGTTTAAAGAGATAATATGAAACATATTCACACCACTAGCGACGGCACCGCCTGTGCAGCTGTGCTGTTTCAAATGAGCTTTCTGACTGATCTGAGTTCAGTGCAGGCACAGCATGGCTGCCTGCCACCTGCAAGGAAATGAGCTTTCTGACTGATCTGAGTTCAGTGCAGGCACAGCATGGCTGCCTGCCACCTGCAGGGACATTAAGACAGAGGCTCTGAAAGCCTTGGTTACACCAGTCAACAGGCAGGGGTGTCTGGTGTAATGGCTCTCCCCATGCTTTGCGCAGGGGTGGAAGACACTGCCAATGAAAAATTCATGTGGAAACTGACAAGGTGGAATAAGTTTGCGTACAGGAACCTGAAGCCTGGAGTTTACACAGATATATTAGGTCTTAAGCATGTCCTATATATATATATATATATATAGATATATGACTGACGACACTTCTGCACTGAAATACAGCGGTGTGTGTGTGATGCTGGGTGGGGGGACGTGTATGTGACAACCGCACCCACGTAGCAACTTTAGAGCATCCGAACACAAACCTCCGACGTCACAGTGTTGTGGAGTCGAACCCGCAGCAGCTACACCCTGCAACTGTGCGCAACTGTTCCGCCGTTTTGCTCTCATTGCCTTACATCGCCAGCCTCTCTTCCTGCGCCCCAAAGCAATATCCAGTTTGACAGCATGGCCCTGTGCCGTGCTACTTTATCCGTGGTGTAAAGTGACAAGCAGACTTGCTAGCGACTAACTTTCCGCAATGACCCCGGAGAGAGTAAAGCGGAGCGCTGAGCTGTAGCGCCCAGCGACGCGCTCTCGCTGCGGGAACCCCACCGCGCGGGCATCGCCGCCGGCAGCAGGGCGTGTAGCTCACCCCGCCGGATAAATACGATGCACGGCGTGTGTGAAAAGCATGCTGCGCCGCGCACCCATTTCCATCGCAATCAGAAACCAAAATTCATTCTGGTACGTGCATTTAGCAGGCCTGCCCTATAACAGCCCGAGCAGGGCTCGGCTGCGCGGTTCCTATTTTTGCGACAGGACCGTACAAGGAGTCCCTGTTTGAGATTCGCAGAGACGGGAACGGAAGTTGGGCAGGACCGCTGAGCTAAAAATAATAGACTTATGTTGCTGAGTCCAGCGGCTTCTTTACGCACATATTACCCGCAGTCCTCCCACAGCCAACTGCAGATCTGTACGGTACACGGATTCCCTCCCCGCTGCTCGGCGCGTTTACTCCCCCCACATTGCAATCGACAACACAGAATTTGGATTTCATACCTTCTCCTCGTCGGATATCTGCTCCTCATGATCCGCCATCTTTCCTTCCGGCACGGCAGCTCGCGGAAGCCGAGTGTGACGTCACCAAGAGGGGTGCGCACATAAGACGCGAGCTGGATGAGTTTCTTTTCACCTCGTTCTCTGCACGCGCTCGCCTTTTATTGGTCCATATCCCTCTGTAATGTTACCAACCAATCAGAAGAGACAGGAGACTTGAGCTTGATAAATCGCTTGAGATGAAAGCTGCCCGTAGGTGCTGATCTAGGACCATATTCCCAAACCATAGTTCCAAGTTTAACCATTATACGATGAAACAGAAAAAACTGGTCCTAGATCAGCACTTTCAGGTGAGTTCGATCTGGCACAACAGAAGCAACACGCCCCAATGTCACGTGCTGTAAGCGGAAGCCAGCACGCGGAGTAGTACTATTGAATGGTGCCGGTGAACTAAACGGTGCCTTACAATATAGTCTCAAACTGAAATTATAAATTAAAAACAAATATATTGAAATTGTTTAATAAAAAGTAAGTAAATAAGCATTTTTGAACCTTATCCTTACTAGTCCATTATTTTATGTATTTGCATTGCACCATTCAGTTCACCATGTCAGATATTGCTGTCTGAGGATATCAGTTACGGCTCTGAGCGATAAAATAAGACGCGTTCATGCTGTGATGTGTTAAATTTATCCTACTCTTCCAGACGTCAGCTGGCTTTTTTATTTGTTTTGTTTCCCTGCTGGAAATAAAAGACAGTCATTGCACCATGAAACTTCGCTGTCCGCAAATCTCTCCTACCAATGAAGAGAGTTTTATGAGTTCATAACCAAGCTCTTCTATATCCACTAGATGTCACTGCTAATATGCATTAGACAGCAGTGATGAGCATTTCAGCTCTTTTTACAGAATGAAATCGTACCGTTCACGATTCTCTGACAATTCAAGGTCTGTATGAACGAGATTCATGTAGTCGCGTACTGTAAGAACTGTAGGAACTGAACGAATCAGAAATGAGACAATATGTTGGATCACACTCACGTACTGAAAGGGCTGAATGAACTTCAGGATTCAGCGTACTGTGTACTGACATGTATTGGAATTCGATTGGTTCAATGTGCTTCAGAAAGATTCGTTCGAACTGCACATCACTAAATTTGACACCGTCCTTCCATTATCCAACGCGCTCTTTTGGATGGATTTGTTTGCTTTTGTTTATGAGCAGCTATGAATCATTCTGGTCTTCTTTTTGCCCTCATTCACTACAATAGGTGATGTCGGTTTAAATGAAATATGAAGCTATCTTGAGAACAATAAGTATTATATGACAATATTGTGAGGGGTTCTTATAAGCAGGACACGATACTGCAGCCAGGTATCACTTAACTTGATCTGCTAATGATACTAGCTCATCTGAATCTTTCCAGTTTACATATGCTTGTGCATCATAACTACAAAATAATATTTCATCTGTTATTTATGCTTTATCATGCTGACTTTGGAATTGATCATTTTCAAACATCAAGCTCTTAGCAGAGAGCCAATTATGTTCCACCAAAATGGACTGCTGGTGTCACATCCCAGGCCTGGACTGTAGGAATCAGCATATGTGTCTGGAACAAGTGCCTTAACCAACTCTTCACATATTCTTAAAATCTATGACATCCAAAAAGCAGATGGTTAGTGTTATAGCAGTCAGAAAGTAAACTCTGAGCCATGACAAGGTTGTGCAGTCCGTGGCTTGTGAAGTGTTGAGAAACCTGATTACATGTTAACCGTGTGGCCGGTGATAACATTTTTAGCTACACAGCTGTATGCTCATCTTCGGGACTGCATAAATCAGTACCCATCTGATCCTTAAATTACTGGGTGCCGGTGGAAACTGCTGTGAAATTTACAGTGTGTTTGGGGCTGACCCTGTGAGCTCAGTGCTACTAACAATGAAGTTATTCATGAGGCTCTAGACTGAAGCTCCCTTCCCAGGCAGAGTGACTCACACTCTGTATTGAAAAGGATGTTTTGTCACTGAAAACCCCGCAGAGTCATCCTAACCCTGCCACCACAACCAAGGCCCCGGCACTGACCTTTAGTCTTTGTTTGAATAAACAGAGAGTGATAGCTCCCTGAGTTTATGTAGTGCACCAGGAACAAGGAGAAATCTAATCTCAGTCTGATCAGCTTTAAACAGCACGCTACCATCCATTGTTATCAGGAGAACAAGAGCGAATAAAAAATTGGTACATATTACACAATGGTACCATGAGAAAAATGGTATGACTTTTGTAATTTTGTCTCATGTTCCACCTCAATGTCACTGTGAAAAGACGGTTTTTGGGCAGCTGTTCAAAGGAAACTGAGAGCTGGTGTTTTATTGAAGCCCAGCCAGAGCTTCCACCTCCCTCTGAATCACGTCTCTCCCGCGGTTCTGAACGTCACACTTAAGTGCAGCGCTGGAATGGGGTGACGACTCCAGAGCCGGTGCTGAGGAGTGTCGTCAGACTCGCGGCTCCTCTGGGCTCGGAATCAGCCTGGCATTAACGTCGGCCGAAGGTTTCAACATCTGTCTGCTCTCAGAGTCACTCCCCAGACATCCTCTGTCTGGCGTCTCTGTTTTGGGGTTCTGTGGTTGTTCGGGGAGCAGCTGTTGATTTCTGAGACGCTGCAGGCGGACGTGGTCGTCAGGGGAGAGACGCAGGGGGCTCCCGTGCAGTAAACAGCCTGCGGCACCTGCTGCGCCGTCAGAGCAGGAACACGGTCGCAATATTCAGCCACGCCCCAACGCCTTCTCTGAAGGGTCCCGTATGAGCACAGCCTTATGAGCCTGATGTGATGTTACTCACAGTGTGTGGAGTGACACAGCACACTCTGACAGGTGTAGTGGGATTAATGCTTATGCATGTTTATATAGTGCTTATGCAGTTCCTATGTGTGGCTGAAGGGGATGAAGATATATGAGGATGAGGACAATGCAGACCCCTTGGAAATAATACTTTAGGAAACCAAAAGTACTTCCACTACACGGTAGGTTAAAAGTCTACCTAACCCCAGATTCATATTTGTCGTTCTATTTCATTGAGAATTCTCTCTTGACTGTGTTGATTTTAAAGGATTTATATCCCAGTTTGTTTATAAAGGGAGATGGCACCATTTTCTTCCATCTAAATCCCAAGATGCTGGTTAAGAGGACTTTCAGAGCCATCATGTCACCGTCTTGATGAATGCTTGCTAAACTCACCAGACTCTTCAGGTCTTGAGGACAAACCTGGAGAAACTGCATGTCAATATGCTTTAAAATTGCGCTGAGGTGAAAACCTGTGAACTTTAAACTTGTGTCTGGATGCACTCAGGTGCTCAGAGCACGTATGTTTTTCAATTTAGGGTCACACTCTATTAATCTAGGGTATGAAATAAAATAAAACAGGAAAAAATGGACATAAAAATGGTACAATAAAAGATGTGAGACAGGATGTACCATCTGCAAAATGACCATCTCTGTCTGCTTCCCCAAGCAATGCAGTGGGTTTCGGAATATACAGTACTAGCAGTACAGAGTCCCAAGGGAAACCACAAGAGGGCGCTGATGACATGCAAATCTCATCTGATTTACACTGCTCGCTAGTCTAAACTTTTCATGCTCTTGTAAAGTCACAGGATTCCGGATTCCAGGTGTGATTTGGCTGAAAGAATAGCTGGAGGGTAAGAGAGGCCAGATTTTTTTACGTTTCAAGCAAAAACAGTAAAGTTGATTAACGTCGCAAAAGAATCTACATTATACAAAGATGGGAGTTTGCAGAAGATGTTGAAAATGAGAAAATGGTGCAGACAGCGTGACACTCCAGACAGAGCTCAAGGTGACCGGACTGCTCTGACCCCTCCCTTTCCTACCTCACTCTTTCCAGCTCGCTGCCAGGTTCTGCTCCCTGTTCCTCTAATAGAGCTGACTAATACAGTTAGTATCACAAGAGGGGAGCTGCCAGGTACAAAGGCATTCTTACAGCACTGAGTCACACAGGTGAAACAAACGGTACAGATTTACCCTGAAATGATACCACACCACAAAAGAAGCAGTGAAAGTTCCAAACAGAGGTGCATGAAAGAAAACAGCATTGTGCCTGCGCAGAGAAAAGAAAATAACAGAAATTTAGACCTCCTGTTGGGTAGAGGTTGAGCAGAAAGAGCAAACAGTCCCCCCCCACCCCCACCCCTCGTGCCTGCTCCAGGCTCAGAGGACCCCCCAGGGGAAAAAGACCTTCTCAGGTAAGACTCACCTGGTCTGAGGCTTCATGCACCATTTCCTCTAAGCAAATAAACTAAATCATAGCCAGTCCAACATTGTGAAATACCCACCTACAGCCTTTGACAGGAGAACATTGTAATTATAATACAGCTTTATTACATTACGACATAACATTAACATGTACCATCTTTCACATACCATATAAATGTACATACCATCCATAAAAATCACGGGTACGGCATTCGAACGGAAACTATTCCAGTGATGCGGAAAAAGAAATAAACGTCTGAAGGTGATCATCACTTGCTCCAGTTGTTTTCCATATGCGCTATTGTCCAGTACCCATAATTTTCCACTGTGACATTTATACATTCAGGATATGACACGAAACAGGTGTGAAAACTCATCCATGTTTTCCACAGGCGCTGTAGTTCTCTGGAATAAAAACTCTGAATTTGTGTTGTATGACTGTGTATCCCATAAAACTGATTATCCTGTGCTTTTAAATATAATTTTTCAGTCATAAAAAATATAGAACTGCACTTTGAAAGTGTTCATATATGTTCTAAACTTCTGGTCACCTCAGGACTATCCTTAACAGCAGCGAGCCTAAACAACTTGAAACACAAACGGGAAACAATACACTTATTTTATTCTGAAACGTGTACACTTCTCAAAGGTGACTCACATAGTATTTACCAGACGTAAAGAGAAGACTAGAGAAACGTCAGAGATAATTACACAGGCAGACTATCCAGTGTACTGCTGGCAAGGTTGTAAAATGTTGTCCTACCCCAGAAAAATAGTTTTCACTACCAGTGATTGAGTTTAGCTTCAGTAACTTCACATACTGTCCACACAAACCTTAACATGAGCCTGCTTCATGCAGCGCTTATACCGACATGCAGAACACTGTCCCAGGAAGGGGTTAAAAGGCCTCTTAGCATCAAGGAAAGAGCGGCAAGTGAAAGTCTGTCAGACGATGTTCTTTAAGTGCCAAACCTCCCCCCCAAAGGCAGGTGACTCACCCAGAAACACTTCAGTAACAGTGGCTCCACCCACCTCCCTCTCTGAAGTGGTCCTGCCCAGGTTGGTGGGTGGAGCACAGACACACAGGTAACAGTGAGAGGGTCAAAGGTGACAGCAGTGGGTCACGACCAAAGCAGGCAGGCCTTCCTCACCCACAGTGGCCACTCAGTTACCCCCTTATGGAGTCAAAGTTCAGCTAAGAGAAACAGGGGCATGAATGATCTGCCAGTTCATTTAGAGTAAGGGCCAGGCTGCTGGTCCTCAGACAGGCTCCTGTGGCTCTGATTGGCCAGCTCCATGCTCAGTCCAGTGTCAGTGGCTCACGTAAAGCAGTCTCTCACAGGTAGCGCATTGTCTTTACGTATCCCATGATCCTCGGCTCTCAGGTGCAGCAGTCCCGGTCCAGGTTGCCCTGGGAGGAGATGAGTGAGGGGTAGGGCGTCACCTTGTCGATGTTGACGTAGGTGGTGTTCAGCAGGATGTAGTGCTCTCCACTAAAACTGGAGAAAATGGCGGAAATCCGGGACACCAGCTCCGAGAAGGTGGGACGCCTCTCCGGTTTGGGGTGCCAGCATTCGATCATCACGTTGTACCTGCGTGGAGCAGCAACACACCGCAGAGACGGCTAAGCACACACTGAGGCACCTACAGGCAGGTGAAGCCCGCTACGCTATTGATGCAGCAAATAATGAACTTGGCTTGACACATTAAGGTTGTGGGCTGGATTCCCAGGTGGGGCTCCAGAAAATATCCAGCTGTACAAGTACATGTGTGTGGAAAATGATAGCTACTGTATACAAGTTGCCCCAGAAAAGATGGTTTGCTATGCAAGCATACTGTATAATGAAGGGTTGTGAAAATTGAAAATTGCTTTGAGTAAAGACTTTGGTATGTGATGGCACCCTGATACCCGTCCCATAATGCCTTTCACCATTGAAAGATCAATCAGTGCAGCTGTTGTGTTTATTCAGAGGGGCTGCGTTTGTGGCTTTCAGGAACAGTGTCTTTGGAGTTCCATGACTCCACCGTTCTGGAATGTTGAAGAATGACACCGGATAGCTGATTCTAACTGTCATCCCGACATGTGTTTGCAGAGAGGTGAATTCCCCATGATTCACTGAGCAGTTATCTGCACAGTCACACAGGGCTGTTATCACTGTGTGCTGTAGGATGGACTGCACTGGATCTGAATGACCCTGCCCTTCCTCTGCTCCTGCTCAGGGTCCACCTGTATGTGGCAGCTCATTATCCTCACTGACAGACAGCCATAAACGTGTGTATATGAGTGTGTGTGTGTGTGTGTGTGCATGTGTCTGTTTATCAGTGTGTGTGCGTGTGTATGTGTGTGTGTGTGTGTGTGTGTGTGTGTGTGTCTGTTTATCAGTGTGTGTGTGTGTGGGTTTGTGTGTGTGTGTGTGTGTGTGTGTGTGTGTGTGTGTGTGGTGTTGTGTGTGCATGTGTGTGTTTATCAGTGTGTGTGTGTGTGTGTGTGTGTGTGTGTGTGTGTGTGTGTGCATGTGTCTGTTTATCAGTGTGTGTGTGTGTGTGTGTGTGTGTGTGTGTGTGTGTGTGTTACTCACAGTGCGTCGGGGCAGAACTCTGGCTGCAGCAGTCTTCGGCCCTGCAGCAGGAACACGGTGATGTCGAAGGAGTTGACATCAGAGTAGGGCGGGGCTCCACGGGTCATCAGCTCCCACAGCAACACGCCAAACGACCACTGCATGGAGACAGAGCGCATACCTGAGGAACCCTTCAGCACCGCGGCGGGCGTGTCTGCGTGACCCTCTGCCCTCCTCTGCAGGTGTGACTGTCCAGCTCTGCACAGCTCACAGCTGTATGAACCCTTTAAAAGCTGACGTACATGCAGTCACATAACGAAACGTTTTAAGCACATATATTTAGCAGAGAATGGCCTAATGTCAGTTATTTAAATCTATGAAGAGTGAAGGGTGAACCCTGCTGGAATTCATGGACAGTAACGGCCAGTCTGAGGTCTGACAGGACGTGAACCAGGTCAAACAGCTGGAAATTATCAGGACAGACAGAACTGGGCAGGGCCAAGTTTTCTAAATGACTCAATGGAGGACCAGATTTACTAGAACGTGGCCAATTAACCAAAATATGAAATATGAGAGTGGAACTTGAAATCCCATCATGTACAAAGAAAATGTGGCCACGATAATATTCTGTGTCTTTGTGTGTGTGTGTGTGTATTCACATCTATGTTTTATAATGTGAAATGTGTTTAAGTTTATAGTTTTTTAAAGCTGGACCAACGAACAGTTTCCTGATGTTCAGTTAATATGTCTATATATTGTGGCCCAAAAGTGAGTGGTGACACCTGCTTTTCAAAGTTTATTAAAATTTCTGTGCAGCTTGAACTCCAGTTTGACTTCAGCAGATTAAGCTGAGTAATTTAACAGACCACATCTACCCAGTCCTCTCCAGGTGCTTTTATGGACATTATTCGAAGCACATGATCAGCTGTGTGTATCAGAGGTAGAGGCACGTGGTGATGCGCTGCCAGAGAAGGTTCTGGATGTGAGTTTGTGCCGCTGCGACGGGTTTGCAGCTCCACGGCTCTCTCGGCATGCGCATGGTGTTTGTCAGTCTGCCGTTTGGTGTGAAATCGGCTGTGAGGTTCCACACTGCCTCCTCCTGCTGCCTGGCACTGTGACTGACAGCTGTGAATGACAGCTCTTTAATTACCCACAGAGATCTCAGGTCCCTCCAAAACCCCTGCACTCTCATTCAAATGCACAAACACCTGGATCTAACAGCCAAACAGCTGTCACCTACAGCTCCCAGCAGGCACCGGAGAGCCCAGTCTCACACACGCCAAAGCACTCAGCTCCTAAATACAGCTGTTTACTTAATTTTGACCAGAGGATAAAACACTTCTAGTTTCATGTTCTGCGCCTGATCTTACAGTTACAAAGCTGCTCTGAACTCAACAACCCTGGAGGATGGCAGTATTAGTATTCCTAAAGAACAGTCATGCCAGGGGACCTGGGAAGGCCCTCTGTCAGCGCTGAGTTATGGCAGAGCAACTCTAATGTTATTAATACCCAAAGAGCAGACAGTCAATAATGCCCTAAACATCGCTAATCAGATCAGAGACGATCACAAGGAATATACAAACAACACAGGGTTGGCTCATCTCCCTGTGTTCTCTAATGTGTCCGTGTGCATACATTGCAAAATTACACACCGTCATGAAGGGCTTAACTTGAGTGATCTGTTAGTTACAGCTGGAACTTTAAAGAATGTGCCATCAACACTGAGGGAAACATTTCAGTGGTACACCCCTTAGAGGTTAAGTGAGCAACGGGAGAGTGAGGCTTCATGAACCCCATAATGGGTGGAGCCTAATATGCTGTCAATCACTTATTTGTATGAGCCAATCAACCAATGTCACTCTACACAGCCGAACACTATGACTGGATCAAGTCTGTGAGTCACTGATGAATTCTGGGGGTTCCTGAAGCCTCACTCTCTCCTCTCTAACGAGCGCACATCAGCAGTACGGCCTCATTACCACGTCAGATTTGGAGGTGAACTTGTGTGTCTGCAGGCTCTCCAGTGCCATCCACTTGACCGGAAGCTTGACGCCGCTCTTGTTATGGACACTGTAGTACTCCTTATCGTACACGTCCCGCGCCAGCCCGAAATCCGCCACCTTCACAGAGTAGCTCTCATCCAGCCTGAGAGAGGAGAGAGAGAGACGGTGTCCGTCAGATACCGACGTAAACAATGAGGCCTGATTGCAATACTGAGGAAAGCTACAGGACACAGAGTGAAATATCACCAGCTCTGTTCCCTTACTTGAACTCATCGGTGGTGATTAGGGGAGTGACAACATTACAATATTAATACCAGACCCTGTCACTCTGGATCAATATTGATGTGTCCTGACATCTTTGCCAGTCAGTCATCTGCATTTCTGTCATGACATGCAGCGGAGATGCACTGTAAAAAACCATGTTTACACTCCAGGAAATAGAAAGGAGTTGAAAGTCATGAGAAGGAAGGACATGAAAAGTGCACTGAATGGTTCCTTCATTGAGCCAACTCAGCAACATAAAACAGAAAACACTGTTTTGACGGTTTGACAGCTTATGTGGGAATGGTACAATCCACCAGCCCTGAGACCGTGAGCAGTGGGGGTGGGGTGGACGCGTCGGCAGGGGCCTCGATCCCATTAGCAACAGTGACTCCTGCTGGTCGATCGAGCCCCTGTGGTCCACGTGCTAAAGCTGCTTACAAAACGTCCTCCTCCGACTCGTCTCTGTGCTAGCTTAGCTCGTGTACCGCAGTCAGAGCCATGGGAAGTACCACTAGCACTTTAGTACGTTTACTTTTTTAAAAACATTTTAAATAATTCTCCTTCATGGCGACAGAAAATCCTTTACAGGAAGGGGCAAAGACTGTTTCACACTGTTAGGCAACGTGTCATTATTATCACATCGATCACCCTAAATGCAATGCCTGTTGCACCAAATATGTGATATTGGTATAGATAGATGCAAATATAAAATATTACATGTCTTTCTATGTATCTATATATATGTATATTTATCATTTTCACACTCCTGCTTCTCGGTTGAATAAGTCACGAAGTCCGTATCGCTTCACAACGTACCAACGTCTCTGTGCGACAAAGCGTTGTCGAGTAATCCGCTTTTGAAATCACAGCAAATTTCTGCACTGTCTCCAACATAGGGCTGACATTACATCCCACTTTATATAAAAAATAAACACAAAATAATGTATTTGCTTTTCATTGCAATGATTCAAAAGGTGTGGTCAAAAGACGTGCCCAGAAAACTTTATTGTGAATTATCGTCATACACGGATCCCTAAGTTTTGTGTTTGTCTGACGTTAGCCAAGTTGCCAGATCGTCTATGAAACACAATCTACACACACAATCCACACACTACATATAATTATTTATTTACTTATCTATTTACTATCCACAACCCCCCCGGCGAAAAAACCTCCCGTATTTTGAAACCTAAATGTTGGCAGGTATGGGTAGGGGTATTTCGCACACTGCTTGACACAATACATGTTTTAAAAATGCTGGAACAAAGAGAGGTGCTTGCACTACAGTTAGAGTTTTCTTTCATGTCAGTATGACTGGTTGCTTAGCGACCCTAAATCAGACGCTGACAGTTGGAGTGAAGTACTGCTTTTGTTTCGAGTTCTGCGTCTAGCGCTACCACGTCACAGCCAAATGCACTAAAACCCACAGCACCGCCACCATTCATTTCTGAATAAAACCTAAGTCAGTCTGGCTGCACAGTGCAGTGCATTGGAGTGTTGCTCAGGGTCCTACACCGCTGCTTACATGCAGTTCCTGGCTGCCAGGTCTCTGTGGACAAACTTCTTGCTGGCCAGGTACTCCATGCCCCGTGCCACCTGGAGACCGAACCCCATGAGGTCTTTCACTGTGGGATTCTGCGGAAACATACAGAATCAGTCAAATCTCACAGACATACAGGATCGTATAAAATACATGAACCACAGCTAACTAGCCGTTCTTTATTTAATTTCAGAAGGTCTGTGCAGGCAATCCTGGGGCCTGTGGGAGAGATGGGGCTTCAGAGAGTGATTTAGGACATTTTGATTTTCGGACAGTATGGGCAGTGCTTTGCTGAGCAGAAGGGAGAGGACACACCACAGGAGCCACACATGTGACCAGCACAGTGACAGGAGAGTGGGAGAATGCTCACACAGTGTGGAGTACACAGTACGGAGGCCGTAAGCAGGCAGGTGAATAGGTATGGAAACTTTAAGCAGGTGTGCAATTTTGGTGTGGAAGCTTTGTGCGGGTGGATGATTACAGTTTGGAAGCTTTATGCAGGCGTGTCTTTGAGTCGCAGGGCGTGGCACGTACGTGTGTCTCGTCTCTGATGAAGTTGCGGAGGTCTCCGTGCTTCATGTAGGGCAGCACCACCAGCGGTGAGCCCTCGGCTGGCAGACAGATGCCCAGGAGGGACAGCACGTTCGGGTGGCTGAAGTCCTTCATGATGATGCCCTCCTTCAGGAACTGCTCCACCTCCTCCATGTCTGTGATCCCTGGAGCAGACCACATCACAGACCCCTTCAACACAGCTCACAGACCCCTTCAACACAGCTCACAGACACCTTCAACACAGCTCACAGACCACAAACACAGACACCTTCATTAGAGCTCACAGACCCCCTTCAATACAGCTCACAGACCTCAAACACAGACCCCTTCAGCACATCACAGGTTACGCTTTTACACAGAGAGAGGGGGAAACAGCTCATGAAAACACACTCCTTATGAATCTAATTAACATATACAGTGGTTACAATGAAAATGGCATTTCTGAGGTGTTTGGAGAGGTCCGAAGACCAGTGAAACCTGATAACCTTTTCAATTAGCGTTTAATGACATGAATGTCTCCATGAATGAGTGAGGGTGAGAAAAAGGCAGATCACACATAAGAGTGAAACATGTACTGTAAAGAAAAATGCTTTAAGAACTGCTTTAAAAACACTAAAAATACACACACATATACATAAGCACATTGTGTGCTATTTCCTATGGGCCTGCACCCACCAGCTGGCCACTGCTCTGAGCTTTAAATGGTTATAGGGTCATGAAATTAAGGCCAACATGGTATTTCCATTAGGGAACCCCACATCAGGGGCACCGCTTATTTCCTGCTAATCTCATTTGGAAAATAATGTAATTTAATCAAGAAAAGGCATTCTATTCAACCTTCAGTCATGGCCACCATGGCAGGGAAATGGCACTATTGGGCACAAAACGATTGGGCATCTATTTTTAACAACCCCATAAACACACATGAATAGATTTTAAACATTCAATCAAGAGGCAGGCTGCACAACATCTTGATGGGGTGCTGTAAACCTTCAGAGGTTCTCAATCTGATTGCTGGCTTCTGTAATCATGCAGTGGGTCTCGATCTGATTGGTGGGGGTGCTGAAAACATGCAGCAGGGTCCTGATCTGATTGGTGGGGTGCCTTAAACATGCAGTGGGTCTCGATCTGATTGGTGGGGTGCTGTAAACGTGCAGTGGGTCTCGATCTGATTGGTGGGGTGCTGTAAACATGCAGCAGGTCTCGATCTGGCACTCACGGTTCAGGGACTTGACGGCACAGTGTAGCTTCACTCCATCCTGGTCGAGGAGGGTTCCGTGATAAACGCAGCCAAAGTGCCCTGGAGCACAGGAGGGGAAACGGGTTAGAGAGGAGCCTGTAACTATTGGGGATGCCTGGCAGGAAACACATTCGGTTTTAAAATCCACCCCAAAAGGAACGGGGTGAGAAGTAGACCCCAGAGCTCAGCAGGATCCTCTCTGTGGAGACATCCATGATTCTCTCAGTTATAACCGCCATGTAACACAACGCCAACACACCGCCATGCCAAAGGACATGTTTTCTGTGAAAGGATTCAATGTGGAAGGATTCAGTAACAAGCGGAGTGATATCTGATCCTGGGAGACACAGATTCCTGGCAGATTGCTTTGTATTAACTGGGCTGTGTAAGATGGAAACAAGATCTCTGAGTCTCTTTATGATTTCATTCAACATTTTTTGCTTCATAGCACCAAAAGAAACTTAATAGCAGTGAGTTTTGTGAGGGATTAAATAATTAGTGTGTCTGGGTAGCATGTATTAGGTCAGGAACAGATCATTGTGTGCCTGGGTGATTGTATGATATTC